>JAZKJV010000840.1:0-501980 GCA_037367405.1 Ottelia alismoides | reverse complement strand
TATATAGCCTCTCTAGAGCCTCCAAGTGGAACCACTGGACGATGTGGGACTAAACACTGGATGGGGGTAAATGGATCTCCTCCAGGATCCATTTACCCTGCTACAACACAATAGGCGCATACAACTTATACTCCAACACTCCCCCTCAAGCTGGAGCATGCAATGCTCAGCTTGGACAAACATAAAGAGACTCAACTCAACGCTACAGAACACTACGGACAATATCAACCCAACGCGCACATTGCTGCAGTCGAGGACGTTGCTTCTCATGCCGTGCAGGTGAGGAGGACGAACGGGCTGGAGTGTGAGTCAACTGAAGACTCAGAATCTGACCATCGAGTCTGAAACTGCGCCTGAAGTCTCCTCATCAGAGAACTGGGTCTCTCCCATCTGGCTCAAAGAATGGTGCACTGCTCTGGTGTACCTATGATACCACATGAAAACCCTTGCCATCAATGGCATAGGAATGGTCCTCTGCTCTGGAATCTCTATGGCTCTCATGAAAACTCTGGCCTGACAACTTAGAAGAATGATTGGGACCACGAACAAATGATGGCAACATATGCTCATCTGACAATGACCGCAATCATATGCGTGCCTGAAACTGAGGACTCGGAGATGTCTGATGTCGAGTCTGAAACTGGATATGAACCGTAGAGTCTGGAATCTGAATGGCCTGGAAATTGGTATCTGAGAGTCTGGAAAATCTGGATCTGACTCGGACCTGTGACTCTACACATATATACTCCCCCTTTCTCCCATACTTGTCGGAAAACATGGACATCGACAATGTTGGGAGAAGACAACAATAAATAGGGGTAAACATGAAACTTGCGGCTTTTCATTTTTTATAAGCCGTCACATTTTTTAAAGCCGTTACATTTTTTCGGCTTTTCTCATTCATTTTTTTCAAAAACATTTACGTACGACTTTTTATTGTACGCGCCTTTTTTTACATTTTCTCTCTCTCTCTCTCTCTCTCTCTCTTTTGTAACAAATGGCCAAAATCGGCCCACAAAGCAGCATCCCCCTTTTTTTTCAAAAAATTCGCTGCCTTTCTCTTTCTTTCTTTCCTTTCCTTTTCTTTTTTTAATGAGGCCCCCCCTTTTTCAGCGCACTATTGGGCTTTCAACACACTTCATTTTTTTTAAATACAGCTGCCCAATTTAGCCTTAAGCTCAGTGCTCCCCCACCCCCTTTTTTTCTATATAATCACACGGCTGGGCTCATGGGCCGGTATAGTAAATGACAATTTTTTTAAACAGAAGGCCACTCTCTCTCCCTATTTACTGAATATTTTTTTTAAATGGACCCGTGAACCCTAGGGTTCCATCGCAACAGATGGCGCCCCCCATCTTGGGACTTCTTCATGCGCTGCCTGAGGGCAGGCTGCTGGGGGTCCGCCGCCAAGGATCTTGCGAGACCTGGAGATCGGGGCGACTACTGGAGATTCGCGGCTGTGAGGAGGAGGCGATTGCTGCCTCTGCATGGAGTGCCGCCACTGTCAGGGGGCTACGTACGAGGGGATGGGGTGTGCTACCTGCGCACCGCCTGGCAGCGAGACGAGGATTCGTGAGGACCTGCGAAGGGAGCGCCGCCAGGAGATGGGAGTCTTCTGAATCGGGGCGATGGGGCGCAGAAGATGCCGCTTGCGCCTGCGCCTGGAGTCGTGCCGCCGTATGCGGCTGGAGGAGGGCACCGCCTGGAGAGGGAGACTCATGCCGTATGGAGGCCTGGAACAACACGCCTTGAGGAAGAATGCCGTATGCGCCTGGAACAACGCGCCTGGGGTCTCGCTGGAGGCCTGGAGTATCGCGCCTCCAGCGCGCGCCTGGGGTCTCACTGAGGCGAGTGGACTTCTATTTGGATTCGGCCTGGAGGTCTCTGGATTTGGCCTGGAGAAGCGCAGTTGTGCGCGATCTTGCACGACTGCCGCCTGCGCTCTTGCGCAACTGGAACTTGATGATGCGGCTGCATGGATCTATGGATGTGCTGCCTCCTGGATCTTCGATTGGGAGAGGACCATACGCTTGGAAGGTGGCTAGGGTTTGAGGACGCTGCTGGTCCCCGCGTCGCCTGCACGTGTGCTGTTTGGAGGTGTTCCTCCTGGAACCTTGGATCGGGAGAAGTACTCCTGATCTGAAGCTTGAAGATGGAAGAGGACGACAGATCTGAAATCGAAACTGGGAGACGTGCAAGATCTACTTTTGCGTGATCAACTCTATCTCAGGAACTTGTATTAGGGTTTCAAGAAGAAAATCCTAGAACGTAATAATCTTTGACGAGTAAATCTTCAAGAATAATCATAAATTGATTCTTCATCATAAACCGAATCTCGGATATATCAAGAGCACGCAAGAATCGAACCCGCTCTGATACCATGTTAGAAAATCGAAAGCGGAAGCGATAACATGGAAAAGGTAAATAATAAGAACAGAACAGCGGGATTTTACGTGGAACCCTACTCCGTGAGGAGCGGGATGAAACCACGGGAGAAGCCCTCAAAGGGGCGTGTTTGTCTATTGACTTTCTCAATGGATACAGGAGGTATGGGGCTCCTTATATAGCCTCTCTAGAGCCTCCAAGTCCCACCACTAGACGATGTGGGACTAAACACTGGATGGGGGTAAATGGATCTCCTCCAGGATCCATTTACCCTGCTACAACACAATAGGCGCATACAACGTATACTCCAACAGATCTCCTCCAGGATCCATTTACCTTGCTACAACACAATAGGTGCATACAACTTATACTCCAACACTCTCCCTCAAGCTGGAGCATGCGGCTCTGCTTGGACAAACATAAAAAGACTCAACTCAACGCTACAGGACACTACGGAAAATATCAACCCAACACGCACATTGCTGCAGTCGAGGACGTTGCTTCTCATGCCGTGCAGGTGAGGAGGACGAGCGGGCTGGAGTGTGAGTCAACTGAAGAACTCGGAATCTGATCATCGAGTCTGAAACAACGCATGAAGTCTCCTCGTCGGAGAACTGGATCTCTCCCATCTGGCTCAGAGAATGATACTCTACTCAGAAGTACCTATGATACCACATGAAAACCCTTGCCCTTAATGGCATAGGGAATGGTCCTCTGCTGTGGAGTCCCTATGGCTCACATGAAAACTCTGGCCTGACACCTAGAAGAATGATGGGGACCACGAACAATTGATGGCAACATATGCTCATCTGAAAATGACCGCAATCATATGCGTGTCTGAAACTGGAGACTCGGAGATGTCTGATGTCGAGTCTGAAACTGGATCTGAAATGTAGAGTCTGGAATCTGATTGGCTTGTAATGTGAAGTCTGGAGAATCTGGGAAAACTGACAAACTGGCCTGCGACTCTACACAAATACTCCCCCTTTCTCCCATACTTGTCGGAAAATATGGACGTCGACCAAGTTGGGAGAATACAATATAAATGGAGAGAAAACATCACTTAAAACTTCTTGCAGTTTTTCTTAATTTTTTTAAGCCGTCACACATTTTTTTCTAATATATATATATTAAGCCGTTTCAACATTCTTTTTTTGGCTTTCGCATTTTTTTTGAAATACTTGCGTACGGCTTTTTCTTGTACGTGCCTTTTTCTTTTCCTTTTTTTTAACAAACAACCTTGTGGTCCAATTAGACCAAATATATTAGCCCAGTTGGGCTTTACAGAATTGGGCACTCTCCCGCTCTCTATCTCACCTTTTTTTTTAATTAGGCCCCTTGAACCTTACAAAAATATAGCCCACACATTTTTTTTAACAGATATAGCCCTTCGGGCTTTAGGGTTCCTGTGAACCCCTTTTTTCCTTTAAAATGACGTCGCCCCGCTGCCCTGTCAACTTAGGGTTCTCATCTAATATACGCCGCCCCCGATGGGGAGGCTATGTCTTTCGCGCGACGCCCCTCGAGGGAGCCTGGAGCAACGCCTGCGCCGCTACCTGCAGGGGGGGACACCATGGAGGAGCTCCATCTCTGGGAGCACAGGAGTACGCGAGGGAGATGCGGGGGGGGGGGTCACCCACCTGCGATCTTGATGCCGAAAGGAGAAGGCTAGGGCTTGCCGCCTAGGGTTGATGAGGAAGGCGAGGGACCTGGAGATAGCGCCAAGAGCGCCGCATCTCATCGCCGCATGGAGTGGTATCGCAGGGGGAGCCTGGAGCCGCTGGAGGGCGAGACCGGGAGGGCGACTCGGAGGAGAACGCGAGAGAAGGTGCGCTCTCCAGGCGACGCAGCCATGCCTACACAGGGCCTCTAAGTCCTTTGCCGCTGTTGCCTGGGATTTTCATGCGGGCTTCTGGAGTGTGCCCTGGAGACCGGTGCTGCCCGCGCACCTGGGAGAGGAGCGCGCCTGGGGAGATCGGAAAAACGCGCATCGCGCGTGGAGGCCGGGGGGGACTCGGACCTGTGACCGCGCGCCAATGGATCTGGAATCGAAATCTTGCGCCGCCTCCTCTTGCTTTGTGGTTCCCTTTGAGAGACAACAGATATTAGGGTTTCGTTCTGAAACCCTAGACGGCAGATCTGGAACCTGACTTCGATCTCGCTGCTGCTTGCGAGAGATGATATAATGCAGCAGAATGCCCTAGAATATGCGCCAGGACAATGATCTATCTTGGAGAAGCGCGCCTGGAATATATCTTGAACAGGAATTCAAATGATACAGAACTGGAACTTCGAAACATCAATCTTCAAGAACTTCGAAATCAAATGTCGAATCTCGAATGAATAATGAACATAAAAAAAACTCTCCGAGAATTGAACCCGCTCTGATACCATGTTAGAAAATCGGAAGCGGAAGTAGAAACATGGAAAAGATAAATAACGAAAGAACATCGGGATTTTACGTGGAACCCTACTCTGTGAGGAGCGGGATGAAACCACGGGAGAAGCCCTCAAAGGGGCATATGCTTCATTGCTTTTTCTCAATGGATCCAGGAGGTCTGGGGCTCCTTATATAGCCTCTCCAGAGCCTCCAAGTCCCACCACTGGACGATGTGGGACTAAACACTGGATGGGGTAAATGGATCTCCTCCAGGATCCATTTACCCTGCTACAACACAATAGGCGCATACAACTTATACTCCAACAATTATTTTTCAAAAAGGGGGAAGCACTGACCATTTCTGCATGCGCTGATGCTGATTATGCAGAATGTCCAAAAGGATAGAAAGTTCACTTCAAGCTTTGCAGTTTTTGTTGGTGACTTTCTTGTCTTTTGGAAGAGTAAGAAGCAAACCGTGGTTGCCAGGTCCAATGCTGAGTCTGAATATAGAGCTATGGCACAAGCTAGTAATGAAATGATGTGGGTTCGAGCTGTACTAGCAGATATATATAGATGTACCTATTCCTATACAACTACAATGCGATAACCAAGCAGCCTTGTTCATTGCAAACAATCCTACATTTCACGAGAGAACCAATCATATTGAAGTGAACTGCCACTATACGAGGGATATGATTCAGAAAGAGTTCATCTCTACTTCTCATGTCAGCTGAGGGGATCAAACTGTAGATATTTTCACTAAGGCTTTGCTCAGAGGGCTGCTCCAGAAATGTTCATCCAAGCTGAGCGTGATTGACATCTATGCTCCATCTTGAGGGGAGTGTAGAGTTATATTTATGTCTTTGTACTGTTTACTTATTTTTCCGTTCTTTTGTCTATTATATGTAATTTACCCATAGGTCTCTCCCATATATAAGAGAGCCTAGAGTTCAAGGAATAAACAATTCTCTTATTTTTCCCAACAATCCCTCTAGGGTTCAATCACGATATCCACAAGTTAAGTCCTACATCATCTATCTATGAACGAGACTTGATCTTACTGGTGGGGCTATATTAGAAGCTCTACACCACTTGTAACATCTGAGACAAAGCAATAACAAAGTATTCCGGTCGTTGAAGTAGGTTCCACATAAAATCATGGTGTTCTTATCGTTCTTTATTCTTTATC
Organism: Ottelia alismoides; assembly: GCA_037367405.1. Classification (NCBI taxonomy): domain Eukaryota; kingdom Viridiplantae; phylum Streptophyta; class Magnoliopsida; order Alismatales; family Hydrocharitaceae; genus Ottelia; species Ottelia alismoides. The sequence continues at coordinate 496,026 of JAZKJV010000840.1, read as the reverse complement.
TCTGATATGCTTCCGCATTCTCATTTTCTACAACTTCGTCATTCAATTGGGTGGACTCGACACACGCTGATGGCTTTTTGACATGTCGTAGAGGTGCATGCGATAATTCATGTGAAGGATGCATTGGACCACTCTGTCTGTTGTGGGCAATTTGGGTAGCATGAGGATTGTATCCCTACAAGGAATTTTATACAGAAAAAAAATCTTTGAGCATGCCAAGGCCTTGGGGAGTCTTGCTCGTTGTAGTTGTTTGTGAATATCAATTCAATATTTACAGTGGGTGTGTCCACCATGGGTACACATTCCTTTCCCTTAAAAAAAGAATTTCCACACAATAGATGTATATCACACAATTATCTAATTACTCAACCCTTTACTATTCATGATAGTAAAAGGTAATTTAGAGAGGAGGTAGTTGCCAAATTCACCTTTATCCAAAAGTTTGGGTTTTGTTCTTTGAAAAATGTTCTGAAAATCCTTATTTAGCCTGTCGTATTCCTCTCCATGGAGGATAGAGGCCCAATCAATTTTACCGGGGATTCAATATACTTGAAGAATCCAAAGTTGAAGATGAGAAATTTCTTACCTCTTCTGACCTGATGCATTGTTGGTAGATTCTGAATCAGTTAATCAGTGGACATCAAGATGCTATCTCAAGTTGGATGCTGAAATGATTTTAAGTTATTCTAAAGATATGGTTTCCACCACGCTGGAAAAATGGTGTCCCAGTTACCAGTGTTCTCATGAAACGGTAGAAGGGAACATTCTTTGGTTCATTGAGGTCAGAGGGTGTTCATCCCTAGAGTCAACAAATGCAGTCGATGATATATTCAATATCTTCATATTTCTGGGGTCATGCTGATTTCAGACAATGAGGAATGCACATATGAAAAATATGCAAGGAGTGACATCTGTGTCCATGGAAGCTTTATAATTAATTAGCCAGCCTACTAGTAAAGGAGGCTCTGAATGCAAGAATGGGGAGAAGTTGGAGGGTTGGACATTCATTTATTAAGCAAGTTTAACTGGCTTGGTAAGGGATAAGCGGAGAGATGAGGGACACAGCGGGAGGTTGGACGCGGGTTGGTAGCAGCCAGCCACGTCGAGAGTTAGCTAGGGCGGCTCGACCTGGTGGTTTTGCTGGTAGCGTCAAGCTTGTTGGAAGATGTTTGCGATGCAGCAGCGGTGGCCATCGTGAGGTGGCATGCAGGGAGCATGTTCGGTGTTTCACGATGGAATGGTCATCGGAGTTTCGCCTGCCCCTCAAGGGATGCTCGGAGATTCCATGCTCAGGACGAGAGGTCGAGGGAAGAGGCGAATGACGTCAAGGAAGGTTTGCTTGTTGGGGTGTGCCGGAACTCGGATCGCTGCCTCTCAGATGCAATGGAGGATGTCGGCCTCGCAGTGGGAACCGGTTTTGGGGCGACATCGTCAAGCTGGAGGGGGGCGTGGTTTGTGCGCAAGGAGTTTCGACGGTAGAGGCACGGCGTTTGCTTGCTCTGACACAGAAGGCGGATAGTCGGGTTCACTGGAGGAGGCCGTTGCTGCGGGATGGATGGCCTGACATGCGAAGGCGGAGTCGGATCGTTGCGATTCGTGGATTCCCATGGTCATCGATCATAGCCTGCAGGTGGTCCCTCAGCTGTTGGCACCAGTCTTGAGAGTACTGGCTATTCAATCCGACGGACTACATTGTGGGAAGCCACCTTGGGTCGTGGCGAAGGGAAGAGACGTCAGCTGCGAGCTACCAACGATTGTTTCAGCGACCTTTCGAGGTTGCGAGTTCTGCTTTGGAGGTTCGGGAGAAGCCTTCGGTGAGTGGGATCGCCTGTGTGCCGCCTCAGTTGGCGGAGGGATGGCATGCGGTTCGTTCCAAGGAAGGGGAACAATCTCTCTCGGAGGATTTTCAAACTCAAAAGCTAAATGGGGTGGTTTTGAGAAGTTGAACATGGCATTCATCTTTTTGCTCCTTAAGAAGAGATCTCCCTCTCGTATTGAGGCCTGCAGACCGATTGCATTGTCTAATGGAGTTTACCTAATCATTTCTAAGATAATGGTGAACTGGCTGAGGGTTTTTTTTGGGAAAGATCATTTCTCCTGAGCAAATGGCTTTTGTACCTGGACAACTTATGGCGGATGGTATGGTGGTGGCTTCTGAGATTGCCACAGATTGGAAACGGCGCAAGGCTAAGGGCATTCTATGGAGGGTAGACTTTGCAAAGGCTTATGATTGCATCGATTGATGTTTTCTATGGGTATCCTTGGAGAAGAGGGGCTTCCCGAAGCAGTGGATTGGATGGATCAAGCGGTGTGTTACATTGTCTTCTCATGTGGTTCTCGTCAGTGACAGACCGGAAGGGGGGTTTTTTCAGCCGCAGAGGTGGATATGGCATGGTTGTCCGTTGACGCCACTCTTATTCATCATTGTATCGGATGCACTGGCTGTTATGATGAGATTGGCCATGAGAATTGGTTGGTGTGGAAGCTATGAGCGTGAAGAGATTGCTGTTCCGCTTTTGCAGTATGCTGACGATACTATTGTTTTCTTGGCGACGGAGGAGAAGATTCGGCGGACATGTGACATCGTGGACATGTTTGGAGACCTTTCTGGCTTACCTATCAACATGGTCCGTGGTTCCTTTCGGTTTAGACGAGCGAGAGATGCAGGTGGCAACGTCCGGTTTGGACTGTCCCACATCGTGCTTCCAATCATGTATTTGGATCTTCCATTGGTGGTCGGAAAGCCAAAGAACAAGGATTGGAGGCTTCTGCTGGACAGACTTGAGGGTAGGTTGGCGGGTGGAAGGCGACGATGCTCTCGAAGGGGGGAAGATGGTATTGTTGAAGCATGTATTATTCGCCGTACTGATTTTCTTCTGTTCCATGAGGCAGCTCCTAGTTGGAGTCCGCTCGCATATTGAGGCGCTCATGAGGAGATTCTTCTGGGCAGATGGGAGGCAGACCAGACATGGGATCCGTTTGGTGGGTTGGGACAAGATGACGAGATCCAAGAAGAGGAGCGGTCTGGGCATTCTGAGGCTGGCTGAGATGAACAAGGCATTTATGGCAAAATGGGTGGTGCGAGGTGATTCTGATGATATGGTATTCAGATTGATGAGGCATATATGGGGTGTCCACGTCTTTGACGACGACGTTGTGCCGATTACCATCGTCTCTTGAGAAGGGTATTATGGAGGTCCTGGCAGATATTGCTGGGGAGTTGCGGCCATTCTCTGCGAGCAGTTCCCAAGCCTATGTCGGCTTGCGACTGACAGAGCAACTTCGGAGCAGGAGACATGGGTCAATGGGTATTGGGACCCCACTTTTGTTTCTGAGTTATTAGACTGGAGGGTGGAGGAGTTTATGGCTCTACATGTGCTTCTGGTCGAAAGTGAGGGTCCCTCGGCAGGACTGGATCATTTTGCATGGGTAAATGGTAAATTTTCAGTGAAAAAGGTTTACAGTTTTTTGGTGAGAGATGGGGACGAAGTGGGACCGAATATGGCGACCGATTTAAGTTTGATTTGGAGATGCAAGGTGCCAAATCGGATAAAGGTTTTCCTTTGGTTGCTTCGTCAGGATCGGATACTCTCGCAAGTTCGCCGGAGCCAGTTGCTTCATCTGGATTATGAGGTTTGCACTAGATGTGGTTTGGTGGCAGAGGACGCTGACCATTTATTCTTCGCGTGCCCATCTCCGGCTCAGGTTTAAAGCATGTCCGGATTATCGTGGTGTCACTGTCATGTTGCCACACTTTTTTGGAGGAGTATTCGTTTGGTATGCGGTTTGGCCATGAGGATAATGCACGGGCTTTTGCAACTTTATGGGCGATTTGGTGTGCAAGGAACATAGTCATTTTTGGGGGGCTTTTTTGTTATACTGAAAATGTACTAGAACATAGCAAAGCTTTGTGTTCTTTGTGGTGTTTGTAAGTCCATATACTTTTTATAATTTTAATATAATGAAATATACTTAGCGGTGAATCCCAAATTTTGGGACTTCACCCATTTCACCTTTAAAAAAAGTTTAACTGGCTTTTGGGCATAAACAGTTTGTACCTGCAAGCATCTTGTTATTACAACATATGCCTTTCACCCTTGAAAATTTTCTTTTAGAATTCGTAGATGCAAATCAAAGATTAACAGGGAGGGCAGTAGTTAACTATTCTATTTATTTGTTGGTTTTTTTGGGAATAAGTGGGTGAAACAAGAAGTCTTTTTCCTTGGGAATAAACTCAAGAAGGGAAAAAACCATTACCAGAGTGGATGGGCTTTTTAAATTGATAAAAAATTTGAAGTAGATATTCATATTATGTTCCCATGATTCTGGAGAAGTATCTGTTTGCACAGACGGTGTCATTGCTGGAGGTACTGCTGGTGTGGTTGTTGAGTCTGCATTGTATCCAATTGACACAATAAAGACACGGCTGCAGGCAGGTTACGACATGTTATTTTTTGTTTTACCATTTTCTATTCTCGCATTCACCTGATCATTATGTTCAACATTATTAAAAATCTTTTTATTTTGATTTTCCGATCAGTTAGATTTTCTTTTGTCATTTATGCATGCATGTTGTAGGCCTCTGATTTTTTATACTTGGGGCTGGCATAATTATGGATCTCTTACTGAAAGGATATATCTCTTATGTATTATCTCTTTTTAGCATTTTGTTCATTGTCCTACCACAAAGTTCTCATTGTCAGTTTGTTTCACCAACCCCTATGTTGTAGGCTGCTCAAGGTGGATGCAAAATTGTTTGGAAAGGCTTGTACTCGGGATTGGCGGGAAATCTTGCCGGAGTATTACCGTTAGTTTTTCTTATAAAATGACGGTCTTCGATGTCTTTCACTGTTTCAACTCATCGTACTACCTTTCTTAATGTGTTGGCAATCTTTTATATGGTTCTTTCTGAGAGAAAATTGGCCATATGTGCCTTTTGAGTTTTGACCATCTCACCATGATAATTGCGCGATTCTTTCTTCTTCTATAGTAACTAAATCCTCGTTTGCATTATGTGGGATGATTCATGGTCACTACTTACACAAAAAAAGCATCACAGGTCTTCTAACAATGTATTTTCTATCTCTTATGTTGTCAATGAAACATTTTAATAGACTTGAAAGATGCTCATAAGTTGTTTATAAGACCTTGGTCGGTGTTAGAGTGATACATGTAGGATACTTCCAAGTTCCAGTTACACCACTCTATTATGTTTGGCTTTACATTGCTTGGTGGTGAAACTTGGTTGTGTTGATGGGGCTACATTGAGAAGATGAGAACAAAAAAATTGTCCATTAATATAACCCTACATCTCATATACATACATAGAGATCAAAGTGGAAAAGTAAAATATCGTGACGTAATGGAAAAAATAAAATGGAGAAAATACAGAAAGGTCCTTGAGCTTAACATAAAACTATCTATACTCTCCCTCAAGTTGAAGCTCAGATGTTGATCACACACAACTTAGAAACACCTCTTGAAGCTCGACATGAGAAGTGCTTTGATGAAAACATTTGCAATATAATATATGTAAAACATATGAGGTAGTGATATAGCCCTTCTGCATCGTATCTTTTGATATAATGACAACCTATTGGTACATGTGTCTTTCTCTCACTGGAAATAGGATTGTTCTAAAAAATAAAGTTGCATAGTTGCCACCATATATTTTGGGGGGAGAGAGAGTCACCTCCACTAAAAGAAGTGATATGACAGACTTGACCTACGCCACATTTGTCGTAGGTTGAACTATCACTCTATACTCAAATGTTGCACTGGATCTAGCCACGGAGGTCCTAACCAAATCATCTCTTAGAAACACAGAGAAGTTGATAGTATAATTCCTTTTTTTTGAGGTCCAAAAAGGGGAAACACGTGAAGGTGTCCGATCCAGATATATTAAATCAAAAAGCTTGGGAGAACTTATAATGACCAAGATTTATGTTGAAGAGTTTTATGTTATGATACTGTTTCATAGTTATTTATTTCTTTTTGTTCGTAGTATGTAATTTACCCATTAGGGTTTCTCTCTTCTCTATATAGGAGAACCATTGGGATCTTTGAATAAACTAGTATTTTTTTCCACATGGTATCAAAGCGGCGATCCTATACCGAAGTCGTGAGTCGAAACCCTAACCCTATCATCCAACCCCCTTTCGCGCGCTGCCCCTCTCCATGTAGGAGCAGCTCCGTGCTGCCCAGCGACCCCGCGCATCGCCAAGCTCCCACAACCCAGCGGCAACGCCGCAACCGCCAACGACCCCCAACAACACCACGCCTCCCAGTGGCCCCTTGCACCGCCCGTGGCCCCAACGACCCCTCGTCCGTGGTCGTGCAGCCACCCAGGTCCTTGTGAAGCCCTGATTTCGTGGTTTTTTTAGTGTGATTTCAGAGATTTAGGGTTTGATTTACCCTAGTTTTATCAAAATCAGACCACGGTTTGTCTAAAGATGGTTATGGTATGAATCTAAGATCACAAGCATCTCTTTTCATGTCCGTTAGACATCGTACGTTTGGTGTAAGGTCCCAGTGATTATTCACAATGTCAGAAAGCATAGTGGATATGCCATCTATGGGTGCCTTCAAGGATCCCGTATCTATTATCAAGATGGATGGTACAAACTATGAACTGTGGGCAATGCAGTTCATGAATCTGCTGTAGAGCCATGGTAAGAAGCATAGTCTGATGCATGATGAGCCGGTGGACAAGACTAGGATGAATGCTTCATGAGAGGCCGATGATGCATATGCCAAGGTATGGCTATCTGATACTGTCGTTGTTGAGATAGCCAACGATATCCTTAGTCAATCCGCAACAAAGGCGATGTGGGATATTCTCGCGGCAACATACTCCCAAGCGAAGAATGAGTCGAAGATATTGTAGCTCCATCATGATATCTTCACAACCAAACAAGGTGATCGCCCTCTTCATGTCCTGTATACATATTTGAGGGGTATGTTTGAGTGACTACACAACTACATACACCTGATGGCCTCACAAGAGCAGCGTAAGGTCTACAGGGACTCTGTTATGACTGGTTTGATGTCCTCGGATCCGAGCACCCCTTTACACTGCAGTCGTACTATTATATTCACAAGTGATTGCATTAAGTTATTGAAAATCAAGAGATTTTTTTCCCGCATTTTGCCTTTTTCGTATGACATTCACATTCAAGAATTATTGTATCAACCATAGAACTAACATCAACAAATGCCACCAACGTTCATTTCATTAACTTTCATAAATATATACATGTACAAAAGGCTGGCGGTACATATAGTATCCCAAAGATGTGTAGAAGAGAAAGGAAGCCTTTACATCATAACAAAAACAAAAACTGTAACAAAATAAACTGTACCGTCTAGTATATACCCGATCTCCAGGAATCATCAACAGCTACTATGCTACAGCCTCCTTGCCTGCCACGCATGCAAGGAAGAAAAGGATGTCACAAATGTGTGTACAACCAACAGTTTAACAAAAATAGCAAGTGATTTAATATGTGCAAAAGAAAGCAAGTAAATAGGCATATATGATTGAAAATCTACCACTATCTGCATAGAAAAAGGTTTTCAAATTATTCTGCATGCATTTTCCCCCTGGTTACTCAATATTCCAAAACTTCCCATTTATAACATTTTCCTATAGTAATTGAGACCAATAAATATATGTTGTTTACTATTCACTGAGGTCAGGTTATGGATTTTAATAAGGAATTAGTGAGGTGATAATTTATTTTACTCTTCATTTCTTAATGGTGGAAAAGATGAAATTCTAATATGGTTCCCAATTCTATCTCATCTTTCAAGTCTAGTGGATAGTCTGTGGTCTTGGTCTATGTATGACCTCACACTATGACTATAAGGCGTGAATAATGCCTTAGGGTTGGGGTGCCTCCGTAGGCATGCGGTGTTGTGTAATGCATCCTAACTAAGTTCCCAATACGTCCACTAACTTAAATATATAATCTGTTCTAGCAACACTACTTATAAATAACTTCATTTCTTAGACAATGTCCATGACACTTCATTCTGAGTTCAACTGTAACTAATTTAAATGTGACCCTATGTGATTCAGATGTAGACTTGAATGATTCGGATGTAGCATCACCAAGTCTGTCGGCGGAAAGTAATTAAAACTCGAGCCATGGGGAAATCTCCTAAGAGTTTCTTCCGTCTCGCCCTCTATTAACGCATATATTAGTTTCTGTGTAGTTCTGTTATTTTTCATTTTCAGTTGTATGCTTTATGTAATTTACCATAGGCTACTCTCCTATATAAGAGAGCCTAGGGCTTATGGAATAAACATCTCATTCATTTTCCCAACATGGTATCAGAGCGACGGTCCTAGACCTGAGTTCTCGAAACCCTAACCCTACTCTACCCCACCCGCCGGCCTCTCTTTCTCTCTCTCTCTCTCATCGGCGCCTCCTCCTCCGCCGCACGAGTGCGCAACCGCTCCTGCGCGCCTGCGCCTTTGCTGCCGCTCCTGCGCCTGTGCGAGTGCGCTAGCGCCTCTGTGTGAGTGCACAACCCTCCGCGCACTGCTCCTCTGCGTGCCGTAGCACTCCGCGCGCTATCTCCTCTGTGCGACTGCGCGTGATCCTTCACGCGCAACTGCGCGTGCCTGCGCGTGATCCAGCAGGCGTGCACGTGCTCATTCGCGCGCAACCGCGCGTGCCAGTGCGCGCAACAGCGTGCTTCCTGTGCTCCCTGTGACTGCGCGTCCTCCCAGTTGCGTGTGCGAGTGCTCCCTGTGCGCGTGTTCTAAGCCCTAAAGCGCACACCATCATCTACATGGGTTTAGTTGCTTGAGGTCTACACGTGCAGCTAAACCCGTCTATGTCATTGAAGACGAATTTCATCCTATGTCAATCGCTCTAGTCTTCAGTCTCCAGTATGTCAGAAAGCAAGGCAGATATCCCATCCATTTCATGGTCCAACGCCTATTGTAAAGATGGACGGTACAAACTATGAACTGTGGGCAATGCAGTTCATGAGCATGATGAAGTCAACGGGTAAGAAGCACATTCTTACCGAACCAGAGCCTGCTGAGAAGACTGGAGCCAATGCCTCTTGGGAGGCTGATGATGCATACGCCAAAGTTTGGCTATCTGGTATGTTGGCAATTGAGATTGCCAATGACATTCTACATCAACCCACGAGTAAGGATATGTGGGACATTCTGGCGGCTACATATTCGCAGGCGAAGAACGAGACAAAGATTCTGCAACTCCAACATGATATATTCACTATAAAGCAGAATGATCGCCCTCTACATTCTCTCTACACATCACTGAGAGGGATGTTCGAGAAGCTCTACAGCTTCATGCCCCTGACAGCCACGCCAGAACAACAGAAGACATATCGGAATGCGACTATGGTAGGCGTGTTCCTTGCTGCACTTGATCCAGAGTATGAGGCGGCACGATCCCAGATCTTGGCCGACTCTACTATTCCTCCCATGGAGGAAGCTTTCCATAGACTGAGTCGGATCACAGTTTCTTCCACGACCACGAATCAGAATACTTCAGCCATGGCAGCTAACATGGGTCGTGGATTTCATCATCAGAGCCGTGGACGTGGACCCCAAGGAAGAGGAGGCCGCACTCGGCCAACATGTACTTATTGTCATCGCGTTGGACACAATGAAGACACATGCTACTCGAAGCATGGATTTCCTGCATCTGCACGAGTCGCTGAGCAGATAGAGCCTCCATCTGCTGCTACTCTGGATCAACGGTTCGATGATCTAGTTGCCCGTCTAAGGGGCATTATTCCCCCATCTGGCCCAGCACCTACTACTGAGAGTCAATCTGATGCTGCTGCTTCTGCCTCTGCGTCGACCAGTGCTTCAGGTAGCATACTTACATCTACCAGTAGTAGATCAGATACATTATCATGGATTATGGACTCGGGCGCTACACATCACCTATGTGGCGATCAGAGTTTACTTACAGGATACTCTCAGATTTCTCCAGGCCGAACAATAGTCATTGCCAATGGTACACATTCCCCCATCACTGGTCATGGGGAGATTAGACTGACATCTTCTATGCAGCTCAAGAATGTGCTACATGCACCTAATTTTTCAATGAATTTGTTGTCAATTAGTCAGATTACGAAAGATCTACATTGTCGGGCAATTTTTGATCCATCTTCTCTTATTTTTCAGGACATCCATACGGGCAACGTGATTGGTCGTGGCTATGAGCAAGGAGGCCTCTACCGCCTAAATCAGACTCCATTCGCTGGAACCTCATTCCTTCCCACTGGATCAGTATCTCCTTTACTGTGGCATCTGCGCTTTGGGCATCTACCGCTTCAGAAGTTGCGTCGTGTGTTACCCCAGGGTCTTCCTCACACACCTATCCAATGTGAGGCTTGTCAGTTGGGAAAGCATCACAGGTCAACCTTTCCCAGTCGTCCAGGTCGGAGTAGTACCTCCAAGTTTGAGTTATTTCATATTGATGTCTGGGGTCCGAGTCGTGTACCTGATCATCAGGGACATAGATTTTATATAGTTTTTGTGGATGACTTCTCTTGTGTGTCATGGGTATTTTTGATGAAAAATAAATCTGAAGCAGGCAACATTATTATCCATTTTTTGAATGAAATTCAAAATGTTTTCTCCACATCTGTGAAGTTTGTAAGAAGTGATAATGCCTTAGAACTGTGCACTCATGTCCTTGCCAACTATTACTCCTCAAAAGGGATTATCCATCAAACATCCTGTGCTCATACCTCTAAACAAAATGGAATTGCTGAAAGGAAACATCGCCACCTACTAGATGTCACAAGATCACTTCTTATACAGAGTCATGTTCCTTATTCTTACTGGGGTGACGCGGTTCTCACTGCATGTTACCTAATCAACCGTATGCCGTCCTCTGTCTTGGATGAACAGATTCCTTTTTCTCTTATCTATCCTGGGAAGAATCTGTTTTCCCTTACTCCCCGTGTGTTTGGTTCAGTCGCCTTTGTCCACCAGTTGTCTCCTGTCACTGACAAGCTCTCTCATAGGGCTATCAAGTGTGTCTTTGTTGGGTACTCCAGAACTCAAAAGGGGTACAAGTGTTTTGATCCTCTGCGTCGGCGGTATATGGTCAGTGCAGATGTTACATTTTTTGAATCTGTAATGTATTTTTCATCCTCAGGTGATCAACAGCTACCTCCACTGCCTACCGACGCCATATACATGACACCACCACCTCCAGCACCGTCACCACCACCACCACCACCACCAAAAATCCCCGTCTCACCACTACCGTTCCATTATACCCGCAAGCCTCCTCCAGCTCATGGTCATGACTCATCTCCTAGCTCGCCTATGGTATGTACTGATGATACTTCTCTTGATGGATCTAATGATATTTTTGAGCAGGATATGTTGCAAGGGCCAGATGAAGACACATCTGATTTAGATGTTCCTATTGCTATACACAAATAGAAGAGGAGTTGCGTTACATATCCATTGGCAACTTCTGTGTCATTTGAGCGACTATCTGGGGATTTCAGGAACTTTGTGGTGGCCTTGTCAGCTGTAGATATTCCACGGAATTATCAAGATGCTCTGCAGGACAGTAGATGACGGCTAGCAATGGAGGAAGAAATGGCGGCACTTCAATCTAGGGGAACTTGGAGTCTAGTTCCTATACCTCCAGATGTGACCTCGGTGAGCTGCAAGTGGGTGTTTACGGTGAAGCAAAATACAGATGGTTCTATTGACAGATACAAGGCCCACCTTGTTGCACGAGGTTTTACACAGACATACGGGGTGGATTACCTTGATACATTCTCGCCAGTAGCCCGTCATTCCACTCTCCGGATCTTGCTGTCAGTCGCAGTCAATCGAGAGTGGCCGCTATATCAGTTGGATGTGAAGAACGCGTTCTTATATGGAGATTTGCAGGAGGAAGTCTATATGCAACAACCACCCGGTTTCGCTGTTGAGGGGGAGTGTTCCAAGGTGTGCAGACTTCATAAGGCTATCTATGGCCTTAAGCAGAGTCCCAGAGCATGGTTTTAGAAGCTCTCAGACCTCTTTGAAAAACAAGGATACAAACGCTCCAATGCTGATCATTCTTTGTTTGTACAGAAGACTTCTAGAGGTATTATTGCAATTATGGTTTACGTAGATGACATCTTGATTACAGGAGATGATGAGCAAGGCATAAAGCAGGCGAAAGAAAGCTGGGGAGCGAATTTGTCACTAAGGATCTTGGAGTCCTTAGATATTTTCTAGGGCTGGAATTTGCTTAGTAATGTCGCAGAGGAAATATGTTACGGACCTGTTGAGTGAAACATGTATGCTTGGGTGTCAGCCTGCTACGACACCAATGGACCCCAGCATGAAGCTCTATGATGATGACTCAGAGGAGGTGGACAGGAGAAGATACAGAGAACTGGTAGGCAAACTGTTGTATGTCACGCTCACTAGGCCCGATATATCCTTTGCAGTGAGTCGTGTGAGCCAGTTCATGGAGCAACCACGTTAGGTTCATATGGATGCAATACATATGATACTTAGATACCTCAAATCATCTCCAGGTGCAGGTTTGCTATTCAAGAAGGGAAAGGGTATTTCTATCTCAGCATGTGCGGATGCAGACTATGCAGGTTGTCCCAAGGACAGGAAGTCCACCTCGGGGTTTGCAGTCTATGTTGGAGATTCTTTAGTCTCATGGAGGAGCAAGAAACAGACGATGGTAGCTAGATCTAGTGCTGAATCCGAATATAGGGCTATGGCCCATGCTAGCACAGAGATGATGTGGGTGAAGGCTGTACTTACAGATCTATGTCTAGATGTACCACTTCCTATGAACTTGGAATGTAATAATCAGGCAGCGTTTGTTCATTGCAAACAACCCAGCATTCCATGAGCGGACCAAGCATATTGAGGTTGACTGTCACTTCATACGTGACATGATTCAGAAGGGGTTCATTGCTACATCTCATGTCTCCTCAGAGAATCAAACTGCTGATATATTCACCAAGGCATTACTACGGGGCCCATTCCAGAAGTGTGCGTCCAAGCTGAGCATGATTGATATCTATTCTCCATCTTGAGGGGGAGTGTTAACGCATATATTAGTTTCCGTGTGGTTCTGTTATTTTTCATTTTCAGTTTTATGCTTTATGTAATTTACCCATAGGCTACTCTCCTATATAAGAGAGCCTAGGGCTTATGGAATAAACATCTCGTTCATTTTTCCCAACACCCTCTTATTGGAAGTGCGGTCCAATAGAGGGAAATGTCTACTCCAAAACCACGCCCCAGAGACGGATGAAAGAGACTCTCCGGAAAAGTCACTCTACAAAACCGACCTGACTAGTACGAGCTAACGAGCTCATACGAAAAACTAAAACCGAGGATCCCCCGCATGGGTATCCTAAGACAGAGGGTCAACAAAGCTGGTCAAAAGTTGGAATCCCAACGAGGTGTAAAAACACTGCGAGCTCGTGTAAAAATCGAAAAGGGACTGGGATCCTAGACCTGCGCACTAAGCAGCCGCTGCCCTAACTGGGCTTCCTATCTCCCACCCAGGTGAGGGTCACTGCGCCCTCGCACGGTCAGGTGTAAGGTCACCATGACCGACACAATTAATTATTAGGCCTTACTGATTCACCAACCTTTTCTTGATTTCTCATTCTTTCTCAATTTCAGATGTAGTTAACTTCCAGATTCAAGGTCTCTAGTCAATGACTTTATTAATAGCAATCAACATTAATATAGTATATCTAAAGGATAAATTAATAAGGATGATCGTTCTTTGTGATTACATGTTATTATTTTTAAAGCATGATGTTAGAGACTTATTAGGCATCCCCGTGTTAAAATTTATAATAGAAAGAATTTGCTATATGGATTTAGAATGTATAATGCCTGAGATAGATCCATATGCATTTAGGATTTTACAAATCCTACAGTAAGACTACACATAACATGACAAGGATGTCAGTCTTTAAGTAATTTATGTAATATTATTATAATTCAATATGCTGATTGTTTTTTATATATATTCTCTTTTTTTATATAAGATAGAAAAGGTAACGGAACATTTATCTCTGGTGTTCTTTATGCATGAAATGAGCATAAATCTCAATAACAGAGAAACAATTTCCTTCTTTTGATTTACTTTCACACGCCTAGCATTTGATCCATGATATCCTAAAAAATTTCGTATTCAATAACTTTATCTAGGAGTTCACATTTCTTATCATGGTAAAATTTGGGGAAACCTTTTTTTATTTATCCCCTCACATATTTTGAGTGTAAGCAATACTCTTTGCTGCAAGGTAGTTTTGATTTGCTAGCTAAGAAATTATATAAAGTTAGACTTAAGTTTTCATATGATTCAACTAGTCAAGTATGGATGCTGGAAAGAGTCACAGAACAAAGTACTCGGTTTGAATTTTCTATGAAAACCCCATGCAGCTATTTCTAAAATTCCTTCATAATGACATCATCCATAATGTCATTATTAAGCTTATATTGTATATAATCTCCCAAATTTAATATATTATTATTATTGCTGGAAAATACAAGTGTTCTGTATCTAATTGTTTAATTTTTTTATTTTTTATTTTACAAAACCCTCCTTATTTGACATAATTAAAGTTAACTGCATTTGCGCCTCGAACCTCGACTTTTGAAGCGCAATATTTCGATTTGACCGTCTCTGAACGACGACCATTTTGAATATAATATCGATATACTTTCGATCTGATTTGAATTTCCGAAATTCTCGAGATAAGGTTTTGGTTTGGGGTTAAATTTTGTGATTTAAAAATACCAAATGACCTTCAATTGACGAACGGTCGATTCTGTTGGTCTTGTTTCGTCGAATCAGATCTTATGACGGTCTTGGTTAGTTTCACGGTTTTTGAATTTAAGTCGCGACTTTTTCGGGCACATATTTTGATGCGATCGATTTTTAGTCGATTTCGCCCGAACGACTTTTGATTTGCGATTAGTTGATCGATTTAAGTTGTAACATTTGAATCCGCACAAAATCGAATCCGTTCCGATTTGGGTCCGATTAACCCGATAAAGTTGTTGGTCAATGCTAAACAACCTAAATCGATCAATTGATCATGAATCAAAAGTCGTTCGAGCAAAATCAATAAAAAATCGATCGCATCGTAATGCGTGCCACGGAAAAGCTGCAACGAAAATTCAGTAACCCGAAATGATACCGTCATTAGATCCGATTTGACAAAACAAGATCAGAATCGACCGTTCGTCAATCGGGATATTTTTAAATCGCAAAATTTAACCCCAAACAGAAATCGTACCACAAAAATTTCGGGGGTTCAAAACCCAATCGGAAGTATATCAATATTATACTCATATTGATCGTCGTTCATAGACGATCAAATCGAGGTGTCGTGCGTCGAATTCCGACACTCGAGGCGCGCGTACGTGCGTCTTTTAAGATTTCACAAAAATACAAAAATGCAATTATATATATAACCTTATAAATTTTAGTGAATGATGTCATGGATGACATCATTGGTGTTGATGTCATCAATGACATCACTCGAGATGATGTCACACCTATAAAAAGAAAGAGGAATGTAGGAAGCTTCCCTCCCCCTTCTTCTTTCTCTTTCCCATTTCTCATATCTCCATTCCAAACTTCTAACGTGAATAGCCTTTACTTTTTCCCATTTCTTTTCTTTTGTCTCTCGTAACTTCCATAAAAAGGGCTCTCTATTATCTATTCCATTTTCTTCCCTATTAAAGTTCTCCCAAAAGTGCCCCCTTTTTTTATTTCCCACCAACGACTTCCCATCTTCTCCTCCTTCGATAAGAGATTTCAACATATGCTTTAGGCTTTGTTCCAACAGTTGAACTGCTGCTAATGGAGCCATTTGGAGCTGCATGAATGCAAGTTTCACCTCCAATTCTGGGAGATATCCAAAGAGGTACATCCCTCTCCTCCTCTTGCTGCCATGCATGTCTATTATGCTTAATCTTATGTATAATCCATGACCTTCTCTTCCCACCACCCAGGTATCTTTGTGCCTTTTAATATGTTTTTGGCACCATTTGATCTTTTGACCTTGAGTGACTATCAGTGGTTAGATCTGCTTACAGTTTGGTATCAGAGCCGTGGTACCCCGATACGCACATTCGTTTTTTTTGAAGTCTAAAAAGGGGGAAACACTCAGTGGTGTCCGCCCCTGCATTATATTAAAGGAAAAAATAGAAAAGGAACTTTACAAGGTATCAACCGCGATACCAAAAAGGGAACTAAATCAACGACCAGTCATCAACTAAACGGGTGCAGTGTAATAGCACATTCTCTTTGTAAAAACGCTGCCCTGTAAAGATAGCATCATTTTGACCACGCCAAATTGCCCACACCTTCGCCAAGGGCTGCAGTAACTCCCTACGCTCCCTGCTTTTGTTTGCCACCATCGAGTCTCAGAAAGAAGCCAGATCCGTGAAGCACACCCAGGTATCAACCGCCTCCTCCCAAACAGCCATCACCGCCGGGCACGCGAAGAAAAGATGCTCCTGAGTTTCCACGGCATTGTTGCAAAGAATACAACTATCAGGGATAGTCCCAATCAGCCTCGCGCAACGATCCCTCGTCATCAATTTTTGCCTCTGAACCAGCCAAAGGAAGAAGCCCACCCTCTCAGGAAGCCTCAGACCCCATAAAAAATACCGATCACATTAAGTTCTTGGATAACGACAGTCTTCCGACTTGTCGTGAGTCCGAGAAGGGAAATATGACATTCAAATCAATCACCACAGATGTCACCAATTTCATTGATTTTCATATAATATCCCAAGAAGAGAAGGCATATATGATAAGTATCTGCGAATGACATTTTTATGACTAAAAATGATTCTCATGCAGAGCCATGGCATCCTGACCAAGACAGAAGACGACTGACCAGCTGGCACGCATACTGACTGCTCTTACCGACCTTCAGCAGCAAAAGGCTGCTATGAGAGGCCAGTAGGACTAGATTCTGGCACAACAGACTGAGATTGCAGACCGACAAACTGATATAGAGATGAGATTTGAGGAGCTGTCAGATTCCACCTACCGTCCATCTCATGACGACACACGCCAGGACCAGCGACAATCAGTAGAGGTATAACAACCTCATTTTGATGATCCACTTGAGGAGATACCAGAGCATGGAGCTGAGGAGGATGGAGACTTTGACAGGGAGCAGGACCCTGTTGACTTTGCAGATGAGGGTGCACATGAGTACTCTGCCATTCACAAGCACCAGTCAGTCTTCACTTCCTACTAGCGGGCCAATGTGCCCATGTTCGAGGGCACCAATACGTCAGATGTCGCTGAGCAGTGGCTCAAGAGGGTGATGAAGGTGCTGAGGAGGATTCACGCGTCACGAGACACACGGCTATCTTTCATGGAGTATTCACTGACAGATTTTGCAGAGAGATGGTGGGATGCGTTAGTATCTGAGTTGGGCCATGAGCCCACATGGGATGATTTCAAGACACGATTTAGAGCCTACTTCTTTTCTGCGAAATGGAAGGAGTCCCAGTGCCGACATTTTGCAGAGCTTCGTCAGGGACGGATGATAGTTAGAGACTACTTCGTCCGATACACTGAGCTGTTACGACATACGCCAGCAGCTGCTGCATTTCCAGAGGAGAATCTGGAAAAGTTCATCAGAGGCATGCGAGAGGAGTTATATGAGAAGTTGGCTGGATTGCACATCACTTCCATCTCCGAGGCTACTGACGCATCGGAGAAGTTCGAAGACATCAGAGAGAGATGTTTCGGGAGCTCGTCTGGAGCAGCGCCTAAACCGCGATGATCTTTTGGGCTGATCCGTCGACCATTTCAGCAGCAGAGGTCAGTCATACGATTCCATCCTACAGGTTCAGCATTTTCAGGCAGTACTCGCTCATCTCCATCGACTACTCTAAGAGGAGCACTTGCCGGACGTGGCACAAATTCCACTCAACCATCTGGGTCGCAGAGAGCATACAGACCCCTAGCATGACCGACTCGGAGCACAGACACGACCACTCCATTTATTCGACCAGTCCGATGTTATTTATGCCATGAATTGGGACATTACCAACATCAGTGTCCTTAGAGATCTAGTGAGCCTCAGCCACAACCTTCACAGTCATAGTCACAACATTCAGGGAGTTTCCATGGCAGGAACTCCAACTTCAAGAGGCAACAGCAGAGCCAGACGCAGGGTGTGGCAGGTTCTAGTATTGCACCAACCATACGGGGTCAGTTACACACAGTGACCGAGGAACATGCCCGCTCAACAACTACTTTGGTGAAAGGTATGGTCTCAGTCTTGGGCCGACCTTTCCATGCTTTATTTGATTCTAGAGCGACACATTCTTTCCTTGCTTCGAGATTGCTAGCTTCATTAGGAAGAGTCACAGAGACTCTATCTTCTCCATATCACATCTGAGGGCCAGGTGACCAGTTGTTTATCATTTCCCTAATAGTCAGGCATTTAACAGTACTGATTGGTGGTCACGAGATGATCGCAGATTGTCTACTTCTGCAGCTTGATGAGTTTGACTTGATTCTAAGCATGGATTGGTTATCAGCTCATCATGTTCTTGTTGATTGCTTTAGGAAGAAAATTGTCTTCAGGATTCCGGATTTACTCGAGTTCACTTTTGATGGTACTATACATGACTCCAAAATGGAGTACATTTTAGTGTTGCGAGCTCAGACTTGTTGATCAAGGATGTGATTCCTACTTAGCATTTGTTCGAGAGGAATCTGATCATGAGCCGATGGCACCGGACATCCGACTAGTATCAGACTACCCAGATGTGTTTCCTGATGAGCTATCGGGATTACCTCCCGAGAGAGAGAGAGATTGAGTTCGAGATCACATTGTTACCAGATACACAACCAATCTCGATGGCTCCTTACCACATGGCACCAGCTGAGCTGAGAGAGCTGAAGGTGTAGTTGCAGGAGTTGCTTGATTTAGGATTTGTGAGGTCGGGCACTTCACCTTGGGGTGCTGGGTTCTATTCGTCAGGAAGAAGGATAGATCGATGAGACTATGCATTGATTACAGGCAACTGAACTAGAGAACGGTTAAAAACCGTTATCCATTGCTGCGTATCGATGATTTATTCGATCAGCTCCAGGGATCTTCGGTGTTCTCGAAGATCGATCTTCGTTCAGGTTATTATATACTGATGATTCGAGAGTTCAATATTCCGAAGACAACCTTCAGGACTCGTTATGGACACTACAAGTTTGTGGTGACGCCGTTTCGGCTGACCAATGCACCTGCAACATTCATGGATATGATGGACCGGATCTTCCGTCCATACTTGGACAAATTTATGTTGGTATTCATTGATGATGTGCGCATATATTCACGGAATGAATAGGATCATGCGAATGATTTACGGATTGTCTTGGATACATTGCGGGAACACAAGGTATATGCCAAGTTGAGCACGCGTGAGTTCTGGTTATCCCTGGTCTCATTTCTGGAATATATCATTTTTGGAGCAGGTATCACAGTTGATCCTGCGAAGATTGAGGTAGTTATATCTTGAGAGCGATCCAAGACAGTTACTCAGATTCAGAGCTTCCTCGGATTAGTAGATTATTACAGACGTTTCGTCAGCGGATTTTCAAGCATTGTCCGCCCTTTGACGCGATTGACACAGAATGGAGTTTCATTCATTTGGGATGATTCATGTGAGCATGCCTTCAGGACACTGAAGGAGAGACTGATGACAACACCCATTCTTGCACTTTCATCAGGCACACATGACTATGCAGTCTACACAGATGCATCAGGTGAAGGTTTAGGAGCGGTATTGATGCAGAGAGACCACATGATTGCTTATGAATCACGTTAGTTGAGACTGCATGAGCGGAACTACCCCACACATGACTTGGAGTTGGCGGCAGTTGTCTTCGCCCTGAAGATATGACGCCACTATCTTTATGGGGTAAATTTCGAGATTTTTACGGATCACAATAGCCTAAAGTATATCTTTGATCAGAAGGAGCTGAATATGAGACAACGCAGGTGACTCGAGTTACTGAAGGACTGCGACTGCACGATCTCTTACCATCCCGTTAAGGGAAACATGGTGGTTGATGCACTTAGCAGGAGAGCTCATACAGACGGTATAGCGAACTGGCTATACACGTGGGATATGCTCGCAGCTTTGACTGATTTGCATCCTCAGGAGAGTGCATCCATATCCACAATCGTACCTCCACGATTCAACAGTCTTTGGAATCATATTGTCTAAGGCCAGAAGACAGATCCTTGGATTCAAGATAGATACATGCGCGCCGTCAAGGATGATGTTGATGATTTTGTTGTGGCAGAGTCTATTTTATGGAAGACAGGTTGAGTCATTGTGCCCAACGACGAGCAGTTACACAGAGATATTCTTGATGAGGCACACAATCCATGATTATCCATTCATCCCGGCAGCACAAAGATGTATCGTGATCTGCGTCGACATTTCTGGTGGGATAGGTTGAAGCGTGATGTGGCGTAACATGTCAGCAGATGCATGACCTGTCAGATGGTCAAGGCCGAGCACAACATACCACCGGGATTACTGCAATCTCTCCCCATTCCCAAGTGGAAGTGGGAGAGCATTTCTATGGATTTCGTCAAGGGTCTGCCGAAGACACCAGGTGGCCATGATTCCATTTGGGTCGTTGTTGATAGGTTGACCAAGTCAGCCCATTTCATACATGTCAACATGACCTACACTCCATCCAAATTAGCCAAGCTACATGTGCAGAACATCATCAGGCTACATGGTATACCACGAGAGGTGGTATCTGATAGAGACTCGAGATTTACTTCTCATTATTGGCACAAATTCGTGTAAGCACTACAGACAGAGTTGAAGATGAGTTATGCTTATCATCTGCAGATAGATGGACAGAGTGAGCGCACCATACAAACACTAGAAGATTTGCTTCGCGCATGCACTTTGGAGTGGAATGGGTCCTGGAAGGACCATCTGCCTTTGGTGGAGTTCACGCACAACAACAACTATCATTCCAGTACATGCATGGCACCATTCGAAGCCCTATATGGGCAGAGATGCCTCACACCTCTCAATTGGCATGAGGTAGGTGATCATGCTTTGTATTTCGTGGATCTCTTGGAGGAGATTGCGAGAGCTGTTGATCTTGTGAGACGGAGGCTTCTGACGGCACAAAGCCGCCAAAGGAGCTATGCAGACCATCGGAGAAGAGATTTGGAGTTTCAGGTATCCAATCTTCTTCTCTTTCTTTTATTACAAATTTTCCCTGATTTTCATAACTTAGTGAGATCGTCTGAGAATATAATAGTGCGAAACGTGTGTAAACAGGTGCCTGGATCTGAGGGCGTCACATAAGTTATTTAATATTGTCCGATAACTTTATTGGGTTAATCGGACCCTAATCAGGTCGGGTTCGGGTTTATGCGGATCCGAATGTTACAACTGGTGTGTTTCTGGCTTCCCTCAATCCACAATATGATTTGGCTCTCTCTCAACTTCTCACCGATGCTACCATACCTCCTATGGAGGAAGCATAATGTAGGCTTAACTATTTGGGTATCTCCCCTAGCACATTCTCTCAGACTTCTTCGACTATGGCTGCATCATGTGGTAGAGGTGGATCTACTCCCTTTCGAGGACAAGGCACATGCAGCAAATGACAACCCACGCCTACGTCAACCATATTCATACTGCCATCGGTCAGGTCATTTAGAGGACACCTGCTACTCCAAGCACGGATTTCTCCATTTGCTTGTGTTGCAGGGCAGAGTCAGACTGCTCCTGATCTTACTAATCATCACTACAATGACTTTGTCGCTTGTCTGAGAGAGATCATGCCTCCAGCCGCTGGATCTTCTAGCTCCGATCCATCATTCGTTGCAGCCTCTGCCTCCACTAGTAGTGCAGGTATTACTCATGCATTACCGGTCGTTCTCGACCATACCCGTCAGAATGGATAATGGATTCTGGAGCATCATGTCATCTCTACGGAGATCCATTGCAGTTTGGTACATATAGTCCAACGCAACCATGTAGATCAGTGGTGATTGCTGATGGGGCTCATTCCCCGATTACTGGACAGGGGGAGGTTCACCTGACACCTTCCATACATTTGCAGAATGTTCTTCATGCACATGCCTTCTCCATGAACTTATTGCCTATTAGTCATATTACAAAAGATTTACATTGTCGTGCTATCTCTTATCCTAGTTCCCTTGTTATTAGGAATAGGCAAGCTAGAGCCTACAACGCTTTGTGGTGGTTGCTGCGTAGGAGACGGTCCTTATATGCCCTGACCTTTGCCTTTTCTTCTTCCACGTGTTGCTTCATTGCTCGGGACGGATGCTACATTGTTAGTTGAGGTTGGCTTAAATCCTAATCCTCTCAACCGTGGACAATCTTTTTTGAAGTGACATTCTTGATGACAGTAATAACATGCATGTGTTTCTGTCTGAGCTAAAGACTTGACCACAAAGGTACTAGCTCATACTGCTGAGTCACGAAGGTATAGTAGAGGTCTAGAGAAATTCCCTCTTCTTGATAATTCCTGACCCAAGGTCTTTGGCGAGCTTATATTGGAACCTACTAGATGATAGTGGTGGTCTCTGCGGTTATAGTTCGCCTTGCGTTTGGATGGTCCATCACTAAAGTGGAAGCTTCTTCTTTTGATGATTCATCCCTTTCCATCTCAATACGAGAGACGATGTTCATTGCCTCATCTATAGTAGCGGCTCTAAAACCTACAAGTTTCTCTCTGAGATCTCCCTGAAGCCCGCTCACAAATTTGATAAGACAATCATATGGTCAAGCTTCTAAAGCTGGAGAGTAACATAGTAGCTCGGTAAAGTGAATATGATAATCTCGCACAGTCTTGGAGCCCTGGGTCAGAGAAGTCAACTCCCCCCTCTTCAATTCTTCTCAATGGGAGGGACAAAAGTGAGCTAGGAACTTTTCTTCAAAGATATCCCATGAAACGAGATCTACTAATTTCTTGAAAATAGCTCTCCACCATAGTCTTGCATAGTATGCTAGAGAGTAGTAAGCAAAGTGCACCCAAGTGTCTGCTTGTGCATGCATTATCCTCAACATCCTACTAACATCATCAAGCCATAATTCAGCCCAGCATGTGTCTCTATGCCTTTGAATCGAGGAATCTTTTCCTTTCGATAATTGTCGAGTAATTTTTGGTGCCTAAGAAAGGCCTTCTCCATTGCTCATTCAATTGGAGTAGGAGCAGAAACAATCGAAGGATGATAACTAGATTCTTCCTCGAAAAAATGAATAAAACCTTCAATTCTAACATCCACATGTCTGGATGCTTCGGGTCTCTTTGCATGTGAATTGAGCCTCTCCTTTAATGCATGCTGGCTTTGCCCAATCTCTTGGAGCGTTGCCATCATAACCGCTAATTGCCTAGACACGTCTTGGTCTGACATGATCTTGGGATGAATCATGACCAAAGGTTAGGTCCTATACGTCTTTGCATGATGTACGTAAGGGACAATGACTTGTGAATGTTACTATTAAGATCAAATGATCTTAATACAACCTTAGTTTCTGAATATCGTTTATAGTTATCAATTACTGAATAAATTAGTAGAGTAGTCGGGCTTTAATACTAAACTATCAAAACCCTAATTCCGGGTCGTCGGATCCTCCCATATCTGGATTCGGTTATTCAACAATAATCTATTAAGCAATCACAACCAACATTAAGAAACAGATTGCAATTAAAAATACTAAGAAAGAAGCATTCAACACTTTTCCATTTACAAAATAAAGTTACATCGTATATTGTCCCACTATAACTATTTATATTTACATCATCTGGAAAGGAAATGGACAAAAGGATCACTAACTGCTTTATGGAGTAATGCTATTGTGGCTGGGTTGATGGCTGTTGTCCCTGTGATGACTTTCCGATGCCTATTAGGTTTTTAGAAAACACAGGAAAGAAATGATCCAGTGGTTAATAACGAGGAAAAGAAACATAGATCAAGCATGATATTTGAAAGGTTCAACATGTCAAATTATACAATTGTTCTTTTATTCCATTTTTATTTTAGTTCCTATCCATTCTAATCCACATAAGGGATTGGTCCTCTCCCCTCCACGGATTCCGAAGCTGTAGACACTCCGGGATTGGGGATTGCATCAAAAATTGATGAGTTTAGGCCATCACTCGTCGCCTCAACTAATCCTCTAATCTACCCTTGACAATATCCCTTTTATTAGTAATCCAAGGTCCTTAGACTCTACTGCATGTTCAACATAAATGCATATCGTCCTTGAGGATCTGGTTGCTTAAAAACACATGCCATTTTCACCTTAATCTTTTTACCAACAACTTATTTTAGGTGTTATTGTAACCCAACCGCTAATTGTATCATTACATGCCTCTACATGGTACGCCCACATCTTCTGTCGTTCAACCCGAGATATTGACACCCGGTACCACACGTTGCAAATCATTCATTCATTTTATGCGCACTTATCATAGCAGGGAACCGTGTACCATCTATGTAGGGCCACATGCCAATACAGGTTCCTTCAGACAACCTACATGTTGTATGCCCGACCTGTAGTTCTAATCCCAGTCATCCTTAATGTAGCACACGATCCTTTTCAGGAACCATTTCAATACACAATAATTCCCATGATGTATTTCCTCTGTTAAGCCTTCGATTTGCTTATTCATCAACACTGAGTATAGACTTAATTATATATTAATTTGTGTGTATATATACTTATATTTAAACTTATTTTAACTCTAAATTCTAACTTTCCAAGTTACTGCGTTAATTCGATGCTTGGCCATTATTTTAGTGGGGATCACAAAACAACTTTTCATATTTTCTTAAAAATAGCCAAATTAGGATTCTTCATAGCGAAGAACATAAAATAGGAATTTCAACGATCTCATATGAAAATCCAACAACAAAGTTAGGATTTCGTTGCCTAATTGAGCTCTCTCGCGTATGCAATGTTTTATCATGATTCATTTTCTGAGAGTGTGATCTACGACTCCTGAAACGATAAAATTTCACTTTTGTATCAAGAATATGAAGAACGTGCTAAGAATGTGAAAAACGAACGAAGAACACGAAGAACACAAAGAACATATTTTCCCTCGTAATTTCAATAGAGCTTCCCTTTATATGGAGTGATATTTTTAGGAAAATTTCGGCAGAGTTTCCTTTATATCGGGACACATTTCTATGAAAATTTCGGCAGAGTTCCTCTTATATTCCGACATATTTCTAAAGAAAAATGGAAAGCGTTTTCTCTATAAAATCATCGAGAGGAAAAACAACAGCGAAATAGAAAGAATATAACAAAACTGCAAGCGAATGGAGAATCGGTAGACATCACACGTCTTAGGTGAGGGAAGCATGTGATGGATCATATGATTCACTGACGGCCTAGCAACCCGCATCTAAGTTGGGCATTACACAGATTCCTACATCAAAACAACTATAAAATCAATACATATGCAGAATTGGCAAGTCTCTTGTCAAAGGTGAGTGAATCATACGAAGAACTCGTATGCTTATTGACGACCGAGCCGCCTGCACCCGAGAAGGGCTATGCTCAGATTTTTCCTCGAACTACAACACAAAACTGTAGAGATATATTCAGTTTTTGTACTCTTTTTCTTATTCTAATTTCCTTCGTCGGTCTTATGTAATTTACCCATAGGTCTCTCCTCTATATAAGAGAGCCTAGGGTTCCATGGAATAAACAACTCTCATATTTTACCCAACATGGTATCAGAGCAACGGTTCTAGGCCGAAGCTCTCGTACACCAGAAACTCTAAACCTCCACCAACCGCCCCTCTCTCTCAAGGAGCCGCCGCCATCTACCCCTTTTCTGTTTCTTCATGTCAGGTGCCACCGGTGCAAATCACAAGGTGTCACCGACCCCTTCTTATGCTGTTGTCGGCCCCTCCTTGCGTTGTTGCGGTCTCTTCGACCTCTCGCAGCGTCGCGTGCGAGCTCTCTCTCTCTCTCTCACTCATACGCGTGTAGACTATCTAGCTCGCACCTTGGTCCGGTTTGTGGTAATGGATTTGATTGCAATTTGAGTCTACACATGCAACCAAATCCTCCTATGTAAGTGTAGACTATTATTTATTCAAGTCTATGATCCTAGTCTTCTTCAATTGGCAACATATAACAGAGCAAGATAGACATCCTTACCACAAGCGCCTTCAGAGGTCAAATGCCCATAGTCAAGATGGATGGGTCGAATTATGAGTTGTGGGCCATGCGGTTCATGAGCCTAATGAAGTCAATGGGTAAGAAGCATATTCTTATCGAAGAAGAGTCGGCGGAGAAGTCGAAGTTGAATGCCTTATGGGAGGCTGATGATGCATGTGTTCAAGTTTGGTTGTCTAGTACCTTGATACCAAAGATTGCGAATGATGTTTTGCACCAGCCTACTGCCAAAGCAATGTGGGATGTACTTGCTCCCACGTATTCACAGGAGAAGAATGAGATGAAGATTTTGCAGCTTCGACATGGTATCTTTAGTGTAAAGTAGAATGGACGACCCCTCATGCTTACTATACTGCCTTACGTGGATATTTGAGAAGCTTCATAGCTTCATGCCTCTCACGACTACCCCAGGGTAACTGAAGACATATCAGATGCTTGTTGGCATCTCTTGACTTACAACTTAGGCATCATGCTCTCAGATACTGGCAGACACTACTATTCCTTTAATGGAGGAAGCTTTCCGCAGATTCAACCGAATCAACATTCTTTCACCGATTTCCATGTTTAACTCGTCAGCAATGGCTGCATCCCGTGGTCGAGGATGCTCTTAGTTTCATGGTTGTGGACCTTGTGGTAGATGAGGTCATGGATCTCGCCAGCCCTGTCCCAGCCAGCCTTGTACCTACTGCCATCGCTCTGGTCACTTAGAGGATACATGCTACTCCAAGCATGGTTTCTCTACATTAGCCCGTGTAGCAGAACAAACCATCCCTCATGCAGCTCCATCCTCATCAAATCAGAGATACAATGAAGTTGTTTCTAGATTGAGAGACATCATGCCCCCAGCTAGAACCTCTTCACCTTCTTCAAAGAACAACTCAGACATTTCTGCCAATACTGGAGCTAGTACCTCAGGTAGCATTCATGCCTTTACTTATTGTCATAGTTCAGATATTACAGAATGGATCATGGGTTCTGGTGCGACACATCACTTGTGTGGAGATAAAGATCAGTTCACTGCCTACGGATAGGTTCCTCCGAGGAGGACTGTGGTTATAGAAGATGTGACTTATTCCCCGATCACATGACATGTGGAGATTAGCTTGACACCATCTATGCGATTACAAAATGTGCTTCATGCTCCTTCTATGAACTTATTGTCTATTAGTCATATTGCTAAGGATTTACATTGTAAAGTTATATTTGACCCATCGTCTCTTGTATTTCAGGACATTCTTACAAGCAGGGTGATTGGCTGTGGTTGTGAGCAGGGCGGCCTCTATCGACTGGTCCATACCCCATATGTTGGACTATCCTCTCGTTCCACTAGATCGATCTCTCTCCCTTCTTATGGCATCTGTGCTTTGGTCATCTTCCTCTTCGAAAATGCATCAAGTCCTTCCCCAAATTTCTTCTCGCTCGTCATTCAACCACGAAGCTTGTCAGTTGGAAAGAATCATCAGTCCCTTTTCCCTGGTTGTCAGAGTCGGAGCAATAGCTCCTCGTTTGAGTTTTTCCATTTTGACTTTTAGGGTTCGAGGCGCGTTCCTGATCACCAGGGACACATGTTTTATTTAGTTGCAGTGAATGATTTTAGTCGTTTGTCTTGGGTTTTTTTATTAAGAAATAAATATAAAGTTTGAAATACTATTATAAACTTTATTAAAGAAGTGCAAAATGTTTTTTCTACATTTGTCAAAATTGTGCGAACTGATGGTTTTCTTCATCAAACATCATGCGCCTACACCTCTCAACAGAATAGTGTTGCTGAGAGAAAGCATCATCACGTACTTGACGTCACTCGTACTCTCCTTATTCAGAGTCGTGCCCCACATTCTTTCTGGGGAGATGCTGTTCTTACGGCTTGCTATCTTGTGAACCGTATGCCCTCATCAATGTTGGGGGAGAAGATACCTTTTTCGCTTGTATTTCCAGACAAGGAGTGTTCTCTCTTACACGGTTACACCTCGTGTCATTGGGTATGTTGCATTTGTCCATCGGTTGACTCCAGGGATTAACAAGCTTTCTCCTAGGACTATCAAATGTGTCTTTGTCGGGTACTCCAGGAGTCAGAAGGGGTATAGATGTTATGATCCGTTACATAGGAAGCATTATGTTAGCGTAGATGTCACATTTTTTGAGTCGGTTATGTATTTTTCACCTACATGTGACATGTTGGCATCTTCAAATTCGGATGATGAGGTCTACATGCACCCTCTACCTATGAGTCAACCACCACCATCGCCACAACCATCCCCTCCTTCATCACCTCCTCCATCACCCCTATTTGCCCCACCGCCACCACCACCTGTTGTTCCGGTTCCACCCTTACCACTATACTACAGTTGATGACCTGCTCCTGCTCATGTTCATGGCCCGTCATCCAACACGCCTCAGGTTTATTCTGAATACATTATTTCTAACGATGGGATTGAAGATGTTTCTCAGCAGGCATCCTTGCAGGAGGTTGATGCTCAGGTTACTGGTGGGACTGATGATGATCTTGATATGCCTATTTCTATTAGGAAGCAGAAGCACACATGTGCTTCATATTCGGTTGCTTCTTATGTCACCTTCGATAGTCTAACATGTGACTTCAGGAGATTTGCGGTTGCTTTGTCGGCCGTGGACATACCACAGAACTACCAGGAAGCATTAAATGACATTTGATGGCATTTAGCTATGGAGCAGGAAATGGCGGCCCTATAGTCGCATGGTATCTGGAGTCTGGTCCCAGCGCCCTCCGGGGCGTTTATAGTCAGCTGCAAATGGGTATTTACAATGAAACAAAATGCTGATGGGATCATTGATTGGTACAAGGCTCGACTAGTTGCATGAGCTTTTACTCAGACATACATGATGGATTATCTAGACACTTTCTCTCCAGTTGCTCGTCACTCTACCCCCCAGATTCTTTTATCTATTGCAGTGGTTCGAAATTGACCCTTGTTTTAGTTTGATGTTAAAAATGTGTTCTTGTATGATGATCTTCTAGAGGAAATCTATGTGCAGCAGCCGCCAGGGTTTGCTGTTGAGGTAGAGTGTTCGTAGGTGTGTAGACTTCATAAGGCAGTATATGGCCTTAAACAGATTCCAAATGCTTGGTTTCAGAAGCTCTCGGATTTGATTTAAAAGCAGGATTTCAAAAGATCGAATGCATATCATTCTCTTTTCATACGAAGAACTTCTAAAGGTACAATTGCTATTTTGGTGCATGTTGATGATATCCTTATTACATGCAATGATATAAATGGGAAAAAGAGGGCGAAAGAATTTATGGGTCGTGAATTTATTACCAAGGATCTTGGTAGATATTTTCTAGGACTGGAATTTGTCGGAAATCAGTAAGGGCTTGTGATAACCCAAAGAAAATATGTTGCTGATCTGCTAAGTGAAACATGCATTCTTGGATGTAGACCTACTACCACGGCTATAGATCCGAGTATGAAGCTATATGATGATGATAGTATGATACTAATGAGGTAGACAAGAGAAGATATAGAGAACTAGCGGGAAAACTTCTCTATACCACTATTACTAGACTCAGCATCTCATTTGCTGTCAGTCGGGTTAGCCAGTTCATGGAGCAACGCCATTATGTACATATGGATGCTACACATGATACTGCGATATCTTAAATCATCTCCGGGAACAGTGCTACTATTTAGAAAAGGAGGCGTCATCACTATTTCATCGTGCACAACTGTAGATTATGTAGGGTGTCCCAAGGACAGGAAGTTCACGACATGATTTGCTATATTTGTTGGAGATTCTCTTGTCTCGTGGAAAAGCAAGAAATAAACTGTAGTGGCCAGGTCTAGCGTTGAATCTGATTATAGGGCTATGACACATGCAAGCAAAGAAATGATGTGGGTTCGAGCAGTACTAGCAGTTCTACACATAGATGTTCCTCTTCCTATGTCACTGAGGTGCGGCAATCATGTTGTCGTATTCATTGCAAATAACCATGCATTTCATGAAAGGACAAAACATATCGAGGTTGATTGCCACTATACACGAGACATGGTTCAGAAGGGCTTCATTTCTACTTCCCATGTCAGCTATGTAGACTAGACTGCAGATATCTTCACCAAAGTCCTACTTAGAAGACCATTCCAGAAGTGTTCATCCAAGCTGAGCATGATTGATATCTATGCTCCATCTTGAGGGGGAGTGTAGAGATATATTTCAGTTATTGTACTCTTTTTCCTACTCTAATTTCCTTCGTCAGTCTTATGTAATTTACCCGTAGGTTTCTCTTTTATATAAGAGATCCTAGGGTTCCATCGAATAAACAACTCATATTATTCCCAACAAAAACGAATCAGAAAGGAAGATGAATCGAAAATCAAGCTCAAGTTAGAGCTAATTACCTCCTACACGAAGCCAATTAGGAGAGGATTGCACCATCCTCCTTATCCTCCCGGTAGCGCTTCACCAGCTCTCCTTTCCCGCATCCCTCTCCTCCTCTCGACCTCTCGACCCTAGCCCTCAGGATAGTGGTGGTAGTGGAAATCACAGAGAATGAATGGGTAGGAGGTATTTATAGGCTTCAAAAAATCGCTAATCATAATTAGTAAACCATGATTTACCCCTTAATCGCGGTTACCGGCCCATGATTTTGACGCATGATTTTGTCCAAGGCTTATCCTGAAACTTAGGGCTTAAGGTAGAACCTTAGAAGCTTCTATATTCGCTAATGACGTTTAATTAGCGCTAATCGTGATTAACTTTCACTAATTTAACTTTTGTTAATCGCAATCATCTTTCAGTAATCCCTGATTAATGTTCGCTACTGGTGATTAGTGGTCCCTAATACGCCATTAGTTTCCTTAATCGTGATTAACTAGTCTTAATGACAGTCATTAGGGTTAATGACGTCTTAAGCCTCCTCTTTCTGCGGAAAATCATAACAACTCGAAATGAAGTCCGATTTACACGAAATAAATTTTGTTGGTTTCCTCTTGACGAGCATGGTCTTATGACATAGGATCTGAGAGATGACCAAGTACAATGCTTTACACCTTCCATTAGTTGAGTTTACTACAATAACCGCTGCTATGCGAGCATAGGCATGTCACCTTTTGAGTCCCTGTATGAGAGGCGATGCATCACTCCCTTGTGTTAACAACAGGTGGGTGACAACACCTTGTTTACCCTGTAGATCATAGAGGAGAGCTCTAGAGCTGTGAAGACTGCCTTGAAGAGATTGCTGACTGCAAATGGCCGTTAGAAGAGCTACGCCGACCAGCAGCATTGAGACCTTGAGTTTCAGGTAAAATATCCTACATTCATGCCTTAAATGATATGATTCTTAACCAATCATGTGTGTCTAAAATATCTTTTATAACCATAGGTTGGAGATGTCGTGTTCTTACGAGTATCCCTAATGAGAGACGTTCAACGTCGAAAGCTTTATGCATAGACCTGCTCTTTAATTTTCTAAGCTGACTTAAACAAGGAAGCATATAAGAAGCTACCAAAGATACAAGCTATAACAAAGGGCACTCCAAAGAAGTAACACCAAATTATTAATCATATTGTGGTGATTACTATTTTAGTGAAATGTTGTTCCATGGTGGTCGGGTAATGGAGTAGTTGCCGCCAAGGGAGTGGCATGCATCCTTGGGGCCTCAGGTAGAATCTAGATGGTCGCGATCTCAACTGCTACTATATAGCTACGATAGTTGGATGTCATATTGCTTAGCACATCGGAGGTGAAATCTGTCTGTATTCGGTCTTAGTACCTGCGTGCCTTTAGTCCAGTGCTTCGAGAGTGTGCCGAGTAGTCATGGTTGGTCCGCTAGTGTTTCGATTGTTTACTTAGAGTTTACACTCGTGTACTGGTTGGTGTAGCCCACATTGGTTAGTATTCCGGGTGAGAGTACTAAGAGGGGAGTTCTGGAAGATGCTGTTAAATGAAGTTGGGAATGAGATACAAGTCTCCTATGCATAAGGAGGATTGGATTAGTCGTGGAGATTCAGACTGGAATAAGAATGATCTTGGTAATCAATGCCTTGACTCGTGCCCTATGCCACGATGGACTCTTACACGTAGGTAGTGAACTTGGGAGGTTCGCGATGATTTGCTGGTTGACATTTGAATTGGGAATCAAAAGTACAATAGTTAAGTAAAGCTAGTTGACATGTTGAAAACTTAGCTAGGATGCATTGTACCTCACCGCATGCCTACGGAGGCACCCCAACCTTAAGGCCTTCTTCTTGCCTTAGAATCATAATGTGAGGTCTTACCCAGATCTACCCAGATCAAGACCACAGACTATTCACGAAGCTTGGTTGATCCATATCAAATAATGATTAGAATTTATCTCTTTGTAAAGTCGATATACTCAGTTGTTTCTTTTACACCCCTTTTTATTATATCTTTCTTGTTGTAAGTTTTATATCGTACTAGGCAACTTTGCTCATAACGTATCTATGTGTTGGATCCATAGGTTCTCAGAAGCAACCACAACAATGAGCGGTCGTTGTTTACTTGGATATATTTCTTTTTGATGCAACTATACTTTGTGGTACAATTGCTTGTAGCTTTTACCACTCTTTACTTGCAGTTTTAAGAGACATGTGATGTCCCATGTATGTATGAACAATTTTTGAATGCATACATATGATATGAGTTTGTGGACATGTAATAAAAATGAACGGTGGATATGAACTGACAACAACAACAAAGCCTTTTCCCACATTACGTAGGATCAACTACATGGATTCTTCGCCTCCATTTAGATCTATCTTGGGTCATTCTCGGGTTTAGATCCAAAAATCTAAGATCCCTTTGGATATTCTCATCCTAACACTTCTTAGGCCTTCCTTGAACTCTATTAGCCGGATAAACATTCCTACATTCGCATCTCCTAACGGGTGCACCACCCGACCTCCTTTGCAGATGACCAAACCACCTTAAGCGGTTTTCTCGCAACTTATCCTCATTCGGAGCTACATCCACTTTCCTTCTGATTGCATCATTTCAAATTCGATCTTTACGTGTATGCCCACACATCCACCTTAGCATTTTCATTTCTGCAATTGACATTCTCTTGACATGTCTATGGTTCACAGGCTAATATTCAGATTCATAGAGCATAGCAGGTCTCACGGCTGCTTTGTGAAACTTTCCTTTGATTTTCATAAGAATTTTTTTATCACATAGAACAACAGAGGTTCCTCTCCACTTTAGCCAACCTGCATTTATTCTATAGGTAACATGTCACATAATTGCGTCATCGAATGCGAAGATATAATAAATAACACGAAATGAGCAAGAACTAACAAATATATATCCTAATTCGCTTTTTTGCTATAAGTCGCGAGGCAGCGAGTCCTTCCTCACTTTCATTCGTTGCTCGCTCCTTCAGAGCCGAGTCGACGTCATTATAGGGTCTACTGGCTGTGCTTAGGAAATCGTATGCAACCGAGAGGAAGAGTGAAGGTGCATTGCTTCTCACTTGCCTATATTAGCTTATATATAGTACCACACTAGCGGATTTCATTCCGTTTTAAGGACCCACAGAAATACCTCGAATAGTACCACAATTCGTTCTACGTACAATAATGTGTTGAACTACTTCAACAAGTCTACGTGTGAGGTATCCAGCATCTGATGTTCGTACAACAGTATCTACAACCCCTTTACGGACATCAATTTCCCCATCATGTTGTAAAATAGTTCCGAAGTATCTAAAGGAATCTTTCTTCTGAATGTTATCGTATCCAAGCTTCACCTTAATTCCTTGACCATTGCTTCCATCAAAAGTGCACTCGATATATTCAATCTTAGTCCTACTTATACGAAATCCTTTAGTCTCTAATGCATATCTATAAACCTCAAGCCTCTCATTTACTCCGTCTCTAGTCTCATCAATCAATACAATGTTATCAATAAATAACATACACCAAGGTATCTCATCCTGATTGTGACTAGTTAGCTCGTACATAATCAAAGTAAAAATGAATGGACTCAAAGATGAACCTTGATGCAGACCAATGTTGATGTCAAAATAGTCAACTTTCCCAGATTGGATCCTTACACAAGATGAAGTCCGTTCATACATATCCTTTATGAGGTTAATGTATAGGACATGTTCTTGTCTCTTCTCCAAAACTCTCCACAATATCTCCTGTGGACCAGAATCATACGCCTTCTCCAAATTAATAAAAATCATATGGAGGTTCTTCCTTTTAGCTCTATAAATCTCCATTGTTCTCCGCAACAAGTGGATGACTTCTATAGTTGAGAGGCCTGACATGAATTCGAATCGATATTCTTACTTTGGAAACTTGCCTCAACCTTCTTCCAATCACACGTTCCCAAAATTTCATAGTATAACTCATCAGCTTGATACCTCTATAATTCGAACAATTTTGAATGCCTCCTTTGTTCTTATAACGAGGCATCACAATGCTTTTCCTACAATCTTCATGCATTTTCTTGCTTCGTTAAATAACATTGAATAAATTTGTAAGCCAAGTCAAACCATGCTCACTTAGAACTCTCCATACTTGTATAGGAGTGTCATCAAATCCTACACCTTTCTCAGGTTTCATAACATTCAAAGCCTCCTCTACTTCCTTTGTATTCGTCTATACCTTGCATGATTCAAGTAACTTTCACTACTAGCTAGATCTCCCAAAGTGATCTTTTTATTTCCTTCCCCAGTGAAAACCTTATGGAAATGCCGTTTCCATCTAGTCTCTTTATCCTTCTGAGTAATAAGCACATGCCCTTCCTCATCCTTAATGCATCTTACCTGAGAAAGGTCTTTGGTCTTTCTCTCTCTTGCTTTATCCAATCTGATTATTTATCATTTTGGACCTCCTTAGAGTTGAGATTTTTGTATAAAACTTTATAAGCTTTTGACTTAGCTTTGCTTACAACCTTCTTTGCTTCCTTCTTTGCTATCTTGTAGTTTGTGACAATTTCCTCTGATCTATCCTTAGACATGGCTTTAAGTAAGCTCTTTTTATTTTAGGGTTTTTATCAGTTGTGCCCCTCCGAGATATAGCAATTTCAGTTATATCCCTCCCTTTTTGAGAAGATCAGTTGTGCCCCCGACTTCTTACCGCTCTATCACTTGTGCCCCTCCGTTACTTTGGCCGTCAATGAGTTGAAGTTAATCATGGTTTTTTCAAACCATGGTTTGGGTAAGAGGAGTAAAACTGGAAATCAAAAGGACCACCCCCAAAATTGAAACTCACAATCAGAGATGGAGAAGACGACCCATCTGACCACATCAACCTCCAGGTTCATCATCGTCGGTAGCCGAAGAGAATTCAACTACGAGTCACGGTCATCCTCCTCGGCTGGGGGCTACGCCTTCTTCTTCTTTGATCAAAGGCTAGGGGCAGAGGAGGGGCCTGGGGGCCTAGGGAGGAGGTGGTTGGGAGGGTTGCATGGTGGTGTGTATCGAATAGAGGAGGTCCGAGAGGCTAGGGGAGGCGGAGGAGGGTCTGGGCGGTGGGAAGAGGAGGACGGGGGTGGAGATGGAGGCTGCATGCGGAGGGGTGAGGAGGAGGAGGAGGTCAGGAGCGGGGGAGGGGAAGGAGACAGAGGACGGGGGTGGAGGGGGAGGCTGCGAGCAGAGGAGGGGGAAGCTGCGGGCGGAGGAGGAGAATGGGGGTAGAGGAGGAGGTTGTGGGTGGGGTGAGGAGGACAATGGCGAAGGGGGAGGTTGTGCAGACAGAGGAAGAGGTTGCGGGCGGGGTAAGGAGGATGGGGCGGAGGGGAAGGCTACGAGTAGTAGGATGAGGAGGAGGTCGAGGGTGGAGGAGGATTCTGGAGGAGGAGGAGGAGGTTGCGAGTAGGGTGAGGAGGACGGGGCGAAGGGGGAGGTGTGGGGGCGGAGTAGGGGGGTGGGGTGGGGAGCTTGGGGCAGAGGAGTCTGCAGGAGAGCTCGTGGCAGAGGAGGAGCGGGGGAAGAGGGGGAGGTGCGGGGGCGGAGGAGGAGTTGGGGAGGAGAAAGAGAAGGAGGAAGAGGAAAAAGATGAGGGAGGAGGAAGAGGATGGGGACTTTTAAATCATTCTCAAAGTTAACGTCCGTTTGCGTTGGTTATGGACGATCACTAACCCGAGGGGCACAAGTGATAAAACAACAAGAAGTCGGGGGCACAACTGATATTCCCAAAAAGAGAGGGGCATAACTGAAATTGCAATATCTCGGAGGGGCACGACTGATAAAAATCCTTAATTTTAAGCTTCTTTTGCACTCCACTCCACCACCAAGCCCCCTTTTGGCATGGAACTCCTCCCTTTGACTCGCCTAACATCTTTTTTACTACACTTCGGATACACGATGCTACCACCTCCCACATCTCATTTGCACTTCTGTTATAATTGCAAGATAAGTCTTCTAAAACCTTCTCCTTGAAGCATGATTGCTTTAAATGAAGATTCCACCATCTAGTTCTAGTGATCTTGGAAACCCTCCTTTCCTTTGCCAACCCTTTTATTTGCATATCCATGACTAACAAGCGATGTTAGGTTGTCAAACTCTCTCCTAGAATTACTTTGCAATCTTTGCAAGACAACCAATCTCTTCTCCTCATCGCAACGTAATCTATTTGCGTTCTAGTTGGACCACTCTTATAAGTAATAAAATGCTCCTCCCTCTTCTTGATGAGAGCGTTTGCTATGAAAAGACCATAAACCATTACAAAATCTGGAATGACTTTCCCTCTTCATTTCCGTCTCCGAAGCCATGGCCTCTATGAACACTAGCATACCCTGAAGCATCCTTTCCACATGTCCATTAAAATCCCCACCTAGGCAAACCATCTCTTTTTGTTGGATTCCTTGCATAATCTTATCCAAATCCTCCCAAAGAGCTTATTTAGTCCTTTCATCTAACCCAATTTGTGGTGCATAAACTGAGATGATTTTCAGAATTTCTTGTTCGAGCACCAGCAAAATAATCCGATCCCCGAATCTTTGCACCTCAACCACACTATCCTTAAAATCCTTATGAACAACCACTCCAACTCCATTTCTGCCCTTATCTTTACCTGAATACCAAAGTTTAAAGCACATCTTCTCATTCTCCCTTGCTTTCTCTCCAACCCATTTTGTCTCCTGGAGGCATAGTATCTTAATCTTCCTTCTCTCCATCATATCTACTATCTCCATCGATTTTCCAGTCAAAGTGCCAATATTCCAGCTGTTGAGATATTTATATCTCATTACCTTTATTCTGTATTTATTTATTTCTCTTGTCTATGTTATGTAATTTTCTAATAGAGCTTTGAGAGCTCTGGGCTACGGAGAATACGACTTTTCATTTAACGTTTTTTCACATGGTATCAGAGAGACGGTTCAAGACCGGAGCATGTACCCTAGAAGCCCCACCCACCAAAAACCCTTGCGCAACCCTCGCCGCACTACCCACGTCACGCTACACCAGCCCCGCTACGCTCTCGTCGCCGTACTGCGCCACCTGTGCCGCGTAGCCCACGAGGGCTGTAGTTCCTACCTAGGTCTGTTGATGCCTGTTGGTGTAGGTATTCCGAGTTTGGCTCATTCTTGGATTTTTAGGGTGTGATGTGGTGATCTAAAACACCCTAGCTACCTGAAGAAGCCTCCAAAGAGTGGAAGAGGTTGTGGTATGAGTCTACACCCACAACCATCTTCCTGTATGACAATGTAGACACAGGTCTTTCTTGTCGCAGACCTAGTCTTGGAGATAGTTGTCATCATGTTTGACAACAAGGCAAAAGTTTCATCCTTGGATGCCTTCAATGGTCCAGCACCCATAGTTAAGATGTATGGAACAAACTATGAACTGTGGGCCATGCGGTTCATGAGTTTGATGCAGTGCAATCGCAAGAAGCACATCCTTACAACGGAGGAGCCAAGGGACACAATTGGGATTAATGCCTCATGGGAGGCAGATGATGCTTATGCACGTGTATGGCTATCTGGGACGGTGTCCACAGAGATAGGTAATGATATTTCGAGTCAACCTACTGCAAAGGCTATGTGGAACATTCTTGCCTCTGCATACTCTCCGACGAAGAATGAGTTGAAGATACTGCAGCTTCAGCACGATATCTTTTCATCGAAGCATAATGATCGCCCTCTCCATACCCTCTATACTTCTCTATGGGGTATGTTTGAGAAGCTACATGGTTACATTCTCTTGACTGCTACGACTGAGCAACTCAAGGCATATAGAGATTCTGTGATGACTGGTGTCTTTCTAGCAGCCCTGGATCCTGAGTACGACGCTGCTCGAGCCCATATCCTTACTGATGCTACCATACCTCCAATGGAGAAGGCATATCGCAGATTGAGTATGCTCTCTATATCCTCAGCTATGGTTGCATTTCGTGATAGGGGGAGTCATGCACAGTATCGTGGTAGAGGGGGGTCTAGTCGTGGCAGGGGAGGGGGTGGTTGACCCCGTCAGCTTGTGCACCTACTCCCACAGGTCAGGCCACTCTGAGGAAACTTGCTACTTTAAGCATGGGTTTCCTAATTGAGCTCGGGTTGTAGAGCAGACCCAACAGGTCGGGAGTCCATCATCTATTTCTAATCAGAGATTTGACAAACTCGTGGCGCGACTCAGGGAGATTATGCCTACTCCTAGGTCAACCAGCTCTCCTTCATGATCCTCAGAGGTAGCTGCCTTTGCATCAACATCCACATCAGGTATATCATATGCATTTACTAGTTGTTACAGGGCAGACTTGTCAGAATGGATCATGGATTCAGGAGCATCCCATCATCTCTGTGGTGACAGAGGACAATTTAATGCTTTCAGTCCAACTCAGCCTCGACGATATGTTGTGATAGCCGATGGGACATACTCTCCCATTACTGGTCAGGGGGAGGTGCATTTAACACCAGCGATGTGGCTTTAGTCTTTATGCTCCTGAATTTTTCGATGAATTTACTATCAATTAGTCAAATCACCAAGGATTTACACTGTTGTGCCATATTCAATCTTTATGTTATTGTATTTCAGGACATTCTTACGGGCAGGGTGATTGGATCTGGTCGTGAGCAAGGGGGTCTCTACAGACTGGTGTAATCTCCTTATGTTGGTGCCTCTTCTCTTCGCACTGGATCTGTTTCTCTCTTTGTATGGCATCTTCGATTCGGTCATCTTCCTCTGCAAAAGCTGTGTCATGTTCTTCCTCATATTTCTCCTCACTCTACCTTTCAGTGTGAGGCCTGCCAGCTTGGGAAGCATCATCGGTCCACTTTCTAG
Source organism: Ottelia alismoides (assembly GCA_037367405.1). Taxonomy (NCBI): domain Eukaryota; kingdom Viridiplantae; phylum Streptophyta; class Magnoliopsida; order Alismatales; family Hydrocharitaceae; genus Ottelia; species Ottelia alismoides. The sequence continues at coordinate 456,558 of JAZKJV010000840.1, read as the reverse complement.
AGTTGCTAAAGTCAAAGTAGTCATAGTCTGTTTGAGTTAATTCATTTTGATATTTGGGGTCCCAGTCATGTCCCAGATCATCAGGGGCATAGGTTTTATCTTGTTGCTCTTGATGAGTTTTTAAGATTGCCATGGGTCTTTCTTCTTAAGAGCAGGTCCGATGCTGGTCCTGTTATTCAATCATTTATTAATGAAATAAGGAATATCTTTTCTCCAAATGTCAAGTTTATACGTTCAGATAATGCACTAGAATTCTGCAGTACTCAGCTTTCTTAATTCCTCAGATCCTGTGGTATTGTGCATCAGACATCCTGTGCGTATACTTCCCAACAGAATGGGGTGGCTGAACGAAAACACCACCATCTTTTCGATGTTACGAGGACCCTTTTGATTCAGAGTCGTACTCCTCATTCGTACCGGGGGGATGTGGTTCTAACTGCCTGTTACCTGGTAAATCGTATACCTTCGTCAGTTCAAGGGGAAAAGATCTCGTTCTTGATTGTGTTTCCCGAGACAGATCTTTTTTTTACACCTCGTGTTTTCGGTTCTGTGGCTTTTGCTCATCAGATGTCTCTTGGTCTTGACAAGCTCTCTCCTAGAGCTGTCAAGTGTGCTTGTTGGGTACTCTAAGACCCAAAAGGGATATCGTTGCTTCAACCCTATTCGACGAAGGTACTATGTTAGTGCATGTGTCACATTTTTTGAGTCCATTATGTATTTCTCTCCTACAGGTCACAAGCTCATTCCTTCAGAGGATTGAGAAGAGGTCTATATGCCTCTACCTCCGATCTCCACTACACCATCTTCACAGTCTCCTCCACTACCTCCACCACCACCTCCGCCGCCTCCACCACCACCGCAGCCGCCTACCACACCTTTTTTTTGAAACCTATAAAAGGGGGAAACACACAATGGTGTCTGCCCCATCCATTTATTGATTAAAAGGTTTTACAACTTACAAGAGCCAAGAGCCTAACATGCGCTTTAAATGAAAGCAAACATTTTCACAATAGATACGATGACCTGAGAAAAGAGCATCATTACAGGCTAGCCAGATGGCCCACAAAGCCGCCACCGACGAAAGAACCTCTTCTCTCTTTCTATCGCGCGCTATATAGAAGGAAGACCAGAAGCACTCGAAGGAGCCGTGGCATATCCAAGGAAGTCCCACCTCAAGCCAAAGTGGTGCAGAAGCCGAACAAGTAAAGAAAAGGTGGTCCAACATCTCAATCTCAGTACCGCATAAAGGACATCTACCAGAGATCACCCCGAGCAACTTATAACAACGATCTTTAGTCATAAGGCAGTTACGCCTGAAGAACCACACGAAGAAACCAATCCTTTTCGGGAGCCGAAGAGACCAAATCAAGTTACAATCCCTTATCAAACCATCAGAAGGAGGAGGGGGGGTTGCGTATGGAGCCGTAAGCCTTTCTAATCGAGAACGGTCTGTCCTTCCATTCCCAATGGTCCTGCCCAGAGCAGGGCCTATCCACCTGCCCCAACAGTCAAGAATGCGTAGAAACTTCTCAAGCCGCTGATTAGAGAAGGAGGTTCTGAAGGACGGCATCCAGTTGCCATTCTCCCAACAATCCACCACCTGCATAGCGGGGTCAACAGCGAGAGCAAACAAGCGAGGGAACTGAACACGTAGGGGCCCCTCTCCCATCCAGTCATCAGTCCAAAAACCAAACGTAGCGCCATTTTCGAGAACCAGCCTGAAGAGGTCACGAAAGCGATGCATCACCTTCAGAATCCCCTTCCAGAACGATGATTGATACATAATTTGTTGTTGCATGCCAGGATCAGTCAAAGAAACACCATATAATCTGCGTATTAATTTACATCACAAACCCCCATCAATTCCCCAGATCCTGCTCACCCATTTTAGCAAGAGAGCCTCGTTGAGGGTCTCCAAACTTTTAATCCCTAGCTCACCACAACACTTACGTTGTGTGACCGTAATCCAGTCAATCAGATGGATGCCCTAACCCTCCTGACCGGACCTATTCCACAGGAATCTACGCATCAATCTCTCCATGTGCCTCCTTATCCCCACCAGCAGAAGTTTGGAGGAAAAGAACACTGTAATCTCCGAAAGAACCGCTTTGCTCAGCACCAGACAACAACCACGAGACATAAGTGACGTCCTCCAAATACTCAGCTTCCTCTCCATTTTCTCCACCACTGGTAACCAGTCCGTCATCTAGCATGCCCAAGGTATGTTCTGAGCATTTTGAGTTCTTCTGATGGCATTGGTGATTTGCATGTGCAGTTTGAGGAGCAGGATGTCTTGGATGATCCACCTTCTGTGAGCATTGAGGACCTTGGTGTACATGTTGCTCTACAGAGGCAGAGGCGTGCATGCACTATGCATCCTCTTGCTTCCCATGTTTCAATAGTACATGTCTCCGAGGATTTTCAAAGGTTTGTTGTAGCACTATCGGTTGTGGAGATACCACCGTCCTATCAGGAGGCCCTTTAGAGTAGTATGTGGCGTCTGGTAATGGAGGAGGAAATGACAGCCTTACAATCTCGTGGTATGTGGAGTGTTGTACATGCTCCTCCAGGTGCTTTTGTTGTTGGCAATAAGTGGGTGTTTACGGTGAAGCATCGTGCAGATGGTATTGTAGACAGGTACAAGGCTAGATTGGTTGCTCGTGGGTTCACCCAAGCCTATGGGGTGGATTATCATGATACATTTTTTCCGGTCGTGCGATATTCTACATTGAGGATTCTTATTGTTGTTGTAGTACGAGATTGGCCACTTTTCCAGTTAGATGTCAAGAATGCTTTTTTGTATGTGGACTTGCAGGAGGAAGTCTATATGCAACAACCACATGGGTTTGCTGTTACGGGGGAGTCCAGTATGGTGTGCAGACTTCATAATGATTTGAAGAATGATTACTGATCAAATAATCAGAGATAATTTAGATGCATTTAGTCATTATAAATGAAACTTGGCTTTAAATTAATTGCTCAATTGGATCTAGATTTTATTTTGGTTATTGCTTAAGTTGATTGATCAATTAATATTAAGGGTTGCATGTGATGATGTCCTATCATTAGGTTCATAATGTCATCAGTCGTAGCATGCATTTAAATTATGTAAAATTGCATTTCATGTAATCTATGCATGCATTGTGAAGTGCATTTAAATGTTGTGCATTGTTTTGACCTAGGTGATTTTTCAATCGCTTAATATAATTATTAAACACCTGAATAATTGTATTATATCTCGTGTTCCGATGTTCGACCCTGGACTTATCATGTCTATAAATTAAAGTTAGGTCCTCTTCGTAGAGACATTTGACCGAGTTTTGTGTAGTTCGCTAAGTATATGTATTATAATGAGTGCTTATAAAGATATGTATTTAGTGAGTTATCACCTAAGATCGAAGCTCAATCCATTCTCCTCCTTTCACGGGGAGGAGGAGTTCCCTAAGGTGGACCTCCATGTAGTGGTGAATTTTCTGATCAAGGAAGGAGGAGAGCTATTTATGGGTGGAGCTCTGGTGGTTTCAGAAGTTGATCGGGAGCAATTATGGCCTCAAGAAGAGTCCGAGGGCTTGGTTTCAGAAGCTATCGGAATATATTGAACAACAGGGGTTCGTCAGATCCATTGCAGATCATTCTCTCTTAACACGGTTGCTATCTTGGTCTATGTTGATGACATTATTGTTACAAGCAATGATGATAAGGGCATTCAGGAAGCTAAGGACTTTCTTGGTCAGCAGTTTGTTACCAAGGACATTGGCAAGTTGCGTTACTTTCGTGGCCTAGAATTTGCAAGAAATTAGCAAGGCATGGTAAAAGGAAGTATGTCACTGATCTCCTATATGAGACGGGCATGACGGGATGTAAACCTGCCACTACTCCAATGGATCCTAATGCCAGGTTTTATGATGATGGCTCTGTGGAGGTGTATACGAGACATTACATGGAATTAGCAGGCAAGTTGCTATATGTCACTATCACCAGATCTGATATATCATTTGCAGTTAGCAACGTCAGCCAGTTTATGGAACAACCTAGGCAGGTTCATCTAGATGCAGTTAATATGATCTTGAGATATCTGAAGTCGTCTCCTGGTGTATGACTTTTGTTTAGGAGAGACTTCTCTCACAGTTTCTGGATGTGTTGATGCAGATTATGCTGGATGCCCCAAGGACAGGAAGTCCACCTCATGTTTCACTGTGTTTGTAGGCAGCTCTCTAGTTTCATGGAAGAGTAAGAAACATACAATTGTGGCTAGATCCAGTGCCGAATCAGAGTATAGGGCCATGGCCCAAGGTAGCACGGAAATGATGTGGGTCAAGTCTGTTCTGACTGACTTAACCGTCGCGATGTCTCTTCCTATGTATCTCAATTGTGACAACCAAGCTGCGCTATTTATAGCTAATAATCCGGCCTTCCATGAAAGAACAAAGAATATTGAAGTAGATTGCTATTATACTCGTGATCTCATCCAAACGGGACTTATTTCCACCTCTCATGTTGCTTCAGGCGACCATATTGCAGATATGTTTACCAAAGCTCTTGCGAGAGGTCCTTTTCACCGTTATTGTTCCAAGCTGAGTATGGTAAACATTTATGCTCCAGCTTGAGGGGGAGTGTTGAGATATTTTATATCATCTTTATTTTGTATTTATTTATTTCTCCTGTCTATGTTATGTAATTTTCCCACAGAGCTTTTCTCCTATAAAGAGAGCTTTAGGGCTACGGGGAGTACAACTTTTCATTTCACATCTTTTCAACTTTCTTTGCAACCTCTTTGGATTAACTTCTTTACTGCATACGTCCATTATGCCTGAATCCTTGCTAATTTTGGACTGCATCCATGCGACGATATGGCAGAACTAGCTTATTTACTCGCATGCGTTTCTCATGCGAGAACCCTTGCAAAATTTGAACTATATATGGGCAACGATGTAGCGGCAGTTGCCAACTTTTCATTGCATTCGGGCGATGCAATGTGTCGCTAATAGGGAACGCTCCAACAAAATCTAAATGTTTGCTTAAAGCCATGTTGAAAAAGATCTGAACTATTTCGAAACAAATTCTTAAATAGTGTTCTTAAAAGGACACTACTTAGGAATTTGTCTCTCTTGCACTAGATGTCGGCTACCTAACGTGCTACCCTCCTCATTTACCCGGGGCTTGGGACCGGCCATGATGAGTTGGTGGATATGAAGTAAATGGAAATAAATTTTAGATTTCAGTCATTTGTGCTATTTTCTCCCACTTTATAATATTTTGCGTGTTTCGAATGTGGAATTTTATATGCATCGGTTTGCCGAGTACCCATATCCTAGGAGGACGGTCGTCACACAAACATTAAATTTCGCAAGTATCATACTGACTATTGTTGCTACATTTTACATCATTTTACAGTGGTATGTAGACGACATGCTTATTGCAGGCTCTAGTGATGAAGAGATAACAAATCTTGAGGTAATGTTTTCTTAGGAGTTTGAGATGAAGTATGTGAGTCTTGCAAAGAAAATTATTAGAATGCAAATTAGCAGAGACTAGAACAAAAAGCTGAGATTGTCTCGGCCAGATTACATCGAGAAGTTATTGGATATGTTTAATATGCAAAACCTACTCAAATATTCTTTGGGAGTCAATTCTGACTTTCAAAGGAGAAAGAAGTTACTATGAAGGAGTATGAGTTCATGCTCGAAGTACCCTACCAATGAGCTGTTGGTTGTTTGATGTATGTAATGGTTTGGACAATACCCGACATCTTCCATGCCATGAGAGCTGTGTGCATATTCGAGGCGAATCCTAATAAGGAGCAGTAGGTAGTTGTGACTTGAATTATTCAATACTTGAGAGGTACCTCTAACATGGTATTATGTTATAGAAACACTTACACTTTTGTTTGAGGTTTCGTGGACTTAGATTGCTGGAGATATTGACGATACGAAAAGTACAACATGGTATGTCTTTACTCGAGTAAGTCGAGCAGTCAGTTGGATCTCTAGACGACGGAAGATAGTGACTATCTCAACCATGGGAGAAGAATGAGGCAGCAACAAAAGCTTGCAAGGAAATAATGATTGAAGGGTCTGATGAAAAAACTGAGTAAAGAAAGTAAAGACAGTCAGAGTACAATTCATCTTGCGAAGAATTCTGTCTTTCACAGTAGGATCAAGCACGTTGATGTGAAATACCACCTTATTTAGACACGGTTAGAAGATGGACAATTGGAGTTAATAAAGATCCACATAATGAAAAATCATGCCGATATATTCACCAAGTCAGTTATGGCGGAGATGCTGAAGACATGCTCAGCTTCTATTGATCTTCAAGCATAGAAACCAACTGAAAGTTCACACGAACATTATTGATGATGGTCAAAGTTCAGATGCTCCAATATATTGACTGAGAGTTGGTGGAGGGGATTGCTGATGTGGTTGATCCCCCACCTCCCTTTTCATTGATGGAGAGATGATGAGATGGATTGCTGGAAATCCTGATCCCCATCCTTTGTTATTAATTGGCTAAGAACTGATGGGGGCAATTGTTGAGGTGGTTGATCCTCCACCTGATGGGGGCAATTGTTGAGGTGGTTGATCCTCCACCTGTATCCTGATTGGCTGAGAGCTGATGGTATGGATTGATGAGTACTATTGGTTTTTTTTTGTTGCAGTATAAAAGAAATCATTCACAACTAGGGCTACCACATATTGTACTCCAAAATCATTCAAGAAGTAATAAAGAAAGTCTGGTGTGACCGTGTGAGTGATTGTAGTAGGCACATTGCTGAACCACTATAAGTCCTCGTCTTGCACAATTATATATGCTTTTTATATATGATCATTGTTCTATTGATGTGATGCTTGATCGGGGTCGTTCCTAACATCTATGAAATCTCAATCTGTCCAATCTCAACAAAAGTTTTGACATCATTACAACTGTGTATCCTACTCCACACGAATGGCCCTGTTTAACATGATTTTTTTTGTAAACCTTAATACTCCATCTGTTATTGTTTACAGTTGCAAGCACACTACCAAATTGACCCACATATTATATGTTTACAGATAGCCTTCAACTTAATTAATTCACTGATGACCTATCGACTTTTATAAATTTGCATGGTGTGAATTTACTCAGATTTTACTCTGGGATGCCCTTGCCTGGACTCCTTTATATATAAATTTGTTGCGAGTCTTGCCACTATCTTCTGTTTTCACTGTCATTATTGTAGTGCATATTTTTCCCCAAAATTGCGTGTGGAATGAGTTTTGTATAATCTGCATGTGCTTTTAGGGCCTCTGCCATATTTGTTGGTGTATATGAACCGGCTAAGCAGAAGCTACTGAAGATTTTTCCAGATAATCTCTCCGCTTTTGCTCATTTAGTAAGTTACAATTTATTTGGATGTTCAGATCTAAAATATAGTTTTTTTTGCGATATATACCATTCTAGTTATCATTTATAATGAAAGATTGGTATCTTTTCTCTAGGCGGAGAAACGATATACTGGCTTATTCTTCCAAATGCTTCATTAAATAAAATGTTTACGTTCTGACTTGCACATGAAGTCTCATCTTTTTGTCCATCTTTGTAGTTATTCTCATTTTTTCCATTTCATTATGTTTGCTGAAGTGGCGATGGATTGATCCCAACTTTTACTTCAATAATTCATTCGGCGTTACATGATTGAAACCAAAATGCTACTATTTTCTTAGTTTTTATGGAATACCAAAGAAAACTTTCATATGGAGCTTAGAACCATGTCTATTAATAAAAATTGTGCCATGCTATATAATATGTTTAAATAAATAAGCTTAGAAATTTAATGACTATGATTTGACTATCTTTTGTAGGGATTTGTTAGTCTGGGATAAAATCCGCTTATTTTGTTATTCTGGGATAAAACCTGCTCATTATAGGGTAAAAAACGTTATCCCTCGTTCAAACACTATCTTTACTGCCATCAATATATATGCCATGTACAAAAATCCAAGATATATTTTGATATATCTCTATTGACACATCCAAACCACAAATGTAAAATAGCTATTTTTGTGGGAAAGAATGCGGTCGAATAGAAAAGGTGTTGAATGGATGCTCCATACATTGACATCTACAGTATATAATCTTTGTGAATAATCTTTATTTCACAGTATCAATTCTAAAAGCATTATATATTCTTGATTTTAAATGGGCAACATGTGAGATTTTTTGGTAAAAGCTATCGCTCTTAAATTCTAAAAGCATTATATATTCTTGATTTTAAATGGGCAACATGTGAGATTTTTTGGTAAAAGCTATCGCTCTTCTGCATGACGTCAAATTTTATTTTATATATAATTCCAACCACTTAAATGGTTTGGTAGTAGTACAGTGTGCCTAGCATCTAAAAGAGTAGGCTTCAAATCCCACCTTGCAGGGTTGCGTTAGGAAGCCGACAACCAGTGTAAAAAATGATCGGATCTTTGATTATGGATTTGAGCAAGAATCCATGTAGCCGACCTTACTTAAAATGGAGAAGGCTGTTGGAAAAATGAAATGACTTGTTATTCAAGAGACCTTAGGGCTATCTTATATAGGAGAAAATCCCTGGGTTAATTATATGAGAGGTACATAAAGAAAATGAAATAAGAAATAAATATGAAGAGATACAAATATCTCAACACTCCCCCTCAAGTTAGAGCATATATATATATATCTATCTATCATGCTCAGCTTGGAACAACATCTTCGGAATGAGCCTCTAATAAGGGCTTTGGTGAACATGTCAGCAGTCTGATCTCCAGTAAAAGCATGGGATGTGGATATGAGACCTTTCTAGATCAGGTCCTTCGTATAGTGGCAATCCACCTCTATATGCTTGGTCCTTTCATGGAATGCATGATTATTTGCAATAAAGAGTGCTGCTTGATTGTCATATAGAAGTTGCATGGGAAGAGGTACATCAATAGCAAGATCAGTCAGAACCAACCTAACCCACATCATCTCTGTACTTCCCTAAGCCATGGCCTTGTCGGGCTCTGCACTAGATCTAGCAACCACTGTCTGCTTCTTACTTTTCCATGACACAAATGAGCTGCCAACAAAAATAACGAAACCAGAAGTAGACTTCCTGTCCCTAGGGCATCCTGCATAATCTGTGTCTGCACACGCTGTCACCTCAAGAGAAGTACATCTGCTGAATATAAGACCGGTTCATGGTGAAGATTTCAAATATCTCAAAATCAGATAGCATCCATATGAACTTTCCTAGGTTGCTCCATGAACTAGCTCACCTTGCTTAAAGTAAAGGACATGCCTAGCCTGGTGATAGTAGCATAGAGAAGCTTGCCAACAAGTTCCATGTATCTCCTCTTATCTACTTCCTCAGTGTCTTCATCATATAATCATATGCTAGGATCCATAGGGGTAGTAGAAGGCTTGCACCCTGTCATCAGTGTCTTAAGTAGAAGATATGTCACAAACTTCCTCTGTGTCATCACTAGACCCTCTTGGTTTCTGGCGAACTCTAATCCAAGGAAGTAACGAAGACTACCAAGATCCTTGGTCACAAATTGCTGGCCTACGAACTCCTTGGCAGCCTGAATGCCATGCTCATCATTACCCGTGACAATAATATCATCAAGCATAAACCATAATAGCAACATTACCTCTCTGTATACCTTGGACAAACAATGTATGATCCAAAGTGGACCGTGCAAACTCTGTGTTCTCAATCAATTCTGACGGCTTCTGGTACCAAGTTCTCGAACTTTGCTTCAAGCCATAAATCGCCTTGTGGAGCCTGCAAAACTTCTGAGACTCCCCCTCAGCAGCAAATCCTGGTGGTTGCTTCATGTATACCTTCTCCTGCGGATCTCCATATATAAATGCATTCTTCACATCAAGTTGGTAGAGAGGCCAATCTCAAGATACAACAACTGATAGAAGAATACACAATGTCGAATTTTTGGCCACCGATGAAAAAGTATCCTGATAGTCCGCCCCATAAGTTTGGGTGAACCCTCGTGCGACAAGCCTTGTCTTGTAGCGATCCACACTGCCATCTGCCCGATGCTTCACTGTAAAGATCTATCTGCACCCTACAACAGAGGTACCTGGAGGAGGAGAAACAACACTCCAGGTACCACGAAACTGCAACGCGACCATTTCCTCCTCCATGGCCAGACGCTACTACTATTGTGTACGACCTCCTGGTATGTGTGTGGTATAGCAACAACCGAGAGTCCCATGACAAACCTCCTGTACTCCTTCAGCAGATGATCCAAGGAAACATGAGCAATAAGCGGATAAGCCGCACATTTACGACGTGACTTCCTCAAGGCAATAGGTACATCAAGATCATCATCCTCTATGTCCTCTGATATCACCTCCTCTTGTCTAGTATCCTGAGGTACAAGCATATCACCACTGCCATTAGTAGAAACAATGTGCTAATTAGATACCCGAGGTGTGTTGGATGACGGGGAAGGCATATGAGCAATGGGACGAGTGGATGACCTGCGAATGTAGAAACGTGGTATAAACTGTGCCATGGTGGATGGAGGTGGAGGTAGTGGAGGAGGTAGTGGTGGAGAGGAATGTGGCTCAACTGAAGGTGGTTGTGGAGATGACAGAGGTGGTGGAAGAAGAATATCTTCTCTAGAGTCAGAGTTAGACAACCTGTCACCTGTAGGGGAAAAATACACATTAGACTCAAAAAATGTGACATTAGCACTTACATAATATTTTCGTCCTACAGTATCAAAACATCTATACCTTTTTGGGTACGAGAATAGCCAACAAACACACATTTGACAACTCTTGGAGAGAGCTTGTCATGATCAGGAGTAAAATTGTGGACAAATGCCATAGAACCAAAAACCTTGGGAGTAAGGGAGGATATGTCCTTCTTGGCAAGAAAGGAACCTTTTCTCCAAGGACCATGGAAGGCATGCGGTTCACAAGGTAACAAGCAATTAGAACCGCATCACCCCAAAAAGAATGAGGAGTTCGACTCTGAATCAAAAGAGTCCTCATGACATCAAGAAGATGTCGGTGTTTACGTTCAGCAACACCATTCTGCTGGGAAGTGTAAGCACACGAAGTCTGATGCACAATACCAAGAGATCTCAAAAATTCAGATAACTGTAAAGTGGAAAATTCGAAGGCATTGTCAGTGCGAATAAACTTCAAGCAGAAAAAACATTCTTGATTTCAATAAGAAACGCTCGAATGATAGGACCAACTTCAAACTTAACAAGAAGACCCAAGATAATCTAGAGAAATCATCCACAACAACCATATAGAACCTATGTCCCTGATGATCGGGAACACGACTAGGACCCTGGATATCAAAATGAAACAACTTAAATGACTGACTACTGTGACAACTCTGACGACTCGGAAAAGAAGACCGATAGTGCTTCCCAAGCTGGCATGTCGCACATTCCATGGTGGTGCGAGTAGAATTCCGAGGCAGAACATGACACAACTTCTTCAAAGGAAGGTGTCCAAATCGAAGATGCCATATGTAAGAGAAAGAAATACAGAAAGAATGGTAGCAACACCAGCACACGGAAGCTGGACACGTATGTAAAGTCATCTCTGTTCACGACCACATCCAATCAGCCTGCCCGTGAGTATGTCCTGAAACACAAGAGAAGACGGATCAAATATGACACTTCAATGTAAATCTTTTGTAATCTGGCTAATAGACAAAAGATTTATCTGAAATGCAGGAGCATGCAAAACATTCTACAGACGCATGGAGGGAGCTAGGGCAATCTCCCCCTGACCAACAATGGGTAGATGAACCCCATTAGCAATCACCACTGATCTACCAGGAGGGATAGATCTGTAAGAACTAAACTGAGCTCGATCGCCACACTGGCGAACTCGTAGAAACTCTAGCAGCAGCTGCGACATCTGAAGATGGGCAACTGAAGTGGTTGGTGTAGTCATCATCTCCCTCTATATAGAAACAATATCATCAAACTGTGCATCATGAGACAGAGCTGGAGACGGCTTTGTCTGCTCAGCTACACGAGCAGACACATGAAACCCATGCTTCAGATAACATGTCTCCTCCGATTGATCGGGACGATGGCAGTATGAGCATGGGCTACGCTGACGTCCTCCTCCTCGACCATCAGGTCCTCGCCCGAAAAACTATGAAGTACCCCCTCTGCCGCGAGAAGCAGCTATAGAAGAGGGAGTCTGGGCCACAGTAGTAGATGAAGTAGTAATCCTGCTCAGCTTCTTGTAGACCTCATCCATTTGAGGTATCGTCTCACTAGTAAGTAGTTGAGTACAAGTTGCATCGTACTCAGAATCAAGTGATGACAGAAAGACTCTTGTCATTGTGGCATTCCAATATGCATGCTGCTGCTCAGTGCTAGTAGTAATAGGCTAAAACTATGCAGACTCTCAAACAAGCCTCGAAGATGCAAAAAACGGGAATGAAGAGGTCAACCATTCTGCTTGTTCGAAAAAATGTCATTGTAGCTGTAGAATCCTGCTCTTACTTTTGGCTTGCCCATATATGGTTGCCAAGATGTCCCGCATGGCCTTGATTGTGGGTTGATTGGCTGTGTCGTTGGCAATCTCCGTGGCGAGCGTCCCGGAGAGCCAAATCCGTGCATAGGCATCATTTTGCTTCTAAGAAGCATTAGCCCAGAGTCTTGTCCATCGGCTCAGAATCCGTTATAATGTACTCCTTGTTATGGCACTGCATGAGGGTGCAAAATTGCATGGACCACAACTCGTAGTTGGTCCCATCCATCTTGACGATGGGAGCCAGGCTCTTGAAGGCACCGGAAGATGAAAAAACGTCGCCCTTGTTTTCTGACATGATAAAAGAATGCCGAGCAAATCAAATCTGGAACAAGACTGGGTAGAGACTACTCAGAGTGCGTCTACACAATCATATGTAGGAGTGGTTGTATGTGTAGACTCATACAACCATCCTTTTCAATGTTTGATGAAGTCTGGGTCTGAAAAACGTGTTTTATGTTCCCAAAATCACAATCTCCGGTCAAAACTAGATCACATGTGGCTTTAGCAGTGGCCGAACAACCGTCCTATAGCGATGGAGAAGCCCACAAAGTGCTGGGCAGCGATCAACCGATGGTGGAGCAGCAACCTGTGCCTCGGGAGTGCAGCGACGAGCGGTCGCAAGCTAGAGGCGGCATCCAGGAGCGGCCTGCGGCCGGGCGGAGGGCTGGGGGGCCAGACGGAGGGCCAACGACATCGGGATGTATAGCCGGATGGGCAGCAACGGCGAGCTGGAGAGCCGGACGTCCGACGACGATGGGGAGAAGGGGGTTTTGTGCTGACATGTATGGTTAGGGATTTGGTGGGATACGGGAACCCCGGTTTAGGACCGTTGCTCTGATGCCATGTTGGAAAAATGAAATGACTTGTTATTCTAGGAGACCCATGGGCTCTCTTATATAGGAGAAAAGCCCTAGGTTAATTACATGAGAGATGAGAGGTACATAAAGAAAATGAAATAAGAAATAAATATGAAGAGATACAAATATCTCAACAAAGGCTTCGCTATTTTTTTAATATAATTCCAACCATAATCATGTGGGATGTAATAGACTAAAGTACAATGATAAATACTGCAATTTGACAAGGTTGATGATTATCTGCGGGGACGTATGTGTCGAGGAGCTGCTCAACTGCGGGAGGTGTAGAAGATCATCGAGGAGGAAGACATGAAGAGAGAAGTGTTGTGGAGGCAACATCGAGGCGAAAGTGGCTGAAGGAAGGCGACATGAATATCCGATTTTTTTAATGCCATGGTAGTGGTCGGCATTGTCAAAGCCTCATTCATTCTGTTGTGGTTGATGAGGAGGTTTTTCATGGTAAGAAGAGCCCGTAAATTCTTATGTGGAGCAGTGATCTTTGATCTTGGAGGTTGTGTTGCAAATTACGGACATTTTTGGAACTGAAAAGTGCCAATACAGATGAAGGTTTCCTTTGGCTTCTGAGATGCAATTGAGTTTTGATGTAGGATTGACTTGCACGTTTCATTCAGGGTGCCAAGCGTCGTGTGTTCGTTGTTCGGCAGAAAGTGAAGATGTGGACCATATGTTCTTTCTTTGTGAGGCGTTCCTGGTAAAAGGAAGTTGGTGAACCCTAAAGGTGTTACCACACTGGCATTTCAACCTACGACAGTGTCCAATTAATACATGCCACCCAAAAAGAGCCCAATTCCCCAATATTTTTGAATTCCTGGGTATTTCGTTCCATTGCCTTCTCTTGCTCCAAACTCATATGCATTCCTCTGGTTTACAGTTGTCTCTGTCGGGCCCTTTCTGTCCAGAGCTCTGTGTTGCACAGTGGCTCCAACTTGATGCATTTGACTTGTCCAGTTTGAAGTTTTCAACAACAATGGTTCTTCCGTGGCTCCAATGCTGTGAGCTTTCACGTGACATTGCATGCATGTTGAATCCACTAAATGCTGTTCTTTAGTATTATTATTCCAACTTTTGGATTTTATTGTTCAATTTTAGTAACTGAGTTCTAGTTTGCCAGACCAATAAAATTTTGTCCAGCTTTAGAAATATACGCGAATCGTGTAATATGATGTAATGTATAATTTGTTTAGACATTCAGTGCTGCTTGGCACTTATTAGTGTATATGTAAATCCAATTTTAGAAACTATGTTGACTGAAGTATTTCAACCATTTTATGGAAACATATTTGCGTCCATATTTTTAACTATTTTCCTGGGAAACAAGGCTTCCACGTCTAAGTTTGTGTCTTTCGTTGATAACCGAAAACTGCATCAGTACACCTCTTGATGCTAAAGCATGGTCATCACCTTCGTCACTTGTAGTTACCATTAATGAAATGTAACATCTTAACGTGATGACCATATATTATGTTATTAAGTAGCCTTCAAGCTACCAGCATTCAAACATCTACTCCAAATGACCAGTCTATTCGTTACCAAGCACAGCTGTACCTGGTTTATTAAGTCGGCCATGACTGGCACCCTGAGGAAGCCTCAATATTGAACTGATTAACGTAACATAAGACAAAGATAGACCCTCCTCATGATGTATATCCCTTTTAAGAAGGGAGATGCCGTGACAGCAATCCCGACTCTTTGTTCACAAGGATGTCTGGCCAGAGAGAGCAATGGTCTCTAGAACTCTCTTGGAGAAGGGGATCTGAAGTAATAACTTTACTACTGGCCCATTGTGCTATTGTAAGAGTTCATATAGTAGCTTAAGCCTTCAAAGGAAGAGAAGTTCATTGGATGTTGTCGCATCCGAAACGGTTTTCACCTATGCCAACTGTAGCAAAGAATCCCCTTGGGGCAGTCTCACAGTTGCCATTACCGTCCCTCAGTTGCTGTTTGTGACAACTCCTCACACCATCTTTCCTTTCTGCCCTTCTCATAGTCTCTTCCTCAAAGCACTGAAACAATGATCCTACTACAAATCATAGCCAAGCTGGAGTCAGAAAGGCACACACATTCTCCACATTTAAAAAGGTGCCAACTTATAGTATATTTATGTTCTAAGGACGTTGGTACCATCAGCACCTTCTGCAATACTAAGATGCTGCCTTTTCACGACACCTCCAAATTTTTAATGGCACTTCTACTATCACCTTCACTACCGATGTCTTGCTGATGTCAACAAGGGTCTCATGCAGCATGTGGGAGGGAGTTGAATGCATATCTTATTTTAAGACAACAATTAGGAATGCAAAACCAGGGGAATATCTCCATTTTGTTCTCTTTAATGAATTCCTTGTCTGTGGTTAATGGTGGCTAGAATGGGCTATAGTTCCTTTTTTGTTTCTTATAGGCTATGACATAGTCCTTGAATGATCTGTTTAGAAATATTTATATTTTACAGACTGCTGGCGCCATTGGAGGTGCGGCTGCTTCGTTAGTTCGCGTTCCAACAGAGGTTGACCACCCTATGTTGCTTATGTTTTATTACTCTCTCAGATTGTTTGAAGTCTTTTATCTTTCTTTCTAGGTGGTCAAACAAAGAATGCAAACGGGGCAGTTTTCTTCTGCACCTGAAGCAGTTAGGCTTATTGTTGCCAAAGAAGGATTTAAAGGCCTATTTGCGGTATGTGGCACGGGATCTGATCTGCAAAAAAAGTTATATTGATATGAAAGATATGCTTCTGAATTGTTCTAAAAATGACATGTTATTTCAATTACAGGGATATAGTTCATTTCTGCTGCGAGACTTGCCATTTGATGCCATCCAGTTCTGTATCTATGAGCAAATGCGAATTGGATACAAGAGAGCGGTATCTTCAAACTCTAAAATACCTGAAACTGCGTTAATATGCTAAATGTTTTTTTCATAATATTGATCATAATAATAATAAAGGGTTTGTCTTTTAGCTGATGGCCATTTAATAATGACATAGTTATATGTCAATGGCTATAATTATGGTTAGGACTAATGTATTAAAAATGTTAAGCAGAACGGGATACATTTCTGTATATGAGATTAGGTATAAATCTTGAGGCCATTGCGTCTCAGTTTAAGGAAGGAAAGATGAAAACTAACAATTTTTTTTGAAAGAAAGGAAACTAACATGGTCGTCATGTTCAGTCATAATTTTGTGAAATATGAAATAGCCGGATCTTTCAACATGGATTTGAGCAAGAATCCATGTAGCCGTCCCTACTTAAAGTGGGAGAAGGTTTCACCAAATTTTATGAAAGAAACTAACAAATTATACATATAATAAGATACACAACTATAAATATCTATTTACATGCCTTTTCAATTTATAAAGGTATTGCAAGTCCATCTCTATATTTCCTAAACTAACAGAAACTTGGATGGGGGGTTTAGACTTTATATCAATATGAACCTACAATATCAGTTGTAATTAATGTGGGGTTACAAGTAAAGTTGTAGAATAAAAATAAAAGTATCATATACATTCCATAATAAACGAAGTATTTATGAATCTAAATAATTATGATGTTTCTCAAAGTGGATATAAAACTATACGGTATTTCTCTCAAAAGGGATTCATTAAATATCTTCGCTGAGTTTTATTTTGAAACTATAAGATGAAAATATAGAACATTCGAGATTTAATGGAAAATGTAGACTTACTTCTCCATGTGACTAGATTACCACCAAGATAAGTAAAGTAACCTGTGGTGGACTTCCTGTCAGTAGAGCACCATGCATAGTCAGCATTGGCGTAAGCCATAATATCAAGCTTCTTTCTACAGGTGAATAACATGCCTGTTCCTGGAGCATTTTCCAAGTATCTTAGAATCATCAGAAGAGTTTCCAATTGTACTTGGCATGGTTTGACTATAAATTGACTTGCCCGATTAACCACAAAGGAGATGTCGGGCCTAGTAATCGTAACATACATGCATTTTCCTACTAGGCACCTGTATTGTTTTGCATCAACATATATATGTGAGTCTTCATACATTCGTGCACTCGGATACATAGGGATAAATGCTAGCTTGGCCCCTAGCATCCTTGTCTCGTTTAGAAGATCCATGACACACTTTTTTTTGTGTGAGAGAACCAATCCTCCTGCATTCTTTGCGACCTCAATGCCTAAGAAATAACGAAGTTCCCCTAAATCTTTGGTGACAAATTGCTTCACCAGATATCTTTTCGTGTCTGTTATGCCACAAGTATCATCTCTAGTCAGAATTATGTCATCGACATACCAACATAGCAACTATTCCTTTCCCTATTTTCTTGACAAATAGAGAATGATATGCTGCTGTGGAATGAATGAAACCATCCTTAGATATAATATCAGATAACTTTTGAAACCATGCTCTGGGGCTTTGTTTGAGACCATATATTGCTTTATATAGCTTGCGCACCTTATAATACTCCCCTTGGTCTCAAAGCCAGAAGGTTGTTGCATATATACTTCTTCATTCAGATCATAATACAGAAATGCACTTTTCACATCTAATTAATAAAGAGGCCAAGAGAGTTGAACTGTAATGGAGATTAGAATTAACATCGTAGAGAGACGAGCCATTGGTGAAAAAGTGTCCAAGTAATCCAGACCATAGGTTTGAGTGTACCACTTTGCTACCAGTCGAGCCTTGTATCATTGCACAGTACCATCTGCAAGTTGTTTGGTGGTAAAACCCCACCTGCTACCAACCACTGTAGCATCCCTTGGGGGGTCAACTAGCTTCCATGTGCCACGGAACACGAGGGTTTCCATTTCCTCTTCTATAGCTGTTGTCCATTCAGGAACTAGTAATGTTTATTGATGAGTGGAAGGATTTGTAATAGATGAAAGCCCTGTCACAAAAGCCTTGTATTACATATAGAGTGTTGGGTACACGTCCGTTCTCCTTTCGAAAAGCAATGGGCAAATCAGAATATTCTTGTGAGATCAGAGTGTCCTTGTCAGCAACCTGTTCGCATGTATGTGTAATGCATTGACTCACAAGTTTATCGGAGTTCTTATCTTGTCATATCTCAGGATCAGTTGTTGGTGTGAGAAGAGGGGGTGCCATCCGACGAGTAAAAATCTTTGATTATCATCAATAGGAGCATCATGACTTGCTTGTGGGAGATGGCATTGGTAGAATAGCCATCACGACATCATTAGGAGACATAACCCGGGAATCGAAGGTGGAGTAATACGGTATGGACTCAAAGAAGGTCGCATCAGTACTCACATAGTAACGGTGATGCATTGGATCATAACATCGGTATCCCTTTTGGGTTCTAGAATAGCCGATTAAGACACATTTCAAAGCACGGGGAGAAAGATTGTCGTGACTAGGAGAATTTATGGGGACAAAGGTAGTGCATCCAAAGACTTTTGGTGGACCATGAAATGGGTTTTTGTCAAGGAAGAGTAGAGAATATGGTGTTTGTTCCTCCAATATGGTGGATGGCATACGGTTTATGAGATATGGCCCTGAGAACGTCCCCCCAAAAAGTAAGAGGGGTGGCACTTTGGACCAATAAAGTCCGAGCCATATCAAGGATATGACAGTGCTTTCTCTCCGCCACTACATTCTGTGGGGATGTATACAGACACGATGCTTGGTGGATTATCCCATACTCAGTAAGAAAAGAACGGAGATACTGATTGCAAAAATCAAGTGCTTTATCAGTACGAATAGTTTTAACATGAAAACCAAATGCATTTTTCATTTCTGTAAAAAAGTTTATCATAGTAATACTGACTTTAGACTTCAACTTCAAAGAAAGACCTACGATATGTGGGTAAAGTCATCAACAACAACAAGATAGAATCTATGACCTGAATGATCGGGGATCTGACTAGGCCCCATACATCAAAATGCACTAACTCAAAAACAGACTTGCTAGCATGACCGGGACGACTTGAAAATGAACTTTTATGATGTTTCAAAGTTGCACATTGAAAAGATGTGGACACATGGATTTGAGGTAGGATTCTTCACAATTTCGGTAGAGGTAAGTGACCTAGACATAAGTGCCATGTATATGCAGACAACTCCCTCATAGATAGATACTTGACCTGCAAAAGGAGACTACATCAAGTTGTAAACACCCCCTTCTTCACAGTCACAAACAATTACTTGGTCCATCAGCACATCCTGAAAGACAATAGACACTGAATTAAAAATGGCTCGACAATTATGTTCTTTAGTAACTCTGGACACATATAAAAGGCTCATAGGAAATTCTTGAGCAAGAAGAACATTATTTAACTGAATGTTTGGTGCCACTTGAACCTCCACATATCCGGTAATAGGAGACAAGCGACCATCTGCTACCACAATATTTCGTCATGGTGTAACCTCTCGAAGCATACTGAATTGATTTTTGTTGCCATTAATGTGGCGTGAGGCACCTGTCGACCAACCAATCATGCATATGAGAAGAACCAAAAGAACCGTCACATGCAAATCTTAATATAGGTATACACGATGGATCAACGAATGCTGCGGTGTCTGTAGGATTTGTGCCCATGGAGACCTCTGATGAAGAAGCCGGTTGGGATGTAACCCCATGGTGACTCAATCACTGCATCAATTCCCCTATTCTGCCATGGAAATTCCCTAACGAAGTATCATCATATGCTAATATGGTTTGATGAGCCATCAGAGGTCTTCCATTGTGACATCCGGATCCGAATAAATTGAATCCGACACGATTAAGAATCCGAAAGTTCTTTTAATAAACGGTTATTTCATCAAAGGATATGGTATGCGACCGTCCTCTCTGATACTTTATCTTGTAATGAATATTTTTTAAGAAAATGATAATTAGTGTAATATTTTATTTCATTAAGTAAAAGATAAGTTGTTTAATCACCTAACCATTGAAATGGATTCATTATTGGAATCTTGTTATATGGCTTTGTCTTATATACGCTCACCAATCATTATTCCTTGAAACTTATTTTTTTATGCTTTTAAATGATTTGTTGTAGCATCTATAATAAATAAATAAATAAATAATTTTTTTATTTCTCATTAAATATTTATGTTTCCTTTTACTTTATAAGTGTTAATCAAAAATCATTTTTCATTATATTTTATACAATATATAATTATCTTATACCATTATAATATAATTTCTATGTGATTACATAAGCTCTGGGAGGTTGGATATAAAGTTTTAAAAATATATTTCGTATGGTGGAAAGGAAAAGCGATACATGAGAGTGAGATCACGAATTTAATGGAACCAATATAATTTTCTAACAAATAATATTTGTTAGTGTTGGGATAAAATTTATTCATGATGAAAAGAGATCCCAGGGCTCTCTTATATAGGAGAGGAGCCAAGGGTTAATACATAAGTGATACCCAAAGAAAATATAAACCTTAAATATAGTACGGTGATAAATAAACATCTCAACACTCCCCCTCAAGCTGGAGCATAAATATCAATCATGCTCAGCTTGGAACAACATCTCTGAAATGAACCTCTGGCCAGTGCCTTTGTGAAGATGTCTGCGGTCTGATCTCCTGTGGAAACATGAGAGGTGGATATAAGGCCTTTCTGGATCATGTCTCTAGTGTAGTGACAATCAACCTCAATTTGCTTTGTCCGCTCATGAAAAGCAGGGTTATTGGCTATAAATAGAGATGCTTGATTATCACATAAAAGCTTCATAGGAAGAGAAACCTCAATAGTAAGGTCGGTCAATACTGATCTGACCCACATCATTTCTATACATCCTTGTGCCATAGCCCTATATTCAGACTCAACACTAGATCTAGCCACCACAGTCTGCTTCTTGCTTTTCCATGAAATAAGTGAACTGCCCACGAAGATAGCAAAACCAGAAGTCGACTTTCTGTCCCTGGGACAACCAGCATAGTTTGCATCTGCACATCCTGTCATCTCAAGTGATGCATCCCTACTGAACATAAGGCCAGAGCCAGGTGACGTCTTCATATACCTCAAGATCATGTGAACGGCATCCATATGTACCTTCCTGGGTTGCTCCATGAACTGACTGACTTTGCTAACTGCAAAACCAATATCCGGCCTGGTAATAGTGGCGTATAGGAGCTTCCCAACAAGCTCTCTATATCTCCTCCTATCAATTTCTTCAGTGTCGTCATCATACAATCTCATGCTTGCATCCATAGGAGTAGAAGCAGGTTTGCATCCTGTCATGCCTGTCTCAGATAGGAGGTCCATAACAAATTTTCTTTGATTCATCACGAGTCCACGTTGACTTCTGGCGAATTCTAATCCAAGAAAGTAGCGAAGATTTCCAAGGTCCTTAGTCACAAACTGCTGACTAAGAAACTCCTTGGCAGTAAGAATACCCTGCTCATCATCTCCTGTCATGACAATATCATCCACATAAACAAGAATGGCCACAGTACCTCTGGCTCTGGGTGTCTTCTGTACAAACAGTGAGTGGTCCACAGTAGACCACACAAACCCCTTTTGCTCTATCAACTCCGATAGCTTTTGATAACAAGCTCCCGGACTCTGCTTCGGGCCATAAATCGCCTTGTGAAGGCGACACACCTTCTGAGACTCCCCCTCAGTAGCAAATCCTGGTGGTTGTTGCATATATACTTCCTCCTGGAGATCTCCATAGAGAAAGGCATTCTTGACATCAAGTTGATACAGAGGCTAGTCTCTGGAAACGGCAACGGATAGCAGAATGCGTAGTGTAGAATGTCTTGCTACTGGAGAGAAGGTGTCCTGATAATCCACCCCATATGTTTGGGTGAACCCGCGAGCCACAAGCCTTGCTTTGAATCGATTGACACTGCCATCAGCCCTTTGCTTGACCGTGAATATCCATTTGCAGCTCACAATAGATGCTGCCGGTGGAGGTGAAGCGATGCTCCATGTGCCACGTGATCGTAGAGTTGCCATCTCTTCTTCCATAGCTAGGCGCCACCTACTGTCCTGGAGTGCCTCCTGATACGTTCGTGGGATAGTAACAGCAGAAAGTCCTACTATAAACTTTTTCTAGTCCTTTGACAGATGATCCAAGGAAACATGTGCAACCATTGGGTAAGTAGCACATTGGCGACGTTGTTTCCTTAGAGCAATCGGTATCTCCAGGTCATTAGTCCCACGATCCTCTGGAATTGACTCTTCCTGTTCATCAATGAAATCTCCAGTGTCATCAGTAGAAATAATATGTTCCTGACATACCTGTGGCATGGTGGATGATGTGGTAGGCACATGAGCAGAGGGGCGGGTAGAAGACCTGCGAGTATAAACATGGGGTAAAAATGTAGACTCTTTGTAAGGAGGTGGAGGTGGAGGTGGTATAGGTGGTGAAGAACTCGGGATATCACAAGGAGCAGAAGGAGGTGGAGGAGCTACAACATCTTCTCTGGATCCAGTGGTAGACAACCTGTCACCTGTAGGAGAGAAATACATAATAGATTCGAAAAAAGTAACATCAGCATTGACATAGTATTTTCTCCCAACAGGATCAAAACATCTATACCCTTTTTGGGTACGAGAATAACCAACAAAGACACATTTGATAGCTCTAGGTGAGAGCTTGTCACGGCCTGGAGTAAAGTCATGGACAAAGGCTACTAATCCAAAAACACGAGGTGTAAGTGTGAAGAGTTCCTTTTCGGGAAATGCAATCGAGAAGGGACTCTTCTCTCCAAGCATAGTGGATGGTATACTATTTACCAAATAACAGGCAGTTAGGACGGCATCCCCCCAGAAAGAATGAGGTGTACCACTGTGAATCAACAAAGTCCTCGTGATGTCTAAGAGGTGACGATGTTTGCGTTCTGCAACCCCATTTTGCTGTGATGTATAAGTGCAGGAGGTCTGATGAACAATACCCATAGACTGGAGAAATTCTGCCAAATGAAGAGTAGAAAATTCCAAAGCATTGTCGGTGCGAATGTATTTAATTTTAGCAGAAAAAATGTTTTTGATATTAATAAGAAAAGTCTTAATTATAGCACTTGCTTCATATTTATGTTTAAGCAAGAAAACCCAAGAAAGTCTAGAATAATCATCAACAACAACCATATAAAATCTATGCCCCTGATGATCAGGGACACGACTTGGACCCTAAATGTCAAAATGAAACAACTCAAAGGACCGACTACTACTACGACTTAGACGACTAGGAAAGGAGGAGCGATGGTGTTTCCCAAGCTGACAAGCTTCACAGTCCAGAGTAGTACGAGTAGATAGTTGTGGGAGAACACGTATCATCTTTTGGAGAGGAAGGTGGCCAAAGCGAAGATGCCACATAAAAGGCGAAGCATAACCAGAGGGAATAGATGCCACCCCAGCACAAGATTGAACAGCAAATTTGTATAATCCTCTCTGCTCACGCCATGAATAATCGTCCGGCCAGTTAGTATGTCCTGAAACATAAGAGAAGATGGGTCAAAAATGGCACGACAGTGTAAATCTTTTGTAATCTGAGTAATAGACAAAAGATTCATTTGAAAGTATGGAGCACGTAAAACATTCTGAAGGCGTATAGAAGGGGCTAAAACAATCTCCCCCTGACCAATAATGGGTAGCCGAACTCCATTGGCTATGATTACGGAACGCCCTGGAGGAATAGAACTGTATGAAGAAAACTGCGTCCGATCTCCACACATGTGATGAGATGCTCCAGAATCCATAATCCAATCTGTCATATCAGAACCGTTGCTACTTGTACTGGTAAGCACATATGAACTACCTGATGAACTGGGTAGTGCTCTGGCGGTGGCCGCTGCATCTGAAGGTCCTGCAGTCTGAGTCATAGGAGTGGTCACCATTTTTCAAAGTCTCGAGACAAGATCATCAAAACGTGCATCAGTAGTGGGTACAGGTGAAGAGTCAGTCTGCTCAGCAACACGTGCAGACGCTGGACAGCCATGCTTGTGAAAGCATGTCTCCTCTGAGTGGCCAGGACGACGACAATAAGAACATGGACCACGCTGACGGCCTCCACCTCTACCACGAGGTCCACGACCACGGAACTGGGATGCAATGCCTCGTCCACGAGAAGCAACCATAGTCGAGGAAGTCAGCTGTGGCGTGGATGTAGATGTTGTAGTAATTCTACTCAACCGCTTGTATACCTCCTCCATTGGTGGTATGGTCTCGCCAGTCAGTAATTAAGTGCGAGCGGCATCGTACTCCTAGTCAAGAGAAGACAGAAAAACTCCAGTCATAGTGGCATTCCGATACGCCTGTTGTTGTTCCACACTGGTAGTGATAGGCATGAAGCTGTGGAGTCACTCAAACATGCCTCTCAGATGTGAAAAGTGTGCATGTAGAGGTCGACCATTTTGCTTGGTCGAGAAAATATCAAACTGAAGTTGGAGTATCTTGCTTTCATTTTTCGCTTGTCCATAGGTAGCGGCCAATATGTCCCACATGGCCTTTGCAGTTGGCTGATTAACTATATCATTAGCAATCTCTGTACTTAGTGTCCCAGAGAGCCATATACGAGCATATGCATCATCTTGTTTCCATGATGCATTGGCCCCTGTCTTATCCGCTGACTTTGAATCGGTCAGAATATGCTCCTTGTTGTGGCATTGCATCAGGGTACCAAACTGCATGGACCATAACTCGTAGTTGGTCCCGTCCATCTTTACGATAGGTGCCGGGCCTTTGAAGGCACCAGAAGAGGAGAAAACGTCACCCTTGACTTCTGACATTCTTTAGTCGGCCAAAATGCGGAACAAGAGGGGAATATCTCTGCAAAAAACTTGTCTACATCATCAAATGAGGGATGATGTGTATCTGTAGACTTATACACTCATCCCTAATGCTTTGTTTGCGGTCGAGGGCCGCAAATGAAGGGGGAAATCAGATTATTTCACCCCGCACAGATCTGTCCGGACCTCGCTTGATGTGAACCGGGGGTCCGCGGGGTCACCGAGGGTGCGCCGAGGCCTTGCAAATCAAGCCACATCCCTACAGAAGCCTCAACGCCGCAAAGGAGGCGGGCGCAACCGCTGTGGGGGGTCGCCGAGACCTTTGTTGGCCGCTGCGAGGTGGCGGCAGCCGCTGGGGGAAGGGGCGACGCCACTGGGAGGGGGGGGGCTGCGGCGGCGCGGGAAGGGCGTAGAGGTGCACGCGGTGGTGCGGACGCGTGCGGAGGGAGGGCTGACGGGTGGGGCTAGGGTTAGGGTTTTGGTTCGAGAACCCCGGTCTAGGATCGTTGCTCTGATACCATGTTGGGATAAAATTTATTCATGATGAAAAGAGATCCCAGGGCTCTCTTATATATGAGAGGAGCCAAGGGTTAATTACATAAGTGATACCCAAAGAAAATATAAACCGTAAATATAGTACGGTGATAAATAAACATTTCAACAGTTAGAAATTAAACATCAGAGGATGTGGCATTATGCATTAAATTACAAGGTGAATATGTATTGTTTGTTGTAGGACCTTAAATTACATAATTTTTCCTTGGTGGATAAGATGAAGGTACTTAAAATTGCTTTATATATTGAGATTTTTAGATTTAATAAAAGTTATTTCATAAAGTTTAATTTTGTAATTAATAATGACCATTATAAATTAAACATAAAAAAATATAGCATCATTATTGATTTTTCAGGGAATTTTCATGAATTGATTAATTAAAAATTTATCTTAACTAAACAAATTGAGACAACTCCTTCTTTCAGCTCCAACCTCCTCCTCCCCCACTCCTTCATCCTCCGCCCTAGGTGCCTCCTAATTTGCCCATCCTCGGACGAGACCCACGCTAATTGAGTCACACAGACCTGGTTACTGGTTTCTTCCTCACCTGTTGTTGAAGAAAGATAATCAATCCTTAGTCGCACTAGTTGGTCGGTGCAATGGAATTTAAAAAATTTGAAATGATGAAACCACATGATCCAAGAACAATTCTTGGATCGTTTCATAAAATTATATACAATATTAAGGATTACCTCTTGAAGCATGGTTGTGATCGTAGTCTTTAACATAAGAGACCTCCTATCTCAAGCCCGATCCGACTGAAGAGACGCTTGCGAGTGTGGGGATGAACCGCGTGCTTTTCGCGATCCAAAGTGTTGATCCAAGCAGCGAATCTCTTGATCTCGTCTCACAAGATCCAACGTCTTCTTCACGAGCGAGGCGCATCGAAGGAGCGGAGATCCACGAGTAGTCGAGGCGGCAGCACAACGGCGTAGAGATGACAGTGATCTCTCTAGAGTTTCCAAGTGGATGGCCACATAGAGAGAGAGGGTTGGCGTGGTGTGAGATGAGAGAGAGAGCACTTGCTATTCTTGTGTGTGTGTAAAGAAGAGCTAGGGTTGCCTCTCCTTTTATAATATTTTGGGATTCCATGGATCTTATTCCATGGACAACACAAATCCAATGGTTCCCATTGATTTGTGTTTCTTTCAATGGCCGTGATTTTGTTGTAAAAACACAAGAACTAATGTAATTAAATCAAATATATATTGAATAATAATCAATATAAATTAATTTCAATTAAATCAATCCACCTTGGAGAAATAGGAAGGAGGCAAGCCTCCTTCCATGGGGGGGTCGACCACAAATTCCAAATAGGACCATTAATATTGAATAACTTCAGTTCGCTTTATTAGATCACAAATCAAATCTTGTTCAAACATAATAGACCAAAAGTCGATCGCATCGTAATGCATGCCATTGGAAAAGCCGTGACACAAAATCAAAAACTGTAAAACAAACCGAGACCACTCAAAAATCTGATTTGACGAAATAAGACCAGCGAAATTGACCATACGTAAATCGGAGGTTATTTGATTTTTTTAAAATCACAAAATTTAGTCACGAACCAAGACCGTATCTCGAGAGTTTCGGGAATCCAACTCGATTCAAAGTATATGAATATTATACTCATTTTGATCGTCATTCAGGGACGATCGAAACGAGCCTTTGAACATCAAAATCGGGTATTCAGGGTACAAATACAGTCGACTTTAGTATTCAAATAAGAGAAAAAATGTAAAATAAATAAATAAATAAATTCTGGATTTTTAGGATTCCAACAGCAAGCAACTGCTCCGTTTGTCTTTTTTTCTCCCACTTGGACCAAACTTCTCCTCCACTTGTCAAGATAAGAGCACACCCATCCCCTTATTAATATCTCCTAAAGCCCGCTTGATTCTCCCTTATTTCTTCTCCCAAGTCCCGTCGAAGAAGCCATTCTCCTCCATCCCTGGAGCTGCTGCAAGCCCTTCTTGTAGTCATGCGCTGGTCTCAACCATTTCTGGAGCAGTTGTTGGAGATCTAATGCTGCTGCTGCATGCGGCAGCCATCTGGTACATGTGTAGCAGCTGGAGGAACTGTTGATTTGCTGCTAATAGCAGCTGGAATATGCTGCTATTTGATCCAAGTTGCAGCTCAAGCTGCTGCAGATTCAAGCAGCTGCTGGAGATCTTCTCTGCATGCCTTGATCCAAACACCTTTCATCCAAAATTTAAAATCAGAGAGGTACAATCCTACAAAATTCTCTTGTTGTCATTTATGTGTTTATACACTATAAATTTTAAAATTTAAAGTCAAATCTTTAGTCATTGATTTTTAAATTCAAAGGGTGAGAATTTTTGAAAAGGTTTTTCCTCTAGGTTTATTAGTTATTAATGAAATTTCGGATGATAATTAACCTATAGTGATCATAGTCTGGGTTAAAAAAAGAGAGCTGTAGAGTTGAGATTTCTAACCCATGGTCTTTATTTAAATAAGTTGTTAGGCTATTTGAATATTATTATGTCCTGGACCATTAATCATCTAAGGGTATATGCATTCCATGATTTTCGGCTTCAACGGATTGATTACTATGGTTCAGGTGTCTCTTTCGTGGTGAAATACTAAAGGTGTATTTAGCAAAACTAACATGCAAAATGAAAGGTGATTTTTTTAAAAGTTTAAAGCAAGTATAGGGACTGGAACTTGACAAGAACAAATATATGATGTTTGACATCTGCAATATCGCTTGTATTACAACCCTTTGATAGGATCATGACTTCATGAGTATGGCCGTATCTTTTCTGTCGAACCAATCTGCTACACCTAGATTTCAATTTCAGTCCCTTTGGTGTTGAATTAAATAAGGAAGACCGAGGACCACCCACTTAACTGCAAGATTATATGATTCTTTGTCAGCTCCAATCTATGTTTTGTACGGTATGACAAGGGGAGTTGCAGGGCTGTTATTCTTCTAAAA
This sequence comes from Ottelia alismoides, assembly GCA_037367405.1. Taxonomy (NCBI): domain Eukaryota; kingdom Viridiplantae; phylum Streptophyta; class Magnoliopsida; order Alismatales; family Hydrocharitaceae; genus Ottelia; species Ottelia alismoides. The sequence continues at coordinate 427,949 of JAZKJV010000840.1, read as the reverse complement.
GATGAGCATGTTTTTCCCTTGATGATAAGGCCGGTGAAGTGATATCATGAAGGTTGACCCTCTCTTGGATGGTGGCTGTGGGAGGAGCCATTGCTGCCAGGCAAATTTTATAAATATATGAACTAACTAGACATAATTCAGCATCCTTTAGGTGATGAATAATTGGATTTCCTTCTGCAAAAAGAAATCTTTAGCTGAAGAGAAGAAAGGGAAATAGATATTGTTGAGATATTTGTATTTTTTATTGTATATTTGTCATTTCTATTTTCTTTATGTACCTTTCATGTAATTAACACATGGCTTATATAAGAGAGCCCTAGAGTCTCTTCTAATGCAAGCAATTATTTTCCTTCAACATGTTATCGAAGCAACGGTCCTAGACCAGGGTTCCCATATCCCTCCAACCCTAACCCTATACCCCCCTTCTGCCCCCTTGCATGCGTCGCCGACAACGCCCTCCCTCGCCCCTGCCCCTCGCGCATGCGCCGCCAGCAACGCCCCGTGCCCCTGCCACGCGCAGCTCACCCGCTGCGGGGCCTCCCATCGCCGCCCAGTGGCTACCGACCCTGTTGAACCGGCCCTTCCCAGCGCCAGTTCTCCCCCGCCTTCACGGTCTTGCTGCATTCCAGCCGTTTCGGCAGGCCGATACGGTCTGATTTTGTTCAGATTTCATGATTTTCAAACTATAAATCACGTCTTCCAACTCTAGACTACAATAACAATAGATGAGGATGGTTGTATGAGTCTATAGGTACAACCAATCCTCTATATGGTTGTGTAGACTCACACAGCAGTCTACCCCTCAGTTTTATTCCAAGTATCGACGTTCTTCTTATCATGTCGGAGAACAAGGGTGACATTTTTCATCGTCCGGTGTCTTCAAGGGCCCGACTCCCATCGTGAAGATGGATGTGACCAACTACGAGTTGTGGTTCATGCAGTTTCACACCCTGATGCAGTGCCATAACAAAGAGCACATTCTGACGGATTCAGAGCCGACGGACAAAACTAGAGCTAATGCTTCTTGGATGCAAGACGATGCCTATGCTCGCATTTGGCTCTTCGGGACATTCACCACGGAGATTGCCAACGATATTGTCAATCAACCCACAACAAAGGCTATGTGGGACATTTTCGCAGATACATGTGGGCAGGCAAAAATGAGAGCAAGATTCTACAATTGCAGTATGATATTTTTTCGATCAAGCAGAATGGTCGACCTCTTCATGCACACTTCTCGCATTTTAGAGGCATGTTTTACTGTCTGCATAGCTTCATGCCTACTAATACCCGTATTGAGCAGCAACAGACATATTGAAATGCCACTATGACATGAGTCTTTCTGTCATCTCTCGACTCTGAGTACGATGCAGCACGTACTCAACGACTTATTGGAGAGACGATACCTCCATTGGAGGAGGTCTACAAGAGGCTAAGCAGGATCACTACTTCATTTACTAATTATTGCTCAGACTCCCTCTACTATGACAGCTTCTCATGGCAGAGGAGGGACTTCACAGTTTCACAAGTGAGGACCACGTGGTCTAGGAGGAGGACGTTAGCGTGGTCCATGTTCACATTGCCATCATCCCGGTCATTCTGAGGAGATATGTTATTTGAAGCATGGGTATCCTATATCTGCCCATGTTGTTGAGCAAACCGAGCCTACTGCTCCTGCTCATAATGCGCATTTTGATGATATTGTTTCCGGACTAAGAGAGATGATTACTACTCCTACCACTTGGAGCTGCTGCTAGAGCCTCTTCGAGTTCGTTAGGTATTGTTTATGCACTTACCAGTTATAGCAGTTCAGATTTGTTTGATTGGATCATGGACTCTGGAGTATCTCATCATATGTGTGACGATCAAGCAAAATTTAGTTCTTACAGGTCTATCCCTCCTTGTAGATCAATTGTGATTGCTAATGGGGTTCATATACCCATTGTTGGTCAGGGGGAGATTGTTCTAGCTCCCTCGATTCGTCTGCAGAATGTCTTACTTGCTCCAGCATTTCAGATGAATCTTTTGTCTATTAGCCAGATTATAAAAGATTTACATTGTCGTGCCATATTTGATCTGTCTTCTCTTGTGTTTCAGGTTATACTCACATACAGGGTGATTGGATATGACCGTGAACAGAGAGGACTTTACAGACTTGTCCAGTATCCGTGTGCTAGTGCTGCTACTATTCCTTCCGGATATGTTTCTCCTTTCATGTGGCATCTTCAGTTTGGACACCTTCCTCTGCAGAAGTTGTGTCATGTTCTACCTCAGATCTCTACTCGTGCTACATTGGATTGTGAGGCTTGTCAGCTTGGGAAGCACCATTATTCTTCTTTTCTGAGTCGTCAGTCATTTGAGTTGTTTAATTTTAATATATGGGGTCCTAGTCGTGTTCTCGATCATCAGAGACATCGGTACTATATGGTTGTTGTGGATGAATTTTCTAGATTATCTTGGGTGTTCTTGTTAAAACATAAGTCTGAAGCAGATCCTGTCAATAATCATTTCTTATTGAAGTTAAGAATATCCTTTTTGCTAATGTGAAGTTTATTCGTACTGACAATACCTTGGAGGTTTCCACTTTACAGCTATCTGTTTTCCTCCGATCTCTTGGTATTGTTTATCAGACCTCTTGTGTTTATACTTCACAACTGAATGGTGTTGATGAACGCAAACACCGTCATCTTCTGGATGTCGCGAGGACTCTTTTGATTTAGAGTCGAGCTCCTCATTCATTCTGGGTGATGCTGTTGTCACTTTTGCTACTTGGTGAACCGCATGCCTTCCACTATCCTTGGAGAAAAGGTTCCCTTCTTGATAGCGTTTCCCGAGAAGGACCTATTCTCCCTTACTCCCAGCGTTTTTGGGTCTGTGGCATTTGTCCACAATTTCACTCCTGGTCGTGACAAGCTCTCTCCTAGAGTTGTCAAATGTGTCTTTGTTGGCTATTCTCGTAACCGGAAAGGGTATAGATGTTTTGATCATGTAGGGAGAAATTATTATGTTAGTGCTGATGTCACATTTTTTGAGTCTATTATGTATTTTTCTCCTACATGTGACAGGTTGTCTAACGTTGATTCTGGTGAGGATGTTTTTGTTCCTCCACTTCCATTATCTCCACCATCTACACTCCATGTTAAGTTTCAGCATCTCCACCTCCACCTCCTCAACCGCATCCACCTCCGTCTACCTTGACGCAGTTCCTACCACGGTTTTATATTCGCAGGTCTTCTACTCGCTCATTTGCTCATGTGCCTTCCTCATCTTCCAACACGCCTCAGGCATGTAATGAACACATTGTTTATATTGATGGCACTGGAGATTTGAGTGTTCCACATGATACTACGCAGGAGGAGTTGATAGCAGAGAACATAGAGGTTGATGACATGGATGTTCCTATTGCATTGACGAAATCGCGTCATCATTGTGCCACTTATCCTCTAGTTGCACATGTTTCATTGGACCATCTTTCGGAGGAGTACAAGAGGTTTTTTTGTGGGACTTTCTGTTGTTACTATCCCACGAACATATCAGGAGACCGAACATGACAGTAGGTGTCGACTTGCTATGAAGGAGGAGATGGTTGCTTTGCAGTCTCGTGGTATCTGGAGCATTGTTCCTGCTCCTCCAAGTGCCTCTGTTGTGGGGTGCAAATGAATCTTTACGGTGAAGCAACGAGCAGATAGCAATGTGGATCGCTAGAAGGAGAGGCTTGTAGCACGTGGGTTCACCTAAACTTATGGGGTGGACTATCAGGATACCTTTTCTCTACTGGCCAAACACTCGCACATTCTTCTATCAGATATTTCACGGGACTGGTCTCTTTACCAACTCGATGTAAAGAATGCATTTCTATATGTCGATCTATAGGAGGAGGTATATATGTAACAACCACCAGGGTTTTCTGCTGAGGGGGAGTTTCAGAAGGTGTGTAGGCTCAATAAGGTGATTTACGACCTGAACCAGAGTCCTAGAGTTTGGTACCAGAAGCTATCAGAGTTGATAGAGTAACATGGCTTTGTGCGATCTACTGCGGATCACTCACTTTTTGTTTAGAGGACACATAGAGGTATTGTTGCTTTTCTTGTCTATGTTTCTACACCCATAACCTTAAGTAATTTCCCAATAACATTCATAACCCTCCATAATCGTGAATTACACTCAGGATCCTGAATAAGTATGCCGTCTTACACTTATGACCTTCCGTTACTTTACTTCGTTAACTCAACCAGATGATTGAGTTAATCTAACCGATCACTGATCTAACGACTGAAACTAACCTAAATAAATAAAATCCCACACATCTTTCTCCTGAGGCAACACAGCGGCGAAGCGTTGTCGGGGGGCCTACAGGTCGGTCTGGGGGGGGGGTTCTTGCGAAGTTGATCACGGAGGTCGGGGGTGGCTTTGCAGGTCAACGCGGAGGGAGTAGTGGTGGCTTTGAGGTTGGTTCGGTCATCGGGGGAAGGAGGGGGGAGGGACAGGTCATCGCGAGGTGTTGGGTTCTTGTGATGTTGATCACAGAGGTCAGGGGTGGCTTTGCAGGTCATCGTGGGGGTGGCTTTGAGGTCTGTCAGGGTTTGCTCGTGGGTGGGGGTAGGGAGGCCCTGCAGGTCGGTCGTCGGGGGAAGGAGGGGGGTGTTGGGTCGAGGGTGGCTTTGCAGGTCATCATGGGGGAGGGGGGTGGCTTTCAGGTCTGTCAGGGTTCGCTCGTGGTGGGAGTAGGGAGGCTCTACAGGTCGGTCGTCGGGGGAAGGAGGGGGGAGGGGGTGTGGGGTTCTTGCGAAGTTGGGGTCGGGGGTGGCTTTGCAGGTCATCATATGGGGAGGGGGTGGCTTTGAGGTCGGTTCGGTTGTGGGGGGAAGGAGGGACAGGTCGTCGCCGTGGTTCTTGCGAAGTTGATCACGGGGGTCGGGGGTGGCTTTGAGGTCGGTCAGGGTTCGTTTGTGGGTGGGGCTAGGGAGGCCATGCAGGTCGATCGTTTGGGGGGGGGGAGGTGATCACGGGGGTCTCGAGGGTGGCTTTGCAGGTCGTCGCGGGTGCAGGTTGTCGGGGGGTGCCGTCGATGGCCTTGTAGGTGGCCCGTGGGGGGTGTCTTGCAGAGGTGGGTCTCGATAGGGGAGGTGGGTTGGTAGTGTTTGCAGATGTTGTCGTGGTCGACAGAGGTTGGGGGTGGGGAGGCTTGCAAAAGTGGTCACGGTCGACCGCAGGGGGGGAGGGGGGAGGTGCAGAGGTGTTCGGCTGAATCAGGGAGAGGGGTTGGGGGCGTATTTTGCAAATAAGAATGGACATAAGGGGTATTTTTGTCTTTTTTACGAAAACTGTCAAATATAACGGGAATTTCAAACGGAACATAACATATGGTTATGTCATGTAAGAGTTAAGCATTACTCGGGGTTTCCCATGTAATTCACGATTATGCATGGTTATGAATGTTATTGCGAAATTACTCAGGGTTATGGGTGTAAAAATCTCATAATATTATTGTCACGGGAGATGGATGAACATGGCATTCAGGCTGCCAAGGAGTTCCTAGGTCAGTAGTTTGTGACTAAGGACCTTGGCAATCTTCGATAATTGGATTAGAGTTCACCAGGAACCGGTGTGGTCTTGTGATGACCCAGAGGAAGTTTGTGACAAATCTTCTTCTAGAGACATGTATGACAGGGTGCAAGCATGCTAATGCCCCTATGTATCCGAGTATGAGATTATATGATGATGACATTGAGGAGGTAGATAAGCGGAGATATAAAGAGCTTGTTGGGAAGCTCCTATATGTTACCATCACCATGATAGACATATCCTTTGCTGTGAGCAAGGTTAGTCAGTTTATGTAGCAGCCCAAGAAGGTTCATATGGATGCTGTCTACATGATTTTGAGATATTTGAAGACTTCGCCCTCTTTTGATCTTATATTCATTTGTGGTACATCGACAGCTTGTGCAGATGCAGAATATGCAGGTTGCCCTAGAGACAGGAAGTCTATTCGTGACTTTGCTATTTTCGTTGGGAGCTCTCTCGTATCATGGAAAAGCAAAAGTAGTCAGTGGTTGCTAGATCTAGTGCAGAATCTGAGTACAGGGCTATGGTACATGGAAGCACAGAGATGATATGGGTTAGATCTGTCTTGACTGACCTTGCTATTGAGGTTCCTCTTCCCATGCAGCTTTTATGTGATAATCAAGCAGCTCTATTTATTGCCAATAATTCTACATTTCATGAACGAACCAAGCATATAGAGGTGGATTGCCATTATACCAGAGGCATGATCTAGAAAGGTCTCATATCCACCTCTCATGTTCCTACTGGAGATCATATGGCTGATATTTTCACCAAGGCGGAGCATGATAGACATATATGCTCCAACTTGAGGGGGAGTTTTGATATATTTGTATCTCTTATTATCTATTGGTCATTTGTATTTTTTTTATGTACCTTTCATGTAACTAACCCAAGGCTTTTCTCCTATATAAGAGAGCCCTAGGGTCTCTTCTAATGTAAGCAATTCTTTTCCTTCAACAAATATGTATCTCAATAAACACTGTTATGGATTATATCTTGCCAATTCAAGGTATGTGTATCGGTTGGTTGCTCGAATATGATTTTCGGTAGGATATGGTATTTAGGAATACAATATTCTTGAAAAGATCTTTACTTGCTAGAATTGTTGTGCTGTATGATAGAACTAAAGGTAATTGACTCATGAATTACGATGGGTTCTTTAGGTAATTCTCATTATAAAGATATGAGATTCAACAATAAAATTTACCTTGCTTTGCTCCTGTTAAAGAAAATCATCGCAAAGAAGAAAATGCACAGAGATACAAAAATTATCAGAATTTGGACAAGCCATTTTTTAGGACAAGGCATTTATGGTCAATCAATTATATACATTAAGTTTCTTCTAAAATGCTCTGCATACTTAAGTGGGGATATGAATGGTTTTGATTCAACAAATTCTTATAACATTGGAATGAGAGAAATCTGTAGTTGAAACATTTTGTTTTATATCGAAAGGCATACTTCCCTTGCCTTCACAAACTAAAAAGAAGATCAACTGCATTAGTCATTAACCAATATGAACAGAAAGGATTAAGAATAAAATGAGTAGCCAAGCAAGTGAAAATATTGGGAATCAGTAATGACTAATAATTAATAGTGTTGGTCATGGTGACCCTTATACCTGACCGTGCGAGGGTGCGATGACCCTCAACTGGGCGGGAGATAGGAGGCCCAGTTAGGGCAACGACCGTCTAGTGCACGGGTCTAGGATTGTACTGTTTTTACGCGAGTTGGCAGTATTGTTGTGCTTCGTTGGGATCCAGGTTTTCTACCAGTTCCGTTAACCATTTGTTTTAGGGTACCTAGGTTGGAGGGCCCTCGATTTTAGTTGAGGTCGGTAGCTCATACCAGTCTGGTCAGTTTTTGGAGTGACTTTTGGAGAGTCTCTCCCACCCGTCTCATGGGCGTAGTTTTGGAGTATGTCTAGCCCTCTACTGAACTGCACTTCCACTTAGAGGGCGAGATGGAAGAGTCTCTTAGTAAACTTCCTCAACGCTTGAGTTTGGTTACCGTTCCGCCAATAGGTCTTGGCGATGAGTTACAATTGCGTTGGCTACAATTGAGTTGGTTACAACGGAGTTGATTGCAGTTGAGTTTGGTTACAACTGAGTTGGTTACATTTGAGCTTGATACGAAAATCATTAACAATTGCCAATCATCAGTCATCGACATTAATCAAATCTTAGGACTACTACTACAAATGCCATGAGAAGCTAGTGGACATGTTGAGAACTTGTTAGGATGCGTTATACTCCACCGTATGCCTACGGAGGCACCCCAACCCTAATGTATTCTTCATGTTTTAAAGTCATAATGTGAGGTCATGCTTAGACCAAGACCACAAACTATCCACTAGACTCGAGAAATTAGACATAATAAATATCAGATCAGAGATTCATCATCCCTAATACCAAGATCCGTCAACATGGTCTCTAAGTGATAAAAAGATAATATCCTGCATTTGAGTCATTAACTTATATATAAAAATGTTATTTATGGAAAGTTATGGGGTTATGGGTGATCATATATTTACATACATAAAAGCTTGAAAACCACTTTTATGCAAGTAGCTTGTTAAACTTAAACTTCAATACTTATCTACTTGCTTTCCTTTGGAACCATTGAATTACCTGTTATTATATATATATATATATATATGATGGATTGTATTCAACAATTGTTGACATTCTTTTGTCCCTTGCATATGTGGTAGGCAAAGCACCTGCATCGCGGTAGACTGATTGATAATCCCGAGGGCTGAGCCTTTGTTGTTACGCTTGTCGGTACATATGCTGTTTTTATTTAGATAATGTAAATGTTTTTTCTTTCTCTTCTATTACATTTTGGGATATGCGTACATATTGTAGTTTCTTTTGTTATTGTATATGGAAATTAATGAAATGTGAATTGGTGATACCTGTTGTTGGTTATGTGGTTGTTTACATCATTGTCAATGCCATTTCGAAATACGAAAAATTTTCCTTAAATTTTGGTAACCTAATTTTGCAACAGGATGGGGAAATTGATGGAGATGTTACTAATAGAATAAATGCAGGCTGGCTAAAGTGGAGAGGAGCCTCTACTGTTCTCTGTGATAAGAAAATTCCTTTAAAAATTAAAGGAAAGTTTTACAAAGCACCTGTGAGACCTGCTATGCTCTATGGATCTGAATGTTGACCTGTGAACCATAGACATGTGCAGAGAATGACTGTAACAGAAATGAAATGCTAAGGTGGATGTACGGACACACACGTAAAGATCGGATTCGGAATGATGCAATCAGAAAGAAAGTTGGTGTAGCTCCGATCGAGTATAAGATGCGAGAAAACCGCTTAAGATGGTTTGGTCATTTGCAAAGAAGATCAATGGATGCACCAGTTAGGAGATGCGAGTGTTGGGATATTGAGCCAGCTAAGACAGGGCGAGGACGACCCAAGAAGTATTGGAAAGAGACTATACGAATGGATCTTAGTTTTTTGGATATAAGCCCGAGATTGACCCAAGATAGATATGAATGGAGACGAAGAATCCATGTAGCCGACCCAACTTAATTGTGGGAAAAGGCTTAGTTGTTGTTGTTGTGTTCGGTAACCTAATGCGATCGGTAGTTAATATAATGTTGTGAATGGTGTGTAAAGGGATACCCGGATCCACGGGCGAGGGTTCACAGTTTGGTATCAAAGCCGTGGTACCCCGATACACACATTCGTAGTATAAAATTCCGATCGCATTAAATTCTCGGATAGCGACAGTCCTCTGACTTGTTGCGAGTCCGAGATGAAAATATGACATTCAAAGTCAATAACCACAAATGCCACCAAATACAATTAATTTTCATGTAGTATCCCAAGAAGAGAAAAGCACAATTAATGGTATCTGCGGACATCAATTTATATGACTAATAATATTGATTTTCGTGCAAAATCATAACGTCCAGAGCTGGCCAGGAAATGACAGATCGCTTAGAGCGTATCATGACCGCAATCAATGACCTCCAACAACAATAGAGTGCCATACGAGGTCAGCAGGACCAGAACTTGACCCAGCAGACAGAGATTGCCAACAGGCAGACTAGCATAGAGATGAGATTCGAGGAGCTCTCTGACTACACTTACCATCCATCCCAGGATGGAACATGGCAGGACCAGCCCCAATCTATAGAGGTTCAACACTCAATACGATTATCTACATGAGGAGATACCGGTACATGGGCCGAGGATGGAGATTATGACAGGGAGCGGGACCCTGTACTCTTTGCAAATGAGGACACACACGAGCACTCCGCCATTCACAGGCATTAATCGGTTTTCACTTCTTATCAATGAGCCAATGTGCGCATGTTCGAAGGCACCGAGACATCGGATGAGGTCGAGCAGTGGCTGAAGAGGGTGATGAAGGTACTTCGGATGATTTACGCACCACGAGTCACGCGGTTATCTTTTATGGAGTATTCTCTGATAGCATTCGTCGAGAGATGGTGGGATGCGTCGATTGCCGAGTTGGGACACGAGCCCACATGTGATGATTTCGAGACAAGATTCAGATCCCACTTCTTTTTTGGAATGTGGAAGGAGTTCCAACGTCGATTATTCGCAGAGCTCAGACAGGGGCAGATGACAGCTAGGGAGTACTTTATTCGCTACACCGAGCTGTCTCTACACACGTCAGCAATCACTGCATTTTCATATGAGAATCTGGAAAAGTTCATCAGAGGTATGAGGGAAGAGGAGCAAGAGAAGGTAGCTGGACTACGTATCACTTCCATCTCCGAGGCTACTGATGCAGCGGAGAAGTTTGAGGACATCAGATAGAATTGCTTTGGGAGTTCGTCTGGAGTGGCACATGTACCACAACGATCATTTGGACTGATTCGACGACAGTTTCAGCAACAAAGGTCAGCCAGGCGGTTTCGTCCTTCAAGTTCGGTATTTTCAGGCGGTGCTTGCTCATCACCAGCGACTACTTTCAGAGGAGCACTTGTCGGACATGACACCAGTTCAACTCGACCATCTAGGTCGCAGAGAGTAGAGAGACCCCCAGCAGGACCAACTCGAAGAACAGACACAGCCACTCCACCTATCGAGTCTATCCGATTTTATTTGTGTAATCAGTAGGGACATTACCGATCTCAGTGCTACAGGCTTCTGATGAGCCTCGACCATAACCACAATCGTCACAGCCGCATGTACAACATACTGGGAGTTTTCGTGGATGGAACTCCAACTTTTGGAGGCCATCGACACAGAGTATGGCCTGTTTGAGTACTGCATCGGCTAGACATGGACACTTACATGCGGTGATCGAGGAGCATGCACGGTTTACTGCTACTGTGGTGAAGGTATGGTGTCAATCATGAGCCGACCTTTCCATATTTTATTTGATTCTGGAGCGATATATTCCTTTATTGCTTCGAGGTTACTGGCTTCATTGGGTAGAGTTGCAGAGGCTCTATATCCTCCTTACCACATCCATGGGTCAGGTGGCCAGTTGTTTGCCATTTCACTGATAGTCAAAGACTTACCAGTGATGATTGGCGGTCACGAGATGGTCACAGACTGTCTGTTACTACAACTCGATGACTTTGACTTGATTTTGGGTAAGGATTGGTTATCAGTTCATCGTGCATTAGTTGATTGCTTTAGGAAGATGGTTGTCTTCAGGATTCCAGATTTGCCTGAGTTCACTTTTGAGGATACATTACATGACTTCAAAATAGAGTACATCTTAATGTTGATAGCTTAGAGACTTGTTGATCAGAGATGCGATCCATATTTATCATTTGTTCGAGAGACATCCGATCATGGGTCGATGACCTAGGACATTAGAGTAGTATCATATTACCCATATGTATTTCCTGTCCTGATGAGTTACCAGGGTTACCTCCTGATAGAGGGATTGAGTTCTAGATCACATTATTACCTGATACACAACCGATCTCGATGGCTCCTTACCGCATGGCGCCGGCTAAGTTGAGAGAGCTGAAGGTGCAGTTGCAGGAGTTACTTGATTTGGGTTTCGTGAGGTCGAGCACTTCACCTTGGGGTGCTCTGGTTCTTTTTGTCAGGAAGAATGATGGATCGATGAGATTATGTATTGATTACATGCAACTGAACAAGAGAACGGTAAAGAATTGTCATCCTTTGTCGCGCATCAATGATTTATTTGATCAGCTACATGGATCTTCGGTATTTTCAAAGATCGACCTTCGATCTGGTTATCGTCAGCTAAGGATTCGAGAATCAGATGTTTCGAAGGCAGCTTTCAGGACTCGATATGGGCACTACGAGTTTGTGGTGATGCCATTTGGGCTCTCCAATACCCTTGCAGCTTTCATGGACATGATGAACATGATCTTCCGTCCATACTTGGACAAGTTTGTGGTGATATTTATAGATGATGTGTTGATTTATTCTTGCAATGAATGGGACCACGCAATGATTTGAAGATTGTTCCGGACACACTCCAAGAGCACAAGTTGTATGTCAAGCTAATCAAGTACCAGTTCTGCTTATCTCAGGTCTCAATTCTCAGGGATGTCATTTCTAGAGCAGGTATCGCAATTAATCTTGTGAAGATTGAGGCAATCATGTCTTGGGAGCAGCCCAAGACAATCACTCAGATTTGAAACTTCCTTGGATTATCGGGCTACTACAAACGCTTTGTCAACGGGTTTTCACGCGTTTTTCCTCTGACATGGTTGTCACAGAAGGGAAGTTCCTTTCATTTGGGATGATTCATGCAAGCAAGCATTCAGGACATTAAAGGAAAGATTGACTATTGCACCTATTATTGCACTTCAGGCGCTTAGGATTATACAGTTTATACAGATGCATCGAGAGAAGATATAGGAGCGATATTGATGCAGAGAGGTCATGTGATTGCATACGTATCATGTCAGTTGAGGCCGCATGAGCGGAATTACCCCACCCATGACTTAGAGTTGGCAACAGCTATTTTTGCCTTGAAGATATGACACCACTATCTTTATGGGGTGAATTTTGGGATTTTCACAGATCACAAGAGTCTGAAGTACATCTTTGATCAGAAGGAGCTAAACATGAGACAATGTAGGTGGCTTGAGCTACTGAAGGATTACGATTGCATGATCTCTTACCACCTCGGTAAGGGAAATGTGGTGGCTAATGCGCTTAGCAGGAGAGCTCATGCTGAATGTATAACAATCTGGCGATACAAGTGGGATTTGCTCGTAGCTTTGACTGATTGGCATCCTCGGGAGAGTGCATCCATATCTACTCTCATGCCTCCACGATTTAGCAGTCTTTGGGATCGCATAGTAGAAGGATAGAAGACATATGCTTGGATTCGAGACAGATATATACGCGCCGTCAAGGACGAATTTGATGATTTTGTTGTGACAGAATCTATTCTGTGGAAAGCTGACCGGGTCGTTGTGCTCAGTGATGAGCAGTTACACAGAAATATTCTTGATGAGGCACATAGTTCATGATTGTCTATTCATCCGGGCAGCACGAAGATGTATCATGATCTACGCCGATATTTCTGGTCGGACGGGATGAAGGATGATGTGGTACATTATGCTAGCAAATGTATGACATGTCAGATGGTCAAGGCTGAGCACATGAGACCACCTGGGCTATTGCAGTCTCACCCCATTCTCGAGTGGAAATGGGAGAGTATGTCTATGGATTTCGTCACTAGATTTCCGAGGGACACCATGTGGCCATGATGTGATTTGGTTCATTGTTGACAGGTTGACCAAGTCAGCTATTTCATACATGTTAGCATGACCTACACTCAATCTAGATTGGCCAAACTAGATGTGCAGAACATTATCATGCTTCAGAGTATACCACATGAGGTAGTGTCTGAGAGAGACTCGAGGATCACATCGCTCTATCTGCACCAATTCATGTCAGCACTATAGACAGAGCTGAAGATGAGTTCCGTGTACCATCCACAGACCGATGGACAGAGTGAGTGCACCATTCATACACTTGAGGATTTACTATGTGCATGCACTCTTGAGTGGAAAGGGTCTTGGAATGACCATCTGCTATTGGTAGAATTCACGTACAATATCTATCATCTCGGTATCGGCATGGCACCGTTCGAAGCCCTATACGGGCGAAGATGCCTCACACCTCTCAGTTGGCGTGAGGTAGGTGATCATGCTCGTTACTTCGTAGATCTCTTGTAGGAGACTACGCGAGCTGTTGATTTTGTGAGGCGAAAGCTTCTGACGGTACAAAGCCACCAAGAGAGTTATGCAGACTGTCGGAGAAGAGACTTGAAGTTTCAAGTAATCCAATCATCTTCTCTTAATCCATTTAAATACGACTTAGCAATATTCAGCTCGTATACTGATGAAATTCCTGTAAAAACAGGTAGGAGATTGGGTATTCTCTTGAGTATCTCCCATGAAGGGAGCAAGACCCTAAATGTATGTTTCGATCACCATTTTGGTATCGGCCAAAACAGAATTTCGATGGAATTTCGGTGGAATTTCGAATGAAATTCGGTCATTTCGGTCATTTTTTGTACTAGGACCCTCATATTTCGGTCATTTCGGTCAAATTTCGATTTTGACTGGATATCGATATTCGACAGAAATTCGACCGAATTTTGCTGAAATTTGAGGCCATGGAAGGAAGTACAGAGATTCGGAGTTCGTGGCAAGTTGGCGCCATGATACGTTGGAACATTTGAGATCGTTGCTCGGTGGGGAAGGTGGCCTATCGAGCATGGCCTCAAATTTCAGCGAAATTCGGTCGAATTTCTGTCGAATATCGATATCCAGTCGAAATCGAAATTCAACCGAATGACCGAAATATGGGGGTGCTAGTACAAAAAATGATCGAAATTTCGGTCGAAATTCCACCGAAATTCCATCGAAATTCTATTTTCGTCGATACCGAAATGGTGAACGAAACCGACATTTAAGGCCTTGCTATCGAGTATCCCTTCCTCCGCACCTTTCAGCCATACACGTTGTCTTTCACATATCCAGAAGGCATGGCCTCAAATTTCAGCGAAATTCGGTCGAATTTCTGTCGAATATTAATATCCAGTCGAAATCGAAATTCGACCGAAATGATCGAAATTTCGGTCGAAATTCCACCGAAATTTTGTTTTGGTCGATACCGAAATAGTGACCGAAACCGACATTTAAGACCTTGCCAGAAGGAAGTATGTGCACGGCCCTCGACACATCATCAGTTACGAGAATTTTGACGTGGAGCCCAATTTGACATACTAGGAGAGGCCAATGCAGATACTTCACAGTGCTGTGAAGAAGCTTCGCAGCAAGGAGATTCCTTTGGTTAAGGTGCTGTGGCACCGACATGGAGTCAAAGAGGCAACATGGGAGACTGAAGCAGACATGCGGGCACGATACCCACAACTCTTTTCAGGTAATCGTCAAAACAAGTTCTGTTAATATTATATATATTGAAAGAATATGGCTTGTTTTCCCTTGACTTTTTTATGGGTTCAAAACCCTTTGAGGTTTTATGGCTAGCTAAAATCCAAACAAGACACATAGTGACCTTGATTCGAGTCCCGAGGATGGGACTCCCTTTAAGGTTTTTATATCCATGCTTCCCTCGGCAACGCTCTTCAATATGCCCCATATGACCGCAAAAGGTACAATGGGGCTTACCATGCATGAAGTTACGACCTCATCCCCTGCCTCTAAAGAAAGTCCCTCGGCCTCTGTCAGAGGGAACGACCATAACAGACATGGTCTTAACATGACTCTCTGCTAGAAGGGACGTGGACAACCTACTGAACCTGCTGAAGGCTTCTTCCATGGACGGAATCTCAGAAGCAGCTATCATTTGTGCTCGAGCGACTTTGTATGTACAATCCAAGCCTCCAAGGAAAAGTCCAACCATCAATTGATTTCTAAAGGCAATCTGGGTTGGACACATACAAATGTGCATATAGGAGTTCAATCTCTGGAACCTTGAGTTCAACGTCGAATAAAACGGATCAATGGGATGATCATGCTGCTTGATTTGAGACATATCCACATATGTCTGAAGAATCTTGGCATATATCTTTCTTCCGAGTATGTCTTGTGTAGACTATCCCACATGCATTTAGCAGTTTTGTAGTGCATGATATCATTCGCGATGAGAGAGATGCAACTATTCATGATCCAAGCCTTGACCATAGCATTGTCCTTCCAGGTTGTATTCATGCCGATCTTCTCGGTTGGTTCCTCTTTGGTAATGATGTGCTCTTTGTCATATCCTTCTATCATATTCATAAGAGACTGTGACCATAGCACATAATTTGTACCATCCAACTTGGCAATGGTACCAAAAGTGGGGTTCTTCATTTCCCCTTCACCAGTAGATAAGCCTACTACTTCAGACATAATTTCTCAAACAAAAAATAGAAGACCAAACCACAATCACAACATAAGCAACATGAAGAACTCAAAAGAAGGAACTTCAAATCAAGCAATCTAGGTCATAACAACCCTTTTAAGTACCAATTGCTTGTACAACACAAATAATAATGGTAACTTGCTGATGAAGAAGGAAAAATACTACCAACTATCCTATGAGAGGGTTGGAAGTCTCGGAAATATGAAGATCGATGGTCCCAGAGCAAGCCGCAGTTGCTTCTAGAGGAGCCGTGGTGATCTGTGACACAGGAAACTGATTTGGCTGCCTCGGGAGTGTAGTAGTTGATGGCTAGAGGCGGAGACGATATGCTATTCACCAACGCGGAGGTGATCAGCTAGAGGCGGAGGCAAAGGTGTGTGGAGGTGGTGTGGAAGCGAGGTTGGAGTTGATCTGGGGGAGGCTGGAGGCGATCTGCGTGGGAGGCGGTGATCTGCTGGAAGCAGCGGCCTGGAGGCGACAGCGTGATGAGAATGGGAAGCTCGAGTGGAGGAGGAGGCGTGGAAGGTTTTTTTTTAGGTCACGAGACCTAGAGGAGAGACCCCTCTTAGGGCTCTGATACCATGTAGAGATTTATTGTGGAATGGGAGCAAAAATGCATGTATTCTCATTAGAGTAGCTCTCCCTTATATAGAGGGGAGTCTAGGTTACTGAAACAATTGCACACATACACTTACAAGAGTGGAATAATATATATATATAAGGAAACAAAACACAACTATAATACTCTTGCATAAGCGTTGGCAAGTTTCTGGTTTATGGTATACCTTGTTTATATGTCCTGTCATATTATTATATACTTAAATGTGTCGTCATGTAAAATCCTAATTGGATTAAAGAATTGAGCTGCAAGCTATTTTTTGAACTTTCATGAATATTGCACTTTTATGCTGTGTTATCTATCAATAATGCACAATTATCAGCACAAATGAGTTTCACTGAACACCGTAAGTTCAAAATTATCCTGGTTTAGCTTGTTTATAAAGATGTAGCATATCCCTTCACCTGGAGCTTCCACAGAACAGATGCCATGTGTATGCGATGTGAGAGAAATGACCATTTTTATCAAGGCTCTTTGCATAAACATTGGGAAGTTTCGGGTTTATGGTGTATATTGTTTATATAATTATTATTTGTTCAGGTGTCATCATGCAAAACCCTAATTGGATTAAAAACTTGAACTGCTAGCTTTTTCTGAAACTTTCATGAATGTTGCACTTGCTGTGTAATATATCAATAATGCACAATTATGAGCACAAAATGAGTTTAACTGAACACTGTAAGTTCAAAATTACCCTATTTTAGTTTGTTTATTAGATCATTCAGTAAAGATATATCATTTTCATTCACCTGGAGCTTCCACAAAACAGATGCCAAGGATGCAACACGTTATATTTTACTTTTAAATTTTTAAAGAGTGTAGTGCTTTATCAGATACTTTAACAGGTTTTACCTTAACTATCATTCAGGCTAAGAGAGATTTGAAGGACCCGGAGACTGCCATCATCGGGGCTCTGGCAGGTAATTACAAATTCCGATTTCTTTCCGCATCCTCAGATTTCTTTATAACACCTTCGATTGTTCAAATCACTGATCCAAGAATCCAAACATCCAATGAAAAATGGATTGCACAATAATGAAATGACATATATAGCATTGATATGTGACCATACTAGAATTGAATTGAATGAAATTATAGCATGTATGCATGCGTGTAAGTAATACAAGTTTTATTACATCATTGGATTGACACCTCGACATGAATCATCCCAATCAAGTTTAAAGCAAACTATCTTCCAAGCAAAACAAAACCACCTACAAGAATCCCATGTCCTGCACTCACTGCTAGCAATAGTCACCAACGATCTCATCATAGAGCAACCCTTTCCCTGAAGTCGGTTATTTAAGGGATATAACTAGTAAACCCTGTCGAGGGTATACTTATCTTTTTTTCCAATGGTGTCTCGAAGGTGTAACCTAACCCTGGTCTCTCCCTTTACAAAGGTTAGTGCACCCCCTCTTAATAATAAAAACATTCTTCTCTTCTTCGCACGTGATATCAGAGCCACCATCCTAATCCTCTTTTTCCTCGATCCCCCCCTTCTCTAGACTAGTGATGTTGAAGGCGAGAGGTGCTCCAAGGCACTTGGGGGTCCAAAACGCCCGAGGCACTAGGCATTCGCATGAGAAATGCAAGGCACCATATACAACAATAAATAAATTATGTGTCTATATATACGTGCACATACACAAATGTTTGTGCATGTGTATTTATAAATGTGTGTATTACTTAAATTTCAATCTAATAACAATCCAATATATTTGTGGGTGTATGTACATGCATCGATATAGATGTATACGTGTACGTATGTACCATACCTTACCAGCATGGGGGTCTCGTTACCTGTACTGGGAGTAGTATATAAAAGTATATGTGTTTTTTTATATGTATATATATATGTATGCACTTATACTACTTCAAACTAACATGTTTATATGCAAATGTAGAAGTGTGTCTATATATATATAGTGTTGATCCTGTGAGAGCCAAAAACTGTGAGAGCATGAGAGCGGTTAGTCTGGACTATTAGATTCGGCTCATCTCTCTCCTCCTCCAATCAACTAGTGTGTGATGAGCAGAATCTAATGGTCCAGACTCACTGCTCTCATGCTCTCACAATTTTTGGCTCTCACAAGATCAACCCTCTCTCTCTCTATATATATAGGGAGAGAGAGTCAAAAGTATATGTGTACATAGAAATAAACTGTGAATGTGTGTTTAATAATAGTGTATATGTATATGTAATGGAAGTGTGTGTGCATGTGTAAAAATATGTGTATTATTGGTACTTGGAATTAATATATATCAGATATAAATACATAAACATGGGTTAAAATAATTAAAAAAAGACAAAAGCCCTACTTTTGCCTCAGGCGCTCACCTTGAGCGTCCAGAGCCTTAAGCTAGTCGCTTACCTAGGAAATGCATGAGGCAAAACTCCTCACCTGGAGGAGGTAAGGCGCTAGGGCCTCGCCTCGCCTTGGCGCCTAAACAAGCGACCAGAGCGATTTTGACAACACTGCTCTAGACCAAGTGATGTCGCCCCTCACATTTTCTCTCCTGTAGCACCGCCCCCGCTTCTCCTAAATAGAGATTGAGGCAACATCACTCCATCTCCAACATCGCTTCCTTCGACCGCAACACCAATAACAAGGGCGATGTTGCCGTGCAAATTGTTTCTCTCTTATCAAGAGATGATGAAAATGCCAAATTCATCCCCCGATCTCATAGTGATGAAGCAACTATTTACTACCTATTAACATTGCCTAATAACAGACCTATTTGTTATATGGCCTTCTCTTAACCTCGGACCTGCTTCTATCTATGTTGATGTCCAACCAAAAAGTACGACTGGGACATTATGAGAGCCACTAGGGAGACACGACTAAAGTCCAGGAGGTCTATGCCATCCATTTGACCTCCCAATTACCTCCTTTCGACATATCAATGGAGGTCATTGATATACCTCTATCGCACATGAAGCTCGATCGTTGATCCAATATTATTCGTTCTCTCAGAACTCAATTTCGAGTTCATGTTTTGGTGCTGGACATTCTTTCTTTTGATGATTTGACCATCATTGGTCTATCTTGCTATTATAAATGAATGATTAAGTGTTGTCTCGATGATCCAAGCAAGGCCTTAAATGTTGATTTCGATGTCATTTCGCCTAACCTAAAAATCGACATATTGCTGACATGTTGTCGACGTGTCATCCTAATCATTAAAACATATATTTTTTATGGAAGGTTATGTTTCCGATGTTATATCTTGTCAATAAATAAAATGAAAATGCATACTTGTTTGTTAAATTAAAGGTCTAAATACAAGCTTTATAATAGCACTGTAATCACCACACATGTTGAAATGTAATATTGATTAAGACTAGCAATTGGAAGTTTAGTTATGTAGAATGCATAAATAACAAATAACACAATTTCATAAACTCAAAATCCATAATATACCCATACAATATTTGTAGAGATAGATATGATTATGCTATGTACCTGTTCGTTATTTCTTTGCTTTCTCTGGACTACTATGTACTTTACCCTTAAGGTCTCTCCCTATATAAGAGAGCCTAGGGTTTCTCTGAATAATAGATCACTGTTTTCTCCCAACATGGTATCAGAGCCCAAGCCCTAGGGCTCTCCACCCGCCGCCGAACCCCACCCGCCGCCCACCCTCTTCTCGCCGCCGCCGCCAACCCCCAGCGCCCGGCGCCGCCGCCCCTCTCGGCCCTTCCCCCCCTTTCCTTCTCTTCGCCACCAGCCCCCAGTCGCTGGCCCCCTACACCGCCGGCCCCCAGCCCAACCCAGCCGGCTCCTCATCACCGCCGGCTCCAAGCCTTGCCGGTCTCCAGCCCCGGCGTGGTTTATCTCGTTGCTTTTTGCTCTAGCGGCACCGCTAGGGCGGTTTTTCCTAGTGCCTTGAGCCTAGCCGTCTCTTCCTCAAGGTGTATGGATTTGGGTGCGTAACGTCTACATACGCACTCGAATCCTATGCAGTTTGTGTAGACATCTGTCACTTTGTCTACAAACCCTAGTTCTTCTCCAGCGGCGATATGTCAGAATCGAAGGTTGATATGCCCTCCATAGGCGCATTCAAAGGTCCTGCGCCAATAGTCAAGATGGACGGGTCGAATTATAAGCTCTGGGCGATGCAGTTCATGAGCCTTATGAAGTCGAACGGTAAGAAGCACATTCTTACCGAGGATGAGCCAGCAGAGAAGACAGGGATATATGCCTCGTGGGAGGCTGATGACTCATATGCAAAGGTTTTATCAGGTACATTGTCGATGGAGATTGCCAATGATGTCCTCCATCAGCCCACTGCCAAGGCGATGTGTGATATTCTAGCTGCTACATATTCCCAGATGCGAAATGAGACCAAGATGTTACAGCTTCAGCATGACATATTCACGATGAAGCAGAACGACAGACCTCTTCATTCCTTATACACATCCTGAGGGGATGTTTGAGAAGTTATACAGTACTATCCCACTCACAGCGACTCCTGAACAACTGAAGACATTTCGGAATACCACCATGGTGGGCGTTCTACTTGCGGCCCTTGATCCTGAATATGACGCCGCCCGTTCTCAGATTTTAGCCGATGCAGTTATTCCTCCAGTGGAGGATGTTTACAGAAGGCTCAGTCGCATAACCGTTTCTTCCAGTTCATCTACTCCACCCCCATCGGTGATGGCAGTTTCGCGTGAGAGAGGTGGTCCGTCTTCTGGTCGTGGACGTAGACGTGGACGTAGACCCCAGGGAAGGGGTGGTCGCTTTAGTCAGCCATGTTCATATTGTCACCGCACAAGCCACTCGGAGGAGACATGCTACTCTAAGCATAGGTTCCCAGCATCGGCACGTGTAGCGGAGCACTCTCAGCCCCAGTTGGCATCTACTACAGACAACCATTTTGAGGAACTTGTGGCACAACTACGTGATATTATGCCACAATCATCTGGTGATTCTTTTGGTAGACCTTCAGATGTTGCTGCTACAGCCTCCACCAGTTCATCTGCAGCTGCTAGTACCTCATGTAGATCTACTGCATTTACACCATCTCATGATATCTCTGATTGGATTATAGATTCAGGTGCCACACATCATCTCTCCCGAGATCGAGATAGACTTGAGTCCTACATGGACATTCTCATGGCCGCTCAGTGCAGATCGCAGATGGTACTTATTCCCCCCTTGTTGGACAGGGAGAGGTCTTCCCATCCTCTACTATACATCTACAGAATGTCCTACATGCTCCTGAGTTCTCGATGAATCTGTTGTCTATTAGTCAGATTACGAAGGATTTGCATTGTCGTGCTATATTTGACCCGTCTTCTCTTATTTTTCAGGACATACTAACGAGCAGGGTGATTTGCTGTGGCTCTGAGTAGAATGGTCTATATCGGCTGGTTCAGAATTCTTATGCTGGCGTCTCCTCTCACTCTGCTGGACCAATTTTTCCGTACATCTGGCATCTCCGTTTTGGTCACCTCCCGCTCCAGAAAATGCGCCATCTTCTACCTCAGATCTCTCCCAGTTCTTCCTTTCGCTGTGAAGCATGTCAGTTAGGAAAGCATCATCGGTCGAGCTTTCCTAGTCATCAGAGTCGGAGCAGTAGCTCCCCGTTCGAGTTGTTTCATATAGATATATGGGGTCCAAGTCGTGTACCCGATCATCAGGGGCACATATTTTTATCTAGTGGTAGTGGATGATTTCTCTCGTGTATCTTGGGTCTTTCTTTTAAAGAATAAATCTGAAGCAGGAGATGTGATCAAGAATTTGATTAATGAAGTGCAAAATGTGTTCTCTTCTACTGTCAAATATGTTCGTACAGATAATGCTCTAGAATTTTGCACAGTCCCTCTCTCAGTTTCTTTCATCTAAGGGCATTATTTACCAAACCACTTGTGCGTACACATCTCAGCAGAATGGTACGGCGGAAAGAAAGCATCGCCATCTCCTTGACATTACTCGAACCCTACTGATTCAGAGTTGTGCTCCTATTTCTTTCTGGGGGGATGCTGTTCTTACCGCGTGCTATTTGGTCAATCATATGCCATCTTCTGTTCTTGGTGAGAAAATTCCTCTCTCTATCATTTTTCCTGACAAGGAATTATTCTCACTTACTCCTTGTGTCTTTGGTACTGTGGCATTTATTCATCTTCTGACTCCTGGACTTGACAAACTCTCTCCTAAAGCTGTCAAGTGTGTCTTTGTCAGTTATTCTGGGACTCAGAAGGGCTATCGGTGTTATGATCCCCTAAACAAGAAATACTTTGTTAGTGCTGATGTCACATTCTTTGAGTCTGTTATGTATTTTTCTCCTGCAGGTGACAGACTGGTATCATCCATTACCAATGATGATGTCTATGTCCCTCCACCTCCTACATGGAGTTTACCTGAGTCTACTCATGTTCCTGCCTCTACATCATCTTTACCACTACCACCTCCACCACCACCTCTTCCACGACCTCCCATTCCACCTCTACCAAAATTCTATACGCGTCGGTCAGGTCCTGCTTAGGCTACACGTCAGCCACCCATCACACCTCAGGTATGTTCAGATGGCATTACTACTGACGGGTCAGATATGGTACATGTGCAGCATTCTTCATTGTAGGTGGAAACTACGCCATCCAATACAGAAGAAGATGATCTTGATATTCCTATTGCTATCCGGAAGCAGAAGCTGATGTGTGCCTCTTATCCCTTTGCTTCACAGGTGTCTTTTCATCGTCTCACTGGAGACTATCAAAGATTTACTGCAGCGTTGTCTTCCGTGGATATACCACGGACCTACCAGGAAGCTATGAAGATTGATTGCTGGAGAATGACTATGGAAGATGAGATGCGTGCATTGCAGTCTCGTGGCACATGGTCTTTGGTTATTGCTCCTCCTGATGCATCTATTGTGAGCTGTAAGTGGGTTTTCACAGTTAAATATCATGCAGATGGCAGTCTAGATCGGTACAAAGCACGTTTGGTCGCGCGTGATTTTACACAAACCTATGGCATGGACTATATGGATACTTTTTCTCCAGTGGCTCGACATTCTACCCTTCGCATTCTCTTATCTGTGGCTGTGGTCCGTGACTGGAGTATATCTCAACTGGATGTCAAGAATGCCTTCTTGTATGGAGATCTGCAGGAGGAAGTCTACATGTAGCAGCCACCAGGGTTTAGAGCTGAGGGGGAGAAGCATATGGTGTGTAGACTTCACAAGGCAATTTATGGCCTCAAACAGAGTCCAAGAGCGTGGTTCCAGAAGCTTTCCAATCTTATTGAACAACAGGGATTCAAGAGGTCGAATGCAGACCACTCATCGTTTGTTCAGAAGTCATCGGCAAGTACGGTTGTTATCATGATCTATGTTGATGATATTCTGGTTACATGAGATGATATTCAGGGCATAGAAAGGGTGAAGGCATTCCTAGGCCGTCAGTTTGTTACGAAGGATCTTGGAACCTTAAGATATTTTCTGGGGTTGGAATTTGCCAGGAATGCACAGGGTTTGGTGATGACACAGCGGAAGTACATTATAGACTTCTTGATTGAAACATGCATGGCTGGATGCAAACCATCAAGTATTCCCATGGATCCAAGCACGAAGTTGTATGATGATGATACTGCTGAAGTGGATAAGAGGAGATATAGAGAAATGGTGGGTAAGCTCCTTTATATTACCATAACTCGACCCGATATTGCCTTTGCAGTAAGCAGGGTGAGTCAATTTATGGAGCAACCAAGACAAGTTCATATGGATGCTATACACATGATACTGAGGTATCTGAAGTCTTCTCCAGGTTCATGGTTGCTGTTTCGAAAGGGCACAAATTTGTCTATCTCAGCATGTGCAGACGCCGATTATGCAGGATTCCCTAAGATCGAAAATCAACCTCAGGATTTGCAGTGTTTGTTGTAAGTTCTCTGGTTTCTTGGAAAAGCAAGAAACAAACTGTTGTGGCAAGGTCCAGTGCTGAATCCGAATATAGGGCCATGGCGCAAGCAAGCACGGAGATGATGTGGGTTCGATCTGTACCAGAGGATCTGCATGTAGCCGTACCTCTACCCATGCAGCTTCAGTGTGACAATCAGACAGCCTTGTTCATTGCCAACAATCCAGCTTTTCATGAAAGAACCAAGCATATAGAAGTTGACTGCCATTACACTAGAGACTTGATCCAGAGAGGATTGATATCTACAACTCACGTGAGCTCAGGGGGATCAGACCGCGGATGTATTCACCAAGCCATTTCTTAGAGGACCTTTTCAGAGATGTTCATCCAAGCTGAGCATGATAGACATCTATGCTCCACCTTGAGGGGGAGTGTAGAGATAGATATTATTATGCTATGTACCTGTTCGTTATTTCTTTGTTTTCTCTGGACTACTATGTACTTTACCCTTAAGGTCTCTCCCTATATAAGAGAGCCTAGGGTTTCTCTGAATAATAGATCACTGTTTTCTCCCAATAATATTGTTGAGATATTAGTTATCTTTCATATCTTTTATGTAATATTTATTTTCTTTGTCTTCTTTATGTAATTTGCCCATCAAGTTACTCTCTTATATAAGAGAACCCTAGGGTTTCATCAATGTGCAATTCATTCTTTCATTTCCACATGGTATCAGAGCAACGTTCCTAGACAAGAGTTCTCATACCTTGAACCCTAACCCGTATCCGACACCCTCTCCGCGCGCCGCCATCGTTGAGTGACTGCCCGACCCTCCAGGCCCATGCCCAGCAACTTGCAGGGCTCTCCAGGCTGCCACAGGGCTCTTGCAGGACCCTCTAGATTGCTGCCCAGGCCATTGTAGGCCCCCAGGCCGCTACAGGACCCTCTCAAGTCATCGCCCAAGCCATTGTGAGCCGTTGTGGGCTGCTGCGGGCTCCACCAACCAGCCATCCATATCACTGCAGGCCACATCGAGCCTTCCCAGCCCTCCGCCAGGCCCTAGCAAGGCCGCCTAGGGCAACTCTCGACGTCACCACACCTTGGTGCGCCATCCAGTGGCTCTTTTTTATCTTATTTTGATCGGAAAAGGTGATTTCAGACCTATAAATCATCTTTCTGACCCTAGCGCGGTTTGAGAATTGATGATGATGATTGTATGAGTCTACACGTATAACCAATCCTACATATGATTGTGTAGACTCGCTTAAATCAGTCTCCTCAGTCGAGTTTTATTTTGACCATTTTTCTATCATGTCAGAAAACAAGGGCAATATCTTTTCTTCACCCGATGCCTTCAAAGGCCCCGCTCCCATCGTGAAGATGGACGGGACCAACTATAAGTTGTGGTCTGTGCAGTTTCTGACCCTTATGCAGTACAACAATAAGGAGCATATTTTTACGAAGCCAGAGCTGACAAACAAGTCTGGGGAAAATGCTTCGTGGAAGCAAGATGACGCGTATGCATGCCTTTGGCTCTCTGGGACACTCACCACAGAAATAGCCAATGATATTGTTAACAAGTTGACCGCCGAGACGATGTGGGATATCTTGGCATCCACTTATGCCCAAGCGAAGAACGATGCCATGATTCTTCAGCTTCAGTTTGAAATATTCAGGGCAAAGCAGAATGGTCGTCCAATGCACATGTTCTACTTCTCGCTTCGTGGCATGTTCGAGAAGCTTCATAGTTTCATGCGATTACGACCTTCACAACACATCAGATGGCATACAAGAACTCCACGATGGTTGGAGTTGTCTTAGTTGCGCTTGACCCAGAGTATGATGCAGCACGTGTATAGCTCCTTACTGGGGCAACCATACCTCCCATGGAGGAGGCTTACAGTTGTCTCAGCAGACTTTTTATTCCACCTGCTTGCCACCACACAACCTTCCACGACTATGGTTGCTTCTCGCGACAGAGGAGGTTCTACTCAATTCAGAGGACGTAGTCCCCGTGGCAGAGGGGGTGGATGCCAGCGTGGTCCTTGTACCTACCATCGTCGTCCATGACACTCTGACGACACATGCTATCAGAAGCATGGATACCCTGTATCTGCTCGCATGACGGAGCAGATTGAGCCTTCAGACACTGTAGCTCCTCAAACAGATGCACACCTTGATGACATTGTCTATCGTATATGGGGGAGATCATGACTTTAGTGGTTAGCACTACCACTACATGATCCACATATACTGCAACTGCCGCTAGAGCCTCTTCGAGCTCCTCATGTATCTCATACGCTTTTACTGATTGTAGCAGTGCAAATATGACAAAGATAATTGTGGAATCTGGTGCTTCTCACCATCTGTGTGGAGACAGAACCTAGTTTAGGTCTCACAGATCTATACCTCATGGTAAATGGGTCATTATTACTAATGGGGTCTGTCGACATATATTATTCACTTATGTTTTCTTTTGTTATTTGTCTTTTCCATTGGACTCTTTATGTAATTTACCCATAGGCTACTCTCCTATATAAGAGAGCCTAGGGCTGATGGAATAAACATGTTCTCTTATTTTTCCCAACATGGTATCAGAGCGACGGCTCTAGACCGGAGTTCTTGAGCCAAACCCTAACCCTACCCTCAAGCCTCCACGCATGCAGCGCGCCTCCGCGCATCCACCTGCGCATCACCGCGCCTCCGCACACCCGCTGCAGCAGCGCCGCGCGCGTCCGCGCACGTCTGCGCATCGCTGCGCACCACCGTGTGACTCGGCGCACGTCCTTCGCGCGCATCGACACGTCTCCGCATGCGCCTGCGCGATCCTGTGTGCGCCTCTGCGTGCTTCGTCTCCGCGTGCGCCCGCGCGATCCTGTGCGTGCCTGTGTGATCCTCTGCGTGCTTCGCCTCCGCGTACGCGCATCAGCGTGCGCTCGCGTGCCCCTGTGCGCCACCACACGCGCGTGATCTTTGTGGGGTTCTCGCGCGCTTGATCGTCTAAGGGACTTGACTCTCGTGCACGCAGAACCCTAAGTCAAGCGCGCGCCTCGAAAGTAATGGGTTTGGTTGCTTGAAGTCTACACATGCAACTAAACCTATTTATGTCCGTGTAGACAATCATATCTTCAGTCTACCACTCCAGTCTTTTGTTATCAGTATGTCAGAAAGCAAGGCAGATACTCCATCTATAGGCGCCTTTCGAGGTCCAGCGCCGATTGTGAAGATGGATGGTTCGAACTATGAACTGTGGGCTATGCAGTTCATGAGTATGATGAAGTCAACCGGTAAGAAACACATTCTTACTGAAGAAGAGCCTGCTGAGAAGACTGGAGCTAAAGCCTCATGGGAGGCAGATGATGCATATGCCAAAGTATGACTATCTGGAACTCTGACAATCGAGATTGCCAATGATATTCTTCATCAGCCACAACTAAAGCAATGTGGGATATTCTGGCTGCTACATATTCTCAAGCGAAGAATGAGACAAAAATTCTGCAACTCTAGCATGACATATTTACTATCAAGCAGAATGGACGTCCTCTGCACTCACTGTACACATCTCTGCGAGGAATGTTTGTGAAGCTTTATAGCTTCATGCCCCTGACTGCCACACCAGAGCAACAGAAGACCTACCGGAATGCTACTATGGTAGGAGTTTTCCTCGCGGCCCTTGATCCTGAGTATGAGGCAGCACGGTCCCAGATCTTGGCGGATTCTACTATTCCTCCTATGGAGGAAGCCTTTCACAGACTGAGTCGCATCATTGTTCCCTCTACGACTACGAATCAGACTGCTTCAGCCATGGATGTCAATCGAGGTCGTGGAGGTCACCATCACCACGCCCGTGGTTGTGGCCCTCGTGGCAGAGGAGGCCGTGTTAGGCCAACGCGTACCTATTGCCATTGCACTGGACATACCGAAGACACATGCTACTCTAAGCATGGATTTCCTGCATCTGCACGAGTCGCTGAGCAGATCGAGCCTCCATCTGCTGCTTCTTTGGATCAGCGCTTTGATGATCTTGTCGCCCGTCTAAGGGGTATCATTCCTCCATCTGGCCCAGCACCCACTACTGAGAACTAGTCTGATGTTGCCGCATCTGCCTCTGCTTCTACCAGTGCATCAGGTAGCACATATGCATTTACTAGTAGTGGATTAGATACTTTAGCATGGATTATGGACTCTGGCACCACACATCATCTATGTGGCGATCAAAGTCTACTTACAAGATACATACAGATCCCTCCAGGTCGAACAATGGTCATTGCTAATGGTACACATTCCCCGATTACTTGTCAGGGGGATATTAGACTGGCGTTATCTATGCATATCAAGAATGTGTTACACGCACCTGATTTTTCAATGAATTTGTCGTCTATCAGTCAAATTACAAAGGATTTACAGTCCGGGCAATTTTTGATCCATCTTCTCTTGTTTTTCAGGACATCCTTACGGACAACGTGATTGGACGTGGCTATGAGCAAGGAGGCCTCTATCGCCTCAGTCAGACTCCTTTTGCTGGAACCTCATCTCTACCTGTTGGACCCATCTCTCCTCTGCTATGACACCTGCGCTTTGGACATCTACCGCTTCAGAAACTGCACCGTGTGGTACCTCAGGTTTCGCCTCACACGTCTATTCAATGTGAGGCTTGTCAGTTGGGAAAGCATCATCGGTCTACCTTTCCCGGTCGTCAGTGTCGGAGTAGTACCTCCAAGTTTGAGTTGTTTCACGTCAATATATGGGGTCCGAGTCGTGTTCCTGATCATCAGGGACAGATTTTATATATTTATTGTGGATGATTTCTCTCGTGTGTCTTGGGTATTTTTGTTAAAGGATAAATATGAAGTAGGGAATATTATAATCAATTTTCTTAATGAGATTCGTAATGTTTTTTCTGCATCTGTTAAATCGTCAGAAGTGATAATGCCCTGGAATTGTGTACTCATGTCCTATCTAGTTACTTCTCATCCCAAGGGATCATCCACCAGACATCCTGTGCTTATACCTCCCAACAGAATAGGGTTGCTGAAAGAAAACATCGCCATTTGCTGGATGTAACCATGCCGCTCCTTATACAGAGTCATGCTCCTCACTCTTTCTGTGGTGACATTGTTCTTACAGCATGTTACCTAATCAATCATATACCGTCATCTGTTCTAGGTGAGAAGATTCCTTTCTCTCTTATCTTCCCTGGAAAAGAATTGTTCTCCCTTACTCCTCGTGTGTTCAGTTCGGTCGCTATTGTCCACCAGTTGTCTCCCGGGACTGACAAGCTCTCTCCTAGGGCTGTCAAGTGTGTCTTTGTTGGGTACTCCAAAACTCAAAAGGGGTACAAGTGTTACGATCCATTGCGCAGGTGGTACCTTGTCAGTGCTGATGTTACATTTTTTGAATCTGTTATGTATTTCTCAGCCTCAGGTGATCAATTGATACCCCCTGCTAATATTGATGCCATCTACATGTCACCACCACCATCACCACCACCACCACCTCCACCACTACCACCACCATCAACACCTCCTATTACTATACCTGTTTCACCATTACCATTTCATTATACCCGTAGGCCTGCTTCAACTCATGGTCATCGCTCATCACCTAGCTCGCCTAAGGTATGTTCTGAAAATATTACTATTGATGGATCTGATGATTTTTCTGAGCAGGATGTGTTGCAGAGGCCAAACGAGGACACAGATGATTTAGATGTTCCTATAGCTCTACGAAAGTCGAAGCGGAGCTGCGCATCATATCCTTTAGCAGCTTCTGTGTCATTTGATCGTCTAATTGGAGATTTCAGGAATTTCGTCGTCGCATTGTCAGCAATAGATATTCCACGGAATTACCAAGACGCACTGAAGGATAGCAGATGTCATCTAGCCATGGAGGAAGAAATGGCAGCTCTTCAATCTAGAGGAACTTGGAGTCTGGTTCCTGCACCTGCCGGTGTGTCTCCAGTGAGATGCAAGTGGTATTTACAGTCAAGCAGAATGCATATGGCAGTATTGAGAGATACAAGGCTCGTCTTGTTGCTCGTGGCTTTACACAGACATATGGGGTGGATTGTCTTGATACATTCTCGTCGGTGGCACGCCATTCCACTCTACGGATCCTGCTTTCTGTTGCGGTCAATCGTGATTGGCCACTATACCAGTTGGATGTGAAGAATGCGTTCTTATATGGTGACTTACAGGAAGAAGTCTACATGCAACAGCCACCTATTTTTGTTGTTGAGGGGGAGTATCCTAAGATATGCAGACTTCATAAGGCTATCTATGGTCTTAAGCAGAGCCCCAGAGCGTCGTTCCAGAAGCTCTCAGATCTCTTTGAGAAACAGGGATACAAACGTTCCAATGCTGATCATTCATTGTTTGTACAAAGGACTTCCAGATGCATCATTGCAATCATGGTCTATGTAGACGACATTCTGATTACAGGAGATGATGAACAGGGAATAATTGAGGCGAAAGAAATGTTGGGCTGTGAATTTGTTACCAAGGACCTTGGAGTTCTCAGACATTTTCTGGGACTGGAGTTCGCCAGAAATCCTTATGGGTTGGTAATGTCTCAGAGAAAATATGTCACAGACCTGTTGAGTGAAACAGGAATGCTTGGTTGCCGACCTGCTACCACACCTATGGATCCTTGTATGAAGCTATATGATGGTGATACAGAGGAGGTGGATAGGAGAAGATACAGAGAACTGGTAGGCAAACTTCTTTATGTCACTATGATTAGGCCCGATATATCCTTTGCTGTGAGTCGAGTAAGCCAGTTCATGGAGCAACCACGTCAGGTACACATGAATGCCATACATATGATACCCAGGTACCTCAAGTCATCTCCAGGTGCGGGTTTATTGTTTAAGAAAGGCAAGGTGATTACTATCTCAGCCTGTGCAGATGCAGATTATGCAGGGTGTCCCAAGGATAGGAAGTCCAACTCCAGGTTTGCTGTATATGTTGGAGATTCTCTAATCTCATGGAGGAACAAGAAACAAACGGTTGTGGCAAGGTCCAGTGCTGAATCAGAATATAGGGCTATGGCTCAGGTTAGCACAGAAATGATGCGGGTAAAGGCTGTGCTTACAGATTTACACATAGAAGTCCCACTTCCTATGGCGTTGGAATGTGACAATCAGGCGGCCTTGTTCATTGCAAATAATCCAGCATTTCATGAAAGAACCAAGCACATTGAAGTTGACTGTCACTTTATACGTGACATGATTCAGAAGGGATTCATTGCTACATCCCATGTCAGTTCAGAAAGTCAAACGGCAGACGTTTTTACCAAGGCATTACTGTGAGGCCCGTTTCAGAAGTGCGCGTCCAAGCTGAGCATGATTGATATCTATGCTCCATTTGAGGGGTAGTGTCGACATATATTATTCACTTATGTTTTCTTTTGTTATTTGTCTTTTCCATTGGACTCTTTATGTAATTTACCCATAGGCTACTCTCCTATATAAGAGAGCCTAGGGCTGATGGAATAAACATGTTCTCTTATTTTTCCCAACAGGGTCCACTTATCCATCACTAGACAGGGGGATGTGCATTTGACGCCATCCATGCGCATGCAAAATGTTTTATATGCCTCTGATTTTCAAATGAACTTACTTTCTATTAGTTAGATTACTAAGGATTGCATTTTCGTGACATTTTTTACTCTTCTCTTGTATTTCAGGACATACTCATAGGTAGGATGATTGGATGTGGTTGTGGGCAACGGGGGCTCTATAGACTGGTCCGGCCTCCTCATGTTGGTGCCTCGACTATTCCTACTGGATCGGTCTCACCGTACTTGTGGCACATTCTTTTTGGCCACCTTCCTCTGAAGAAGTTGTGCCATGTCCTCCCACAGATCTCCACGAGAACTTCCTTCCAGTACGAGGCTGACTAGCTTGGGAAGTATCACCGTTCATCATTTCCATCTCGTCAGAGTCGGAGCAGTTCTCAGTTGTTTGAGCTCCTTCATTTAGATATCTGGGGTTCGAGTCGTGACCCTGATCACCATGGACACCATTTTTATCTGGTTGTTGTAGTTGAATTTTCTAGACTTTCTTGGATTTTCATGTTAAAGAATAAGTCTGAGGTTGTGTTTATGTCATTAAGTCATTCATTAATGAGATAAAGAATATTTTTTCTGCTACTGTCAAGTATCTGCATTTTGATAATGTCTTGGAATTTTGCACCTTACAGCTTTCCAAGTTTCTCAGGTCTCCTGGCATTGTACACTAGATCTCATGTGCCTATACATCTTTGTAGAACGGTGTTGCCGAGCACAAACACCATCGGTTTCTCGATGTCACCAGAAACATGTTGATTAAGAGTCGTGCTCCTCACGCTTATTGAGTTGATATGGTTCTCACTGCATGCTACTTCGTGAACTGCATGCCTTCCTCTGTTTTGAGAGAAAAGATCCTTTTCTCGATTGTGTTTCCAAGAAGGATTTATTCCTCCACATGTGTTTGAATAGGTGGCCTTTGTCATAATCTTTCACCTGGTCGTGACAAGCTCTCCCCCAGAGCTGTCAAGTGTGTTTTTGTTGGCTACTCTTGTGCCCAAAAAGGGTACTGTTGCTATGCTTTGTTTCGACATAAATACTTTGTTAGTGGCGGCGTTACGTTCTTTGAGTTTGTCACGTATTTCTCTCATACAGGTGACAAAATTGTCCCCATCTGAATCTGATGAGGAGATCTACATGTCTCCACCTCCTACAACTCTACCACCTCCTGCACATGCTCTACCACCTCCCTTACCACCACCACCACTGCGCAAGAGCATGGTTCCAGAAGCTCTCGGACTTGATAGAGCAACATGGTTTTGTGTGATCGATTGTCGATTGTTCTCTGTTTGTTCACATGATGCAGAGAGGTACAATTGTCATTCTTGTCTATGTTGATGATATCATTGTTATAGGGGATGACGATCAGGGCATTCATGTTGCTAAGGATTTCCTAGGTCAGCAGTCTGTGACCATGAACCTTGGTAGTTTATGATATTTCCTTGGACTGGAATTTTCCAGGGACCAACGAGGTCTTGTGATGCTTCAGAGGAAGTATGTTACGGATCTACATTCTGCCACATACGTGATAGATTGCAGACATGCACTACTCCTATGAACCCGGGCATGAAGCCCTGTTATGATGACATTGAGGGGATCGACAAGAGGAGGTACATGGAGCTTGTTAGCAAGCTTCTGTATGTGACCATCACCAGGCTTGTGAGTTAGTTTATGGAGTAGTCCAGACATGTACATATGGATGCAGTCCATATGATTCTGATGTATCTGAAGGCCTCACCTTGTACTGGTCTTCTATTTAGTAGAGGTACATCCCTTGCAGTTACAACATGTGCAGATGCAGATTATGCTAGGTGTCCTAGGGACACAAAGTCTACTTCTGGCTCCGGCATATTCATAGGAAATTCCATTAAATGTCATGGAAGAGCAAGAAGCAGAAAGTGGTTGTCAGATCTAGTGTTGAATCATAATACAGGGCCATGGTGCAAGCTAGTACGAAGATGATGTGTGTCAGATCTGTTCTTACTGACCTGACTATTGAGGTGTCCCTTCCCATTCATATCCAATGTGACAACGAGGCTGCTCTTTTCATTGCAAACAACCATGTCTTCCATTAGAGGACCAAGCACATCGAGGTGGATTCTTACTACACTCGTGACATGATACAGAAGGGTCTCACTGCCACTACTCATGTCAACTCTTGAGATCATATAGCAGATGTACTTACCAAAGCCCTACCCAGAGGGCCTTACCAAAGATGTTGCTCCAAGCTGAGCTGGATTGATATCTACGCTCCAGCTTGAGGGGGTGTTTAGATATTAGTAATCTTTCATATCTTCTATGTAATATTTATTTTCTTTATCTTATTTATGTAATTTGGTCAACATGTTACTCTCCTATATAAGAGAACCCTAGGGCTTCATTAATGTGCAATTCTTTCTTTCATTCCCTCATTATACAAACTTTGACCCTCAGTTCTTTGTCAATTTCATCAAGCATGAGATCTATGTAGTGAGCAACCCAAGAGGATCAAAATATGTTTGGATATTTGGTCTTGATTTGCCTCCCGGTATGTTAGCAGAAACATTGTCAGTCGCAATTTGCAAAACATTGTCCACTCCAACTTCCTTGATGCAATCCTCCACCAACGACGATATATATAAAAATGGTGAAGCCTTCTCCCATTATAAGTAGGGTCGGCTACATGGATTCTTGCTCAAATCCATGTTGAAAGATTTGACTATTTTTTACGCTAGTTGACGACTACCCAACGCAACCCCTATAAGGGGGGATTTGAACCCGTATCTTTTGGGTGGTAGGCACACTGCACTACCACCAGACCATTTGAGTGGGTTTGTGTATCAACGGTTTGTGTATCGGCTATAATTAAACATAATTGGGTGTTCTTTTCGCTTTCTCATAAGTAAGTTGAAGAAAAATCATCACTCGTCATAAGTTGGAATTAAGACTACAATTAAACAAAAGTATATCATTAAAAATTATAAAATGAAAAACCTATATTAAACACATGTACACTATATACCATATTAACTATATATGTCATGAACTTGTTGATAATATTTAGATGCCTTAAATTTAAATCATAGCTCACCTATCCGATCAGACATATTCTAGAGCTTGTTGTGCAATCTCCTCGAATGTTAACGGGAGGAGCATATCCCTGAAATGAAATTTGGTTTACAGATTCGTGTTTGTATGTATAATATATTATGACTAACATATATGTTTACTGGGAATGTGGCTCATGCAATGTGGGCAAAATGAGAATAATATCATCTAAATCGATCCTATTTCCCTTGAATATTGAAGTATATCGTTGATTCCAGAGGAAAAAGATAAAAGGACCGTTATTGCCAATCTTGCGGTAATGAAATATTAATGATATTTTGCAAAAATGAGGCCATGGATCTAAGTCAACATTTTAATCATTTTAACTCTGTTATTCTTCCTATCCGATTTGTTTCGTAATGGGAGATCTTAGAGAAGATATTGTTCTATCATTCAGATCCTTGAAGGGGTTGCGAAAGCCATTTATGAATGTGAGTGAAGCATTTCATGAGCATAATGAAAGGTTTCAACAAGGAATATGTACTTACAAAACCTAAAGTGGTCGAGAAATTTGAATTGAATGTGTCATGGCAATAAGACAATGTCCGTGCACAGTTGTGGTTGACAGAATCTCTCTCAACCTACTGCAAAAG
This sequence comes from Ottelia alismoides, assembly GCA_037367405.1. NCBI lineage: Eukaryota > Viridiplantae > Streptophyta > Magnoliopsida > Alismatales > Hydrocharitaceae > Ottelia > Ottelia alismoides. The sequence continues at coordinate 392,276 of JAZKJV010000840.1, read as the reverse complement.
TTATGTATGTTATCATGGCACACCCTATTCTGAAGCCAAGAATTAAACTAAGATCGTTGGCTCCATCATAATATTTTTCTCAACAAACAAGATGGACATCCTCTACATACATACTATGCTAACTTGAAAGGCATGTTTGAGAAGTTGTGTAGCTTACTTTCCCCATGTATATGTGAAGATAAAAAGGCCTACATGGACATTTTTATAGTAGGAGATTTTCTTACAGGCCTGAATCTGGAGTACGATTCAACTCATAATCAGTTGTTTACTAATACTACTATCTCGTGAATGAAGCTTACAACAAACTTAGTAGGATCATCAATCCTGCTATTATTTATAGACCCCTTCCGCTATGGTTGCATCTCTTTGCAGAAGAGGATTTACAACATGCAGAGGATGTGGAGGCAGAGGCGATGGCGTGGAGGGCCTCATCGACACTACACATATTCCTAATGTCTTGGGCACTATGAAGAAACATGATGGCAAAAGCATTGTAGATCGCCCTCAACACAACATAATTTAGGAGACCGAAATGATGCCTACTTTGACATAAGATCTGAAGTATGAGCATCCATAGTCCCAGCTAAGGGAGGTGGTTGTCTCTCCCTCCCTTACTACACCTTTTGCATCATCTCGTTTTGTTGTTAGCCATGGAGGGCCTTGTCCAAACTTCTTGTATTGCCAACATCTTGGGCATCATGAAGGAGCACGCAGACAAAAGTACGGTAGACTAACCTCAGTATAGTATAATTTAGGAGACCGATATAATAGCTACTTTGACATAAGATTAAAAATATGAGCATTGCTTGTCCCCGATAAGGAAGGTGGTCGCCTCTCCCTCCCCAATCCACCTTCTACATCATCTGATTTGTTTGGTTGTTGTTGATCTATTAGGTATAGACTTTGCTCTTACTACTTCTAAAGATGATGCATAATGGATAATTGATTCAAGTGTTTCATGCCTTCTCCACAGAAGCAAGAAACAATCTACTACACACACACACACTTCCTCCTCTCCAGGATAGTCAATTATGTTAATTAATGGGCATTATTTACTCGTTATAAAAAACGAGGAGGAATAAATACCCCCTTCATATGTGGTTATTTCGTAGTCTACATGCACAATATTTCCCTGAGTCTACGTTCTTTTTTGAAAGGAAAAATGGTAATGTGTTGAAAAGACACAACAACAATAATAAAACTTTTCCCGCATTAAGTAGGGTTGGCTACTTGGATTCTTGCCTGTATTCAGATCTATCTTGGAACATTCTCGAGCTTATATCCAAATAAATAAGATCCATCAGGATAGTCTCTTTCCAACACTTATTGGGTCTTCCTCGCCCTCTTAGCTGACTTAACATTCGAAATTTTGCATCATCTAACTGGCATATCAGCCGACCTCCTTTGCAAATGGCCATACCATCTTAAGTGGTTTTCTCTCGTCTTATCTTCTGTCGGAGCTACATCAACTCGCATCATCGTTTCAAATCTAATCGTGTGTATGACCATGCATCCATCGTAGCATTTTCATTTCTGCTATTATCATTCTCTGCACATGTCTATGATTCACAAACTGACATTCAGATCCATAGAGCATAATATGTCTCACAGATCAATGAAAACTCCTAAAAACGTCGTATCATAGTCATAGCTTGGCATCCGCATAGCATATATTTTTATATTCATCTCATTGGTATTTGTTCGCACATTACACCACACTTGGATTTACTTCAAATGAATTTGAGATCATGGAACTTGACCTAAATTACATCTAAAAACTACGCCACCTACTTGTGTTCGGCCTTGGACTTCACCACCACCACCAACAACAACAAAGCCTTTTCCCACGTTAAGTAGGGTCGACTACATAGATTCTTATCCTCGATCGGAGCTACACCAACTTTCCTTCTGGTTGCATCACTCTGAATCCGATCTTTACGTGTATATCTACAAATCCACCTTAGCATTTTCATTTCTGCTACTACCATTTTTAACACATGTATATGGTTCGCAGGCCAACATTCAGATCCATAGAGCATAACAGGTCTCATGAATGCTTTGTAAAACTTTCCTTCAATTTTCAAAGGAGTTTTCTTATCACATAGAACAGTTGAGGCTCTTCTCCACTTTAGCCGACCTACATTTATTCTATGAGTAACATCTCAATCAATTTCCTCATTGTGTTGCAAATATATCCCATGTATCTAAAAGAATCTTTCTTCTGAATGTTATCCTCACCAATCTTCACCTCGGTTCCTTAACTAATGCTTCCATCAAAAGTGCACTCTATATATTCAGTCTTAGCCCTACTTATACGAAATCCTTTGGTCTTTAATGCATGTCTCCAGACCTCAAGCTTCTCATTTACGACATCTCTAGTCTCATCAATCAACACAATATCATCAACAAATAGCATACACAAAGGCATCTCATCCTGATTGTGACTAGTCAATTCATCCATAATCAAAGTAAAAAGGAATGGACTCAAAGGTGAACCTTGATGTAGACCAATGTTGATGTCAAAATAATCAGTCTTCCCAGATTGGATCCTTAAACAAGATGAAGCCCTATCATACATATACTTTACGAGGTTAATGTAAAGGACATCTACTTGTCTCTTCTCCAAAACTCTTCATAATATCTCCCGTAGGAATAGAGTCGTCAACATTTTTCAAATCAATAAAAATCATATGGAGGTTCTTCCTTTTACCTCTATAAATCTCCATTGTTCTCAGCAAGTGGATGACTTCTATAGTTGTGTGACCTGGCATGAATCTGAATTCATCTTCTTTTACTTTGGAAACCTGCCTCAACCTTCTTTCAATCACATGTTCCCAAGTTTTCATAGAATAATGACTCGTCAGCTTGATACCTATGTAATTCGCACAATTTTGAATGTCTCCTTTATTCTTATAAAGAGGCACTACGATGCTTCTCCTCCATTCTTCAGGCATTTTCTTACTTCGCCAAATAACATTGAATGAATTTGTGACCTTAGACTTCACCAAATAAAAAATACATAGCACATAGACCTATTTCATATCAATATGACACATAGACCTATTTCATATCAATATGATTTTGATCATTCATTTTTTATTTGACTATACTATTTGACATTATTAACAGGGGTAGAAAATGAGTTTTAAAATGGCACCTTTGTCAGGGAGGGCATGACTTTTAGGATTTAGGTCATCTTATTTTGTGTTATATATATTTTGTTGTGTTGCATTTCCCTTTTACTTGACTTAATATTGATTCTTCCGCCTGAAGTGCAAGATTCTATCACTCACACCCAACACTTACGCAGTGGATGTCAACCCTCTACTAAACAATCGATAGATCTTCCACAAGATCTCTACCCAATTGACTCAACCTTCCACTATTTGCAGCAAAAAATTTTATCGAAAACATAATTTCATAGTAATCAACATCCATGGATCACAATAAATTTTAGTCACTTGTGATTGATCTACTTTCATGCAGTCGCTTCTGAATGATGTACTTTTGTGTATACTTGGTTTTCGAACTTTCGGAATATTGAACTTTTTTGCTTGAATTATAGTATGGTGAGTGATTCCAGAAATCCCAGATAACTAGGCAAACCATTAGAAGGGGTTAGTGATGAGCCACTTGACTCATCCACGGTTAATTATTATGCACAACCTGAGTCCTCGAAGATGGTTCTTTATTTTTTATCCCTTCTTATTGAGGGTAACATGTTCGTTTAGTCGTAATTAAAAAGATAAGTTTACATATTCTCAAAGTTGGGATTAAAAGGGTGTGGAGATGGAAGGACAATGTGAACTGCTATGATGTCAGTGTCTGCTTTATTTGCACAAAGGTTCCCTTTGAATGTGAGAGCCATAATCAGAAAGCGAAAAGAACACCCAATTAGTGTAGGATAAAAATAAAGAAATACTAGCAAACATCACCTCTCCAGTTGTGAACTATGCATAAAAGGAGAAAATACTTTACTGACTTGTGAGGGTAGAGAAAGGCAGACATACGAAGCATGGTTTGTCGTCGGGTGCAGACAGTTTTTAGGCCCGGAAAGAGAGTCCTGGATTCTCTTTTCTATCAGTTTATTATAGGATGGAAGCATCCGTTCATTCATAATCTTCCGGAGTCCACTCCACACAATCCCTTATGAAAAGGAAAATGAGGAAGAGGAGCAAGCAAGAGGCTCCGATCACATGAGGATAGTCTGATCCCCTTACTAAGCTAAGTACTGAGAAGGAATGTGCTGTCCTTGCTGGAAATGTGTGATCTATAGTTTTTGGATGATTTGGCCGCAATCGACATCATTGGGAGGCTTCCTTCGGTGTTTTGTTTCAGGCATCAGGACGAAGGGAAGGGAGCATCCACACCTCAGCCTGCCTATCCAAATTCCAGGTTCATAAGCATGGTTTGTCGTCGGGTGCAGAGAGAGCTCAAGCCAGGAGGAGAAAGTCCTGGATTCGCTATTCTGTTAGTTTATTATAGGAAGGTAGCATCCATTCATTCACAATCTTCTGGAGTCAACTCATCCATACAATCCCTTATGAAAAGGAAGACGGGGAAGAGGAGCAAGATCACATGAGAGTAGTCCGTTACTAAGCTAAGTACAGAGGAGAACGAATGCACTGTCCTTGCTGGAAATGCGATCCATAATTTTTGGATGATTGGCTGCAATCAACATCATTGGGAGGCTTCCTCAGATGTTTTATTTCAGGCATCAGGAGTAAGGAAGCATTTGTACCTCTCAGCCTGCCTATCCAAATTCCAGATTCATAGACCTGCCTAGCCACGTCCTATTCCCTCAGTATTCTTCAATGAGGAGATGGCTTGCTCCTGTGTTTCCCGAGGAACAAAAAGAGAACTTGTTTGCTTAATAACCATCAGGCTGACCTCAGGACATGACGAGCGTGAGAGTTTACGTAAGTCTTGGAGAGGAAAGAGGTTTGTTTGGAACATCCTCTTTATAAACTATAACCAATTTCTCCATCTGCGTAAATGTCTTGATTCTTGTAATGCAAACAGTCTCTCTGACAGTAAATAGATATAGATTTCTATGAATAATGAATTTGTGGGTAATATCTTCTTCCTACCAGACATATTGTGGTGTGGAGTCGATAAGCCAAAGCAACAGCAGCCTTGTGGAAGGCAAGAGTATTTTGCAATTGCTTTAGCCGCCAATTTTTCTTTCTGGAACAGTAATGAATCTTCTGCATTATTTGACCTCTTTAAATTCTTCACATGCCAGGTCAGGTAATAACCCAAAAGTGTCTTAGGACTATCATTGCTCGTGTGCTTACAATGTCAGTTTGATCTCTCTCACCATTCAAAAATGACAAAACCTTCTCCCACTTTGAGTAGAGTCGGCTACAGGTTTCTTGCACAAATCTATGTTGAAAGATCTGATTATTTTTTACGCTGGCTGTCGACCGCCTAACGCAACCCCCACAAGGAGGGATTTGAACCATGATCTTTTGAGTGATAGACACACTGCACTACCACCAGACCATTGGTGTGGATGCCTCTCTCTCACCATTCAAAGGACCAAAATTCAAGTCTCGCAACTAACATTCTAAAAACAAAGAAGAATCATGCTGTTGTACCTGTAAAAAATGAAGTGCTGTCAATCAAGTGTTGTTCAGAGTATAAAAGTGACATATATGGGTGCATTTGCATCAGAGAAGACGGACACCAAAAAAGTTGGTTTTCCTTTTCGTGTTTTTCTGGGTTTTATGTGTTTCGAGTGGTGTATTAGATGGATGATATAATTGTCAAACTCTTCGTTGCATGTGTTAAAAGGGTGACAAAATACTCAACATTTTCATAATCCATTGTATTCATAACAAAGATGGTAATTACATTATTAAATATGACAAGACCCTCTAATAACAATAAGGCGGTTACGTATTAAACCTAAAGCTTGTAAGTTCCAACCCATCTAATAACTTGTCTTTGTTTGAGTAGAAGCAAGATATTTAACAGGTTGGTGATCTGTTTATCAGACTTGAAATATTTTTACATACCTAACCCTAGAACCCCACATATGCACACTGTCGCAATTGCACGGCATGCCATTCAAGTGGATTTAATTGTGTTTTTTTCTTGTACATGCAGGTGCTATAACTGGAGCAATAACTACCCCGTTAGATGTGATAAAAACAAGACTTATGATACAAGTATGGTTTTTTTTCTTGTTCTTTTCATGCTCTCTCGATATCTGGCTCTTATATGGCTCTTTACTTGTCTTTTAAATTTTATTAGGGTTCTGCAAACCAATACAAAGGCGTTATCAATTGCGTTCAAACCATTGTTAAAGAAGAAGGGTCTTCTGCTCTACTGAAGGTATCCCTCCCTTTGCCATCTTCTAGTGCCTCATGTTGATCTAACAAGATGCAACAACATTTATTACAACTTTGCTATATTAACTGTGTCCATTAAAGTCTTCACATAAAACAGTACAAGATTGAAAATGCAGATATAGACCGAGAATCACCAAGTTTTAAAATGCTAGGAATCTCATGGAATAAGTTAATTGAGCAGCATGTTCATTCCAGGGAATTGGGCCTAGAGTGCTATGGATTGGTATTGGAGGCTCTATCTTCTTCGGTGTACTCGAGAGGACGAAGATGTTGCTTGCGCACCAACGCACTAGGCAGCGCTTGGAATATGATACCCACAAGGTGGACTGATCCTGATTTCTGAATCAACGTGGACTCAATCTTTAATTCATGATTTCAGTTGCTATCATGTGAATTTTGGGGTTTCTTTTCTTCATTTCTTTGTTCAATTTTTGTATTTGAATGTAACATTTTTAGTTAGCGCTTAATTAAGTTCTGCTTTGTTAGATTTCTTATAGTAGAACTAGCTGGATATTTGAAATATTTAGGTTCAACTGATTGCCCTGCATTTGATCATTTAGATAGAATTATGGCATCTTTCTCTAGGCTAAGATGGTAAATCATGGATTTATTAAGGAGTGCACATGGATTGGAGAAAATCTGTAATTTGGTCCAATGTGATGTTATTGGATTGAATTAGTTTGGTTTGATTATTTTAACGGATCGAATTGTAATTTTTAAAATCCGTTAAAGTATGGATTGGATCGGATAATTATCAAAATTTGATCTGATTCTGTTTATCTGTTAACATATATTTATATATTTACATATGTAAATATAATACATACATAATTTTCATTTTCACTCATCCATAATTTCCCATAAACCCATAGCCACAATGTCTTTCATCGATGCAAGTCCTCTTACTACCCTCATCTCTTTCTCTTGAAAGCCAAATGCTAAATGTAAAAAATAATAAAATATGATTAAACTCGTAATGTTGTGAACCATCTTTGGTCGTTCTCCTCTAATCCCCCCCCCCCCCCCCCCCCCGCCTCTCATTTCACTCTCAAACGTCAATAGTAGTTACCTCTCCCTCTTGGTCAATTTGATGCACCCCCTCTTGCACAATGGTGTCCTCGTCTAGTACAATGATGCCCCCCTCCATTATGATGCCACCACATGTCTTACACAATGCATCCCTCTCTAATTTGATACCATCTACTTTGAGCGTGCTGCAACTCATCTGATCTTCATTAAAAGAAAATAGATTTGAGACAATCGCTTCGTGCATGTAGCTTTTATTCTTGATCCTTTTGCTTTTTCCCGCTTGCAACCTTATCTATTTATGAAATTAGATCGGCTATATATTGAGATGTAGCACACCCTTCTAAGAGCAAACACATGCATCACTAGATTTCTTTTCTTGTTTAAATTGATATACGAATTTGATTCATATTTTCATAAAGAATTAGATATTTTCACTATAGGTACTTATCTCGCAAATAGAATCCATTTCAAGTTTATTTAAAATGAGAGGTACGGTGCTTAATTAGTGGACTATATTTAAATTGGTTGTCTTACATTCTTAATCGAATATGAATGTTTTATGATTCTTGTATGTCAATGATATATTATAGTGCATTGAAAGGTGTTCTTGGGAGTGATTTGATTTTAACATAGCTTAATATTATCAAACTAATTTTTGCAACCATATTTGGTAACTTACATTGTTCTTATTTGCATTATATGTTGGAAATTATTTACAATAAAAACATACTAATGCACCATTAATAACAAGAAACTTAGATACCAAATTCAATTTTTTAAAAGTTTGATCATGTAAGCTTCAACTTCTTATATTAGAGTAATGGAGTCCTTCGTGTTCAATTTGATTGTGCGTTCTTCATATATTCATTTTCATTATAGCTATTCATATTATCAATTTTGGGGCATAATTCAAATGTAGAAGGTCAGTGTGCTACAAAATACAAACATTACACAGTAGACTATCGAGCAGAAATATGTAAGTATAAAAAAGCCGATCCAATCTGTAATCCAATGGATTGGATTGGATTCAAATATTTGATGGGTTTGATTGGATTTGAAAAAGTTAAAATCCGTTAGAATTAGATTAGACAAGGATTAAGTTAAAATCCGATCCTTATGCGCCCCTACATTTATTGTCGGTAATGTCAACAATCCCATCCCCTAAAGGAAACGTGCCTCGGGGAAAAGAGGGGATAAAGAGTAAATGTAAACCATTTTCACCTTGTCGTTGGGGTCAGCACCATAGATAACGCACGTTAGAATGTAAACCATTTGCAAAAGATCCTTTCTAAAGATGCTTCACTGAATGCAAGAAATTGCCTATCTATAAGAGCATTTAAGTGGGTTGATATGCCTTTCTTAACATGTTATTTTTCCAATGCCATTGTAGAACATACCAGTATTAATACATCGGATCCCATCAGAACTCTGAAGTTAAACATGTATAGGCGAGACTCGAGAGTAGTGTTAGGTTGGGTGATCACCTGAGAAGTCCTTATGTTGCGATCATTTTTAATATGAGGATACAACTCAGATGGCAGAGCACTCGCTTAGCATGCGAGAGGTGTGTGGATCGATACCTCGCGTCTCCATTGTTTCTTTGCACCCACTTAAATGATCTGATGGTAGTGCAGTATGCTTACCACCCAAAAGATGAGGGTTCAAATCCCCCTTTGTAGGAGTTGCGTTAGGAAGTCGACAACCAGTGTAAAAAATAGTCGAATCTTTCAACATTGATTTGAGCAATAATCCATGCAGCCGACCCTACTTATAGTGGGAGACATTTTCACCATTTTTTTCATGTCAAACATATGATTTGTTTGTATCCTAAGGACTTGACCTTGGTCATGGTTTTACTGCTCAGGCTAAAGGTTGGAATAATCTCATTTGGTCCGAATTAGCCTCTATCATAATATAATGCGGGGGGTGGGGGTTTGTTTTTTTTTTTGAGACGCGCAAGAACAAAGCCTTGACTTGTTCGCATAGATATGCAAAGGTTTCTTGAAAAAGTACCAAGTTTGGTCCTGCAACCTCTGTGAAGCATGCCCCAATGTAATGCCCTATCATGGGTTATGTAGTATCCTAACAACGTGCACCTCTCAATTTTAAGATGGGGTTTTTTTTTGTTTCTCGGGATTTCCGGGGATAAGAAATCTTGGGACTTCACCCCTTATTCTTTGGTTTTTCTTATCTCAGCAGTAGCTATCTTTATACTTCTCTTTATTTCTTCCTTTTCAACATTGATTACAATTTATCATATGTACACACTACATAAATCGTGATAACTACCACCACATTCACAATAACTGACTTATTTCACCTTCTAGGACCAATATAAAAACAAAGAATAGGAACGCCATGCGCTTATTTGATCGATATCTCTTAAAATACTTTTTCCTCCAAAGAAGCGAGATTGGAGGATGAACTTCCTTATTTCTTATCTCAAATACCTTTTTTTACCCTAAGGTGTGGCATAGCGTATAATAAGGTATAAGGGAGGGTAGGATGCTTGGAAATTATAGGGGTACTGCAAGGGATCGCTAGCATTTGACATTTTCCCTATAAGCGCAAGTCTAAGCGAGAACTGACTTGATGTTCGATGTGTTTGTTCTCCCAACTGAGATTATACAACCATGTATGGGACTCGAAGAGGGAAGGGTAGGCCCCTCTTGGAAGGAAGGGGAAGTCATGAACTCCCTGCTTCCAGAGAAGGGAAAGTGAGGATGTGAAGCCAAAAGGACCTCATCATCAAGGCTTAGTACGTGTGTTGGTTGAAGGAGTGGAGTATAGAACCAGGGACAGAGTCTACAGTGTGGAGATACTTAGCTACTTGTGAGTTAAGCAAGCATGTAAGAGTGTGAGGTGAGACTAGGTGAGGACAATGCAGATTTCTTTTAGTTACTAATAAGGGGGAAGGACAAGAAAGGTGGAAAAGCAGCTATGACTCGTCGACCCTCATTCAGAAGTTTAAGGGAATCCATCAAATCAAATCTAGATTAGAGTTTGGAGAAACATGGTGGAATAATTGATATTTTTTCTTTATTCACCATTTTATTTTAAAACAAAAGGATAAGTGGTAAGGAAAGATGGTATAGTATTCTGAATACCATACACGAAATACATTAAAATTGTAAACACGAAGTATCTACCAACGTCATAAATTCAACACAATAAGGTAAAAATAAAGTTATTCTATAAATATGGATTTCCTTCCAATAGGGCACGATCCTTCCTGAGTTCAGAAGGCCGTCCCTTTTTTGTAAAAAATTACGATGACTTAGTAGAATACGTATACAGTTTGTATTATAATGTAAAGTTTTGTTTGCAGTTTTGTATTAATAATGTGCAGTTATAATACAATCGATATACACATTCTATTAAAGTGCTCGTATTTTCTACAAAAAAGAGTGGTCTTTCTGAACTTAGGAAGGATGCATTATATTTGAAGCGCCCCCATATATTTCAAATTCACATATCCAAATCATGCAGTTCGACATTTTTATGACTGAACCTACACAAAATAAAATCCGTGGCAATTAGTGAATTGCATATTTATCACGGCTTGGCTCATGAGTAGATCTTGACTCTAATTATATAATCAATTTGTCAGATTTTTGCCCTTAACTAATTCTAGACATTCACCCTTATAACTCTTCGAATTTTCCAACATATTTATGATATCTGCAATAAATACTTTCTCTATCGGCAATATATGGATTGTTGGTGGCAATGAAGATATTTTTACATTATGCCCACATGGCGACTTCTATAATATGTTGATAATGGTAGAAATAGAATGTAAGGTTGTGGCAGATGAATGCACAGTTTAAAAATGGCAATATATCCACGAATACAAACAATGTATTTGTGCGACATTGCATTTGTGTATGTGGTCTCGATCACAATTGTAGAAAATCGCCAATTCTACGAGAGAAATAGAATAACCATTTATGATTTGTATATTGTTTCCAGATTTATAAGCTTTTTTGTTGAATAAATACATTTTTCTTCTTGCATTTATGAATGCCTTGAAAATGTAGTTGACTGCGTGTAATCATGTTGCATAATTAGATATATCTCTAAACATAAAATGCTATTTATTTATCTATTTATTTATTGGCTATACAATATATAAACATAGATTCGGTAATATTGGTCTCTATCATCATATTTTGAAAAGACATGGTGGATACACGTATAGTTTGCGGACATATTCTCTTCTGGACATGGTTATTTTGTATATTTAAAGGACATGTTTATGTGATTGAATCGCTTATTTCTTTACTTTACTCATTCGAATGTGGATCTGACGTGCATGAGAAGGGATGCTATGTATGGAGATCCTACGGGGATTCATATCGATTCAGGCAAATCCCTACAAGGGGTGGGACCCCACAGTCGGCGGTTGCTGTCGCTCATGGGTAAGGAAGTTTGAAGATGGATGAGAGTGAGGAGAAGGGGATTTCAATCATTGGCGCAGAGATCGATCGTGGGAGGAAGAGCTGACCCGGGCTGTCAAAGTCTTCTTTTTTATAGGATTTTTTGTTTAGCTGCTCATTTTTATTTGTGATGTTCTTTTTATTTTTTTCATCATTCCCTACTTGCCCTGTAGATATCACTCAATATTCCCACCTTTATACCATAAGACAATTGGAGCATTGCCAAAGTTTTCACATTCAACTCAATTTTTGTGTGGGAGCTTATTATGAGCAAGAGAAAGATCAATCTCGTCTGTCATGTTTTTGTGGTGATTTATTTATAACCGTGAATCATCCGATCTAAGATCACAGTACATGCAGAGGGACCCAAGGAACAACTAGAGGAACAATGAGTTTGCACACAAGATTGTTTGTGTAAGGTTTGATCCCTTCCACTATTTCACTCTAAGGTAGGCTTGTGAGCATATGGTTTTTCGTGAGGTTAGTTTTTCTATGTGAATTTTCCAAGGGCATGTTTGGTTGCCAGGTTATCTTGGGATAATCTGACATACCCCCTGATCTATCACTACATTTCTGGGATGGAATTAATTGTATGGATCATACGATTTCTTTGTTATAATATTTTTTAACCACGTTCAAATAAAAAATTAATATAAGAACATATCATAATCATTAAAAAGTTAATATAATACATAATCAATATCACATCACATTTATCATTCATTCCAAGCCTCTCTAACCTCCCAACCATCCAAACATCTATTATTTATAGGAGGATACCCCAATCCAACCCAACCCAACCCATTACCAAACATGCCTTAAGGGTTTTCCTAACATTCTTGATGAATTAGATTTCCCCTTGACGTAGTGGATCTAGTGGTTATGATATTAAAAAAAGTGATTAAATGAGTTATAGGGTAAACGAATTTGTTGTGATATGAATCAGTCATATGCATTTTTAGGATCTTACTATAGTGTAGTGTGCTTGTATATGTATGTGTATATAGAGTAAGAGTTTCATTTGATTCGGATTAAAGCTGAATGGTGTGCATATTGAATATGTAGGGAATTTTCCATCATATTTCTCCAAATTATTCTAAATATTTGGTGAAACAAAATTATACCATTTGATAGATCTTGAAGTAAGATTTCCAGTGCATTTGATCTTACCTCGGTTGGAGTTGTGTAGCTCTTGAAATTGAAAAAAACATGATAAGGATGAAATTTGCCATATATAGAATGTGACTGATCGATTAATCTCAAAAAAGTGATTGATCAATGGGTTCACCTAAAACTAGTCAATCAAAGGTGGGTTGAAGTGAGTTTTTGAATATTTGAATATTCTTATAACATTTAGAGTAATATTAAGTGATATGGTCCGTATGGACGTAAATAAGCACATTTACATGGATTCCAAAAGCTAAAAGATATGAACTACTGATAAGAGTGATAGATCAACTTTTATATTATGAGCTATTATCATCGACTTTTTTATGGCATACTATTGAAGTGATCGGTCACTTTGACAATCTAATTGATCAACTTTACCTTCCGGGCAATAAACAATAGACCCAAATGATTGTCGACCTATTTGAGGTGATTGATTATCATGTGTCAGTTTATTGAGACATGTGAAAATGAAATAAGAAAATATTACAATAATATCCTTGGACTTTAGGGTTAGTGAAGGAACAAAAGATGAATGCTTCCAATGATTGATTTGTAAAATATTCAAAAATCAGATAATTCCCTTTTACATGTGATTATAGGAAAGTAAAAATGATGGTACACATTCTCATGTAACGTTGATATCAAGTAAAAAATTAACCGTGGTGAGATTCGTGACTGACCATTTTGGGCAGCGTATAAGTTTTGAGTGGCTCAAACTCAACAATGATCCTTAGGATATCGAGATATCTCGAGGAGTTTTCCTTTGAATAAATAAAGATTTCCGTATATTGTAGTTTTACATTGTAAGTTGATAAGAGAAAAGGAAAGCATAAATCATTCACATTTATATGTTTCACATAAAGCAAAGGACAAGCTTAGATATAATATTTAAAATAAATAAATTGAATGAGATAACACTTTTAAGGCCTAACGAACATGGCTATATGATGATGCATGAATAAACTAATAATTAAATAGTAAGTGTCACACGTTGTTCAATGCATGCCTAGTGAGGCAATTCAACCTCGAGGTTTTCAGTACTTCAGAGTTATAGCGTAAGACCTAATTAGGGTCAAGATGCATACCAATCATGATGATGATAAATGTAAATGATTGAAAACGACAATCATTAGTTTAAAGTCCCTGATAAATATGTGACTCATCACTCTAAAAGTTGAAAATATAGCTATGTTCTAAAGTAATTAATAGCATTTAATCATCTAAATTGCATTCTTAGCTTTCATGCATGTGTAAATAATATCTATATTTTAGCATTTTTATAAGAAGACAAAAATCCGATGTACATTAACACTTGTATATTCTCATAACTTCCCTAATTTTTAACTGATTTTCACTAACTTCAAATAAAATAAAATCAACTCCATTGTGTACATACTACTAACATTAATAAAGGAAAAATATCAAAAATACAAACATGTATGTATGCTCAATAAAACCAAACCCTATTTTTGAGATAAAAAGTTGCAAAGTCCAATATCTCTCACATCCAATCTCTTATGAACCCCTACTCACTTTTGAATTAATCTACATACAATTATCTACAAAATGAGACCAAATCAAAAGAATCAGATTTCATATGTGAAACTTGGGTTTTGGGACCTCATTGTATATTGTATATTTTATTTGATTTGACATTATTATTTTATGTAAATAATCAAATCTTTTTGATTTATTTCTTTTACATTTTATTTTCTTTAGTTTACATTTTAAAAAGTGTGCAAAAATCGAAATAAAAATTGAATTAACAATCTAAGAAAACAAGTCACTCTGAGTCTGTATATATGCCTCTCTTCTTTTAGTTCTTTATTTTCTAAATCATTAAAAATACAAAAAAAAGACTAATACGTAAACACTTATTTTATATTTATTTGATTTTATTTTGAATTTTATCTTATTTAAAAATCATAAATTTTTTGTAAAACCTGAGAATGTGATTTCTTTTGGTTTGAATTTTATCGTACTTTATATTTTATTTGATTTTATTTTATATGTACATAGAAGACCACCAAAATAACACTGTGTACAACTGATTTCTTTTGGTTTTGATTCGTTCACAGAAATCATCGAGAGAATCAACTTTCATTAAGATAACGACCTCCTCCAGCTAATCTTCTCGACCGAGAAAAACTGGTCGCCCCCTCACCTTGTTACATGACCTGTAATCCCTAACGACCCATAAAACCCTATCATCATCGACGAAATAAGCCCATCCACCATTACCTGAGACGACAACCACCAACTTCATAACCTCCTCGCGGGAGACAACAATGAGGGGTTGAGTTAGACGGTTATGACATCTTGCTGCTCCAACTTGGCAAGATTAAAGGTGGTCATCCACCTTGCTGTAGAACTCCTTGAGTCTTAGTTAAGCTTCGAAGCCATCCTTCGTCGACTTCTCGAGGCAATAATAGGAGTGGTGACCCGCAGCTATACAACTTTATGGAGAGACCCAAATATCAGGTAAGCATCTCGTGTTATTTATTCTTCGTTTAGCTCCTATACTACCTTCCTCTCTACATCATTTTCTTCCTCTAAAAACAAAACCACATCTCTGATGAACCATTCAATTAGCCTTCCTCCTCACCTTCTGTTCTACCTTGTCTGCAACCCTCTCCATCTCCAGCTACAATGGTGGTTGGAGCTTGGAGCTCCCTTCTTCTTTACATACTCAGGAGCTCCATCCCCTTCACTTGGTCCAACACAAAAAGGCTGAGCAAAGCTCAAACCATTCTCGAGTTGCAGGTTCAACAACAGTACGAGGGACTTGTCATCTCCGCCTTGACATTCAAGCACATGCAATATCCCATCCGATCGAGTCGGATCCCCATTCGTATGTTTCCCCTCTATTGTTTGACCCAAAGTTGAGCTACATCTCGATATTTGAGTTCTCCTTCCAAACCTCCCATTCGAACTGCAGAAGAGTAGTCGCATTCGAGAACCATCAGCTCCTCCATCCGGTCCATTCAGCTAATGCTCCAACCACCGCCCAATCACCGTCGGGCGGTTCAAAAATCTCACGTGTGTTGCATCCCCCCTCATCTGACTCTCACTCCAAGCCTATGTCAAGTCCGGCTGCTTCGAGCCAAGTGAAGCTACACTGCCTGACACATGGAGACTCAACAGCCAAAGCTCCACTAGAGTCCGCAATCACATGCAGTGCACCAGTCCTACTGGGTAATTTGCACAACAACCCCAGTAGATAAGGGTAATTAAAGAAGCACCCCACATGCTAATTTGTGTAGTTTTATTTGTTTTATTTTGCAAATAGACCCTTCATTTTGAGATTAATTTCAAAGCCTCATTTCTCTTCATTTTTAATTCCAAAAATTGTATTATATTATCCAATTAATTCTTTAGTGTGTGGTGATTTATTTGCATTTTTGAGATCTGTGAATTATTTTTTGATTTAATTATGACCATACTTTGCCTAATTGAGCTTCTGAAATTTATGGTAAATTAATCCTTCAAAAATTGTAGAAAAATCATAATAATTAGTATTAATTTACCTCTGTAGTTCCTCCAAAAATCATTCAATTTGCAACATAATTTCCTTAAAAAAATTTTAGTGATTTTATGTAATTGATTTTTAATTGACTGTAAAGTTAATATTTTTAAGATTTAAAATTTTTCTGTGTACCTATTGACAAGACATATTTAGGATAATTTTATTTCTGGAAAATAATTAGGTTTGCAATATACTGAAATTAATTTACTGAAAATCACACAATCTGCATTGTTTATTCGTGAAAAATTTCATTTTGCATCCAAAAATTCCAAAAAAATTACAGTAGGTTAATTTCATCATACTTAACCTTATACAAAAATTTTGTAATTTTTCATTTAATTTGCATGGAAATTTACGTAAAACCCATAAAGTGTTGATTTTTCATGCATGCATCTTATGTCATAAAAATATAAAAAATATCTTCTATATGTTTCATTGCATAAATAAATATGAAAATTAGTCCTATGTATTTTTTAGCTTATTTTCACATTACTTTGGATTTTCCATCCTAGGATAATTTGACCTTAACATTGGCATTCTGTAATTGCATGTCATCATTAACTGCATAAAAAAGCTTATTTTTTTTGAAAACCTAGCATCTAAATTATTTGAAAATTAACCTAAGGAGATAGTGGACTCCTTGAGTTCGACCTTGAGCTTGTCCAAGTAAATAAAAATTCGATTTCTCTTAATTTAATTCGTTAATTAATTAAGTGGTCTTTTTATTATTATGAATTTGCCACATGCAACGATCATCGATTAATTTCACAATTAGCAAAGGGCAAATTTTAGGTTTTTCAGATGGCATCGTTGTCTGGGAGGTACGACTTAGGAAATTTTCTAGATAATTTAGAAGTCAGGTTTTTCTCCTCTCGGGTTGTCTGAACCCTGGGCTCTCTTGTAATTAGTTCTCTCTTTTATTTCTTTATTTTGAAATATTTTATTTCTTTATTTATTTCTTTATTTTATTTTTATCATGTCTTTCTCTGACATCATCTTAATTTATGAGAGGGACCTGACGCATTTGGAGCGACTTTTCGAGACAGGTTTATTGGAGGCCGGCTCTTCGGAAACAAGTCGACTAAAGGATGCATTTAAAAATTAAGATCAAGTCAGAGTTGTGAGAGAGTGTAGAGTCTTTAGGTTTATTTCTGGTTTTTATTTGATTTTTGTAATAATTTTGTAACAATTGCACTTTTACAGCAGTTCCCCTTTGGGATCTCGCATTTGTTTCCAAACTTGGACATTTTTTCTTGTGGTGTGCCTTGACCTATTTCACTCTCATGTGGAGTGTGGGGCTCGACTTGAATGGTTCGTAGGTTAGACCTGCACTTGCGGCTCTTAGAGCTTTTACATAGGTCAAATATCAATTGCTTGTGTTCGTTTAATTTTGGAACACACTTCACATTTAATAATAAACATCTTGGAACGTTCCTAGACATGTGGTAGAGTTAGCTGAGAGCTAAGACAAGGTTACCTGCCCTGTCTACACCCCTTTCTCCCATCTACAGAGTGCACCGCATTCATGAGCAGCCCGTGCAGGGGACTCACAATGCGTAGGCCCAGGGTCAGTTTGAGCTCCACGAGAGTCAGTTCACTGAGCCGACCATCGAGACAATCACTGAGGAACCTCCACAGGTGTGGGAGGTGAATGGGATTTGGTATACCAATGATCCAAACACCACCCAGCGACAACCGCAACAAAGCCCTCAATACCCACAGCACAGTCGGTACCCCCTCGGTCTCAGTACCGCCAGTTCCCCCTCCCCCCACCCAAGTGATGAATCCGTGATTCATCACTATGAAAGTTGAAAATAGATCTTCGTTCTCGAGCAATTAGCTGCATATTTCCATTTATTATGCATTATTCGCATTCATGCATCTAGAATTAACGTATGAATTTTAGCATTCATATTTGCATAAATAAGAAGCCTGAAATTCCTTGTAAATATTCACCTGTATACTAGCTAAATTCACCTATTTGTATCTATTTTATACTAACTCCAAATCTAATAAAATTAACTCTATAGTGTATATATTACTAACACTAATAAAGAAAAAATATCAAAAAATACTAACTTGTAAAATTGACCAATAAAACCCAAATCCAAGTTTGAGACTAAGAGCCTTAAATTGCACATATCTCTCTCATACAATGTCCGATTTAGGTCTACTCACTTTAAAGTAATATTCATTCAAAGGCCTTCAAAACAAGACTAATTTCATAAAAATCAGAATTCGTATGTGAAACTTGGGTTTTGGGCCCTATTTTATATTGTACATATTGACTAAAATACCCTTCATTTTATCTTTTTTTCATAAATATTAAAAATCTAAAAAAATAGATTAAGTTTTAAATATGTCTTTCATATTTTCTCTAACTTTATTTTGATTTTTATCTTATTTAAAAATGGAAAAAATTACAAAAAATAAAAATACGGTATTTTATACCTATAAGATACCACCCAAAAATGCACTTTGTACATATGGCTTATTTTTATTTATGGTCCTTCACAAAATTTGTAGATCTCATCGAGAAAAGCAACTTTCATGTTGACCCCTTTTTGATTTGACCTATTTTGTTATTTCTTTTTAATTTTTATTTACATTGATTTGTGATTTTTCTAGGAGTGACACGTGGCGGCACGTGTCACCCTATTTGTTATTATTTTCATTATTTATTTTATTATTTTTATTTATTTATTTATTTTATATAATTAATTAATTTAATTTATTTTTAATTTATATTTTTCCTTTTCTTCCATTTTATTTCCTTTTCTCTTCTTTATTTTTAGTAGCCTACCTATTTTATTTATTTATTATTATTCCCCTTTTACTTCTTCTCCCTTTACTTGTTCCCCACTCCAAGTTACCAACTCCCCATTCTTCCCACTTTCTACACCTCTTTTTTAGCTTCCTTCTTCTCCTTTTTATTCCATTCTCCTCTTCATTTCTCATGATCCACCGTTCTTGAGAGAGAGAGAGAGCTCCAGACCTCGTCTCGTTCCTGGTGACAGCACGGACGAGACGATTTGAGCGACGACGATCTCGACCATCTTCGGTCGTGTTGAGATCCAAGGAGTCACATAACTCCTTGTTGTAGCTTCCGCACAAGCTACTCGAGCCTCGAAGCCTCCCTTCTCGCCGACTTCTTGAGGCCACGACGGGAGTCGCGCACCGCAGCTCCGCCCTCTGGAGAAATTTCAGGTAAGTTCTCTATCTTTACTTTCTCAATTTTTTTATCTAACATCATCTATTCATTTTCTTGTTGATCACCATTACAATCACCACAATCATCATTCACTACCATCACTCATCATTCACCATTCATCATCATTATTTTATTTCATTTTTTATCATTACAATCAGAACTATCATCACCATCACCATCATTTTACTTCTACATTTTTTCTGTTTAAAAAAATTCAAAAAAAATTGCAAAAGAAAAAAAAGAATTGCAGGCCCCTGCCATTGTGTGTAGCCGCTACCTGTCAGTGGCATCCCCTCGTCTATCCCCTCCTCCCTAGCTGAGGCCCGCCAACAAACTTTCGCCCTCAGCCGCAGCCCCTGCACGTGCGGCCTGCCAGCTCGCACCACCTCCTTGCCTCGCCGCCCCCTGGAACCTCCTGTTGTATGCTTGCATCAGCCAGCCTGCTGTTGCAGGTCGCTCCCCCCATCGCGCACCCCCCATATACAACCAGCTCACGGCTTCCACGAGTCGCCTCCTTATCTGTCCACATTGCGCCACGCTCCCGCGAGCTGCAGGATGCCTCGCCCTCCAGGACTCTCCCCACGTGCGGCCATCCTATGCTCACCTCACCACCAGCAGTCGTATGCCGTCGCCATCCTCGTCGCACACGACCGCCAGCTCCACTGCCGCCCCCGCGTGTCTTGTCGCACCGCCACCTCCCCCGCTATTGCACCGCATCATGGTCTCCAACTCCACTGCCGCCCCCGCACGGATTGTCGCACCGCCAGCCCTCTAATCTAGACGTGAAACCCACATTCAAAGATTAATTTTTTTGTGAAAATTACATTTTTCCCCTTAAGTTTTTAAAATCACAAAAGTGACCCAGTGCACATTTTTTAAAAATTTTAATTTTGGTATTGCACAGACACCCCTGCATTATTATTTTAATTTGAACCTCTATTTGCATTATTTATTTTAATAAAAAATAACACATGGAAGATCATTTAATTCTCTATAACAATTCTATTTTTTGGATTTTTGAGCATTTGATAATTTATTAAAAATCAGAATTTGAAATTCAATGATATTTTGCCTATTTATGCTCTGGAATTTGCGCCTACTTAAATATTACTCCAAAATTTGTGCAAAAATTCTAGATGACGCCTCTACGTGCTTTTGAATTACTATCCAAATTTCATTGCAAATGGAGATGTCTTGGGCATAAAATAAATTGTTTAGTGATTTATGTATTGATTTTTAATTAAATCCACGAATATCATTGTAAAATTTCAAGTCTCCTGGATTGTAACATATCTATTTGAGATAATTTTGCTTCCAGACACATTGAGTTTGTGGATTAATTAGAAATTACAAACTCATAGTCACTCTGTTGTCAGTAAAAAAATCATAAAAAATCATATATTGTCAGAAAATTCCAAAAAAAATCTCTAATTTCATTTCATCATGTTTAAGTTCCAGTATGAATTTCATAATTTTTGCATTCTATTTGCATGAAAAATTTCACAAAACCCCTAAAAAGTTCACATTTTTTGTTGTTACATCTTAACCCCCAAAAAATTCCAAAAAATACATTTTGCGTTCATCATTGGATTAGGTTTCCAAGAAAAATAAAATTTGGCTGAATTGATTTAATTTTGCTTCAAAATTAATTTGGCTAAGTTGCTTATTTCCTTAATAACTTAGTTCATCCGTATATTTACGTTTGCATTTTTATTACATAAAAATACAAAAAATCTGCTTGGAAAACCGTGAGCTAATTCCTCTGATTTGATCAGAAGTTGTTCCTTTGCCTCCTTGAGTCGACCCTGAGGCTTGCCCGGGATAAAAATACATAAAATATCATGTTAATTCATTCGTTGATTATTCGATTCGTGCAGTTAATTTTTGATTGATCCAGACCGCTCGACTACAACAAATCGACACATTTAATTAGGGATTTTAGTGGTCCATCACTAGCAAGAACAATTGGGCCATCAAGGCCTCCTTCAGTACTAGCAGTACCCCCCTCAACAGAGCGAGTACCATCAGCAAGTTCATCAAGAACCTAACAGACCTCATCAGAGTCAACATCAGCCTCCCCAGAGGCATGATCATGGGGCATCATCTTCCAGCACCTATGATCTTTAGAGTATCCTAGATGATTTCAAACTAATTCTCAATGAGCAGCAGGACCAGAGAGTCGATATCAATTGACTTTCATGTTGACTTGATGAATTTACTGCCCCCATGACCTCCATCCCAATACAAATTCAGGTTAACCCCAACAACCTGAACCAAGGACAAAGCTGCCATAAGGATCAGGTACTATTCAGATTTTATTGAATCAGAACATATGAGATTATATGGCATGGTACTCACCATATTACTCTCAAGAGAAGTAAGACTCTGCAATCCCATGATCAGGCACAATAGAGTGGAGAGGAGGATACCGATGAGCCAGCCCCTGTGGAGAGCTCAAAGGAGGAGTACTAATAGCAGCATTAACACCACCTCTAGGACCATTAGGGGGATTCGAATCCCCAAAAGAAGAATAAAATGACATCAAGCACGGTCGCAAGCAATGAGTCTTCGGAAGATGACAAGACTTCAATGAATACAACACCATCAGTTTTAGTTCCTTTTCCTACATTTTAGTCGAGTCCTGTACATGACCTTGATTCAAATTCCTCTGTTCATCCTCCCCTCTCTCTCAATCTAGCTCTCTTCTCAGATCAGATACACTCCATCCATTTACGATGAAAACAGGCAATCAGACTCTTCCATTACCGGGACAATTATGAATTCTGAATATAGTAGACTGAAGGGTTGCACACCAACTATATAAAAAGGGAGCAAAGCATCCTTTGCGCTGCGCGAGGAAGAGTAGATGAAGAAAGAAAGCCTTGGCATGGTCAGAACCCCGCCTTCCGAGTTGCAAGAATCAGTCTCGGTAGTGATCGAGCCACGAAGCAAGCTTTCCCGAATACGATAGATGTGGAAGTGGGGAAGCCGGAAAAACGAAAGAGGGAGGATGAAGAAAGTCGTTGGGCAACTCACGAGGATCAAAAAGTCTTCTGGGAATTGGCAAACTGCTAGGAAGAAATCCCAGATTTCAGGTCCTTTTTTGGATGGTGAGGTGGTGAAAACGTCGGCCTTCCTTATCTTTTTTAATGCAAGGATATGTGGTCTTGGTAAGCAGAAGCCAAGTCTCAAATCCTTTTTTCATAGTGAGCCCTTCTAATTCGCTTTTCTAGTTTTTTTAGATCAAATGAAAAGGGATTTCCTTGATTTTCCAATTCAAATTTGCCCTCTACTTTCTTTCTTCCCAACGAGAATCGAAAAGGGGAAAGCGAGAAGGGGAAGGAGAGGGGTTTGGAAGTACAAAGCAGCGAGGGAAATCGTCTACTATAAACAATGCCGTCGACCATTCCGAGTCTCCGAGTCAGAATCTAAGTCATGTACACTTGCATTTTGAATTCAATAAAAACTCATATGATGTTTCTATTTTAAGTCATGAGCCTTCAATAATCCATTTCGCCCAAGCCTTGTCGAAGGGAAAGAAGAAACATTCTCAAAAAATGATCAAGATACCTTGGAGATGGAAAGGATGTGTCATGAGAATGTTAAAGTTGAGATCCCATTCCTTAAATTAGTGGATATGGTTCCTACATTTAAGAAGTACCTAAAGGCGAGAAGCACACATGTTAGGAATAGCAGGAAAAAGAACACTAGAACATAGAAACAAGTTTTGTCCATAGCCACTACCTATGCGATCAGAAATGAGGTTCCAAGGAAGAAGAGAGATCCGGGTGCCCACTTCATCACTAGTCAGATAGCTGACAGATCATTTGCTCGCACTCTACTCAATAATGGATCCTCAATCAATCTATTGCCATATTCCCTCCTAGATCGTCTAAGTTTAAGTCCTCTTAGGAGATCGAGAGCACTCCTATAGTTCGCAGACCAATCTATTAAGAGGCCTACGAAAATGCTAAGGGACGTTATCCTTGACATCGAGGGGAAGCAATACAAGGTGAACTTCATGGTCCTGGATATGGAGTGTCCCCGTAGGTGGAAAGATTCCTAGATTATCCTTGGTCATCCTTTTCTGAGGACAGTTGGAGCTATATTTGATTATACCCTGGGAAAGATGCACTTTCATGCACGTGATGAAAGTGTAGAGTTAGAGATGCAACAAACGAAATGGCAGAGACCTGATTTGAAGAGAAGTACATAGTATCTCTCGTCAGAAGCTGAGTGCTACAGAGTTGACATAAAAAATCATTGGCAGTAGCAGTCAGCGTGGGCTGACGAGTCCCTCTCACCAGGAGAGGACAGTTTAGATGAGGCAGTTCAAACATATTATGTGAGATCAATCTTTAATCACATGCGACTTCTCTGATGCGTCTCCCTATGTCCTCGATGACTCAGAAGGTGATTTTGGCTTGTCTGACATGTTCCCTTCAGGTCAATCAAAAGATGATGATGACGAGTCAGATGCAGCTTTTTGCGATTGCATGGAAACATTTGGCGATCCAACTCCTGAGTAGAATCATTTGATGGCTACTATCACAGCAAATCCGGCCACATCCATCACATAACCAGATTCAGAGGCAGTTGAGCCAAATTTCCCGATGATCACACATTCCTGAGCACAAACATCTTCCCCCTACATTGAAGTATGCCATCCTTGCTTGTCCCACCTCAGAAGTTCTCGCATATTATAAGTATTAGTCTGATCGGAGAATAAGAATTTCACTCGCTAGAGATTCTTGAACATAACCGTAAGGCCATAGGCTGGAGCGTGTCTGATCTCCACGAGATTAACCATGCTTTGTGCTCATTCCATATTTACCTTGAGGAAGGTGCTAAACCCTCCTGTGAGTTCCAGCGTAGGCTGAATCCAAACTTAAGGAAAAAAGAAATAGAGAAATAGTGTGATGCGGGGTTTATCTATCCCATCTCCGATTCCAAGTGGGTGGTACCGCTTCACGTAGTCGTTAAGAAGGTGAGAATTCAGACAGTCACCAACTCTGAAGGTGAGGAGATTGTGACATGAGTACCCATGTCATGGCATGTCTGTGTGGATGACAAACGCTTGAATGCCGCAATGAAAAGGACCATTTTCCCTTACCATTTATTGACCATATCCTGGAGAGACTTAGGGGGAAACAATTCTTTTGCTTTCTAGACGTGTACTTGAGATAAAATAAAGTAGTCATTACTCTTGAGGACTAGGAAAATACCACATATACATGTCCATTCGGTACTTACGCATTCAGGCGCATGCCCTTTGGGCTATGCAATGCACTGGGGACTTTCCAGTTGTGCATGATTGTGGCCTTTGTCGGGATGGTGGACAATTTCCTGGAGGTCTTTATGGATGACTTCTCGATATACAGAGATTCATTTGACTCTTGTCTATGTCATATGGATCGAGTCTTCAAAAAGTGTAGTAAGATGAATCCGTTGCTCTCTTGGGAGAAGAGCCATTTCATGGTCCAAGAGGGCATTGTGTTGGGATACGTCATCTCCAAGAGAGGAATGGAGGCTAACCCTTTCAAGGTGGATGCGATCAAGAAACTTCAACCACCAACCAACATCAAATAAGTGTAGTCATTCCTAGTGCATGTAGTCTTTTACCTAAGATTTATAAAGAACTTTTCAAAGATTGTCCAGCCACTAATAGAGTTAAGGAAAAGACACAGAATTCCTTGTAGATCACAAGGTGTCTTGAAGCCTTCGAGTTCCTAAAGAGGAAGATCATGGATGCTCCTATCCTACAGACCATAGATTGGTCTCTACCCTTTGAGAAACAATATCTAATAAGTTATACCTACTATTGGATTTGAACCAATGGCTCTCGTCGTATGAAAGCAATACTCTAACCGCTGAGTTAAGTAGGTCATTTATCACTACAAAGAAAAAAGGGACCCATCGCTTCGTGAATTATATGGAATATTACTTCTAGGCAACACCAACTCTTAGCAAGAAAGGGATTAGGGGTTATCTTGTGGAACAAAGAACTTTAGGACACTATAGCTATCCTTGGATTGGACGAATTATCCGAAGAGGATCGTTTAACCATGCAAGAGTACGAAAAATTGAACGTTTCTTATCACAAACGATCAAGGCTAGTAAGTCCATCATTCCACACAGTTGTCCATGTACCAGTAGAAGATTCATCAGCTACTTCAGCCCCTGCTTCTTCAGGTGGAACTCCAGGTTGTGGAGTTGTTGGGGTTGTGTTAGGACAGAGAAGAGAAGGGATACCGTATGTTATCCACTATGTAAGCAAAATACTATATCATGCTCAAAGGAACTACACTATCACAAAGAATGAAATACTTGCCGTAGTGTTTGCCTTGGACAAATTTAGGTCACATCTATTAGTGTCCAAGGTCATTGTGTTCACAGACCACACAACCATCAAGTACCCCATGTAATAGAAGGTCGCAAAGGCGTGTCTTCTTATATGGATTCTACTATTACAGGAGTTCGATTTTCATATAAAAGATAAGCCTGAAGTGATAAATGTGGTGGTTGATCACCTCTTCTGCATAGAGACACAGAGTTCCCTTGAGACAGACCCTATCAAGGACATATAAAAGATAAGCTTGAAGTGATAAATGTGGTGGTTGATCACCTCTTCTACATAGAGACACAGAGTTCCCTTGAGACAGACCCTATCAAGGACTTCTACCCCGATGAGTCGATCGGTTCTGTTGACTTTCTCCCATGGCATGCCAACATGGTGAACTTCTTGGTGTGTAGGAAAGTTCTCCATGATTGGCCCAAGAGTAACATTAAATGACTTTAGGCAGAATCCAGGAAATACCATTGGGAGGATCCGTTGCGTTTCTTTGAAGGTATAGATTGTGTCTGGCGGAGGCGTATTCCTCAGGAGGAATACATGAGTGTCCTCACCCATTACATTTCCTTGGAGGCAGGAGGACATCACTCCGGGAAGAGGACCACCTGAAAAGTGATCCAGTGTGGTTTATACTGGCCGACCCTTGTTCTATAATGCATATGCATTTGTTTGATCGTGTCCAGTGTGTTAGAGAATGGGAGGGATCGTCGGTCCCAAAGATGAAATGTGATGAATCCATGATTCATCTGCTTTATATGGTGATTTTAGCAAAATCTCCTTAATAATTCACTAATTAAATCCTCTAAATTTTATTTATTAACATTCACTAACTATGCTAAAATTAGGGTTAAATTAAATAACCATGTTTTTAACCGTGATTGAGCCTATTATTTTTGTAAAAATGTTGATTATTTCAACCTAATTATTTTTTTGTTATATTAATTAAATAATTAATTAACTTGAAATCAATAAATAGAATTCATAAAAGTCATAAAATCAGATGAAAACACAAAAATCTGTAAATGTGTATTTTTTACATATTTTATCTTTGTTGATTTTATTTCACCTTTTTTATTCTATAAAAAATCCATAAAAAATAGATTAAATATTATATAAAGTACCTTTAAAAATATTTCTATATAGATGACCTCTTTTGATTTTAGGTCCTTCACGAAAGTTGTAGATTTCGTCGAGACAAACAACTTTTATGTTGATCATTTTTTCATTTGACCTCATTTTCTATTTATTTTTTTAATTTTTTTTTGATTTTTTTGGATTTTTTGGGAGTGACACATTGCAGCTCCTGGACCGCCACATATTACTCCTCTTTTACTTATTTTTTATTACTATTATTATTACTTATTTGATTTTTATATTTTTATTTTTATTTGTTTAATCCATATTTTTATTTCTATTATTATTGCTTTTGCTTTTATTTTATTTTATTTTTAATTTTTATTTTACTTTTTAAAAATTTATTCCTTATCTCTTCACTTTTCCCTTTATTTTCCCTCTCCTTTCCTCTCTCCTCTCTCTTCTCTAGCACATGCGCCACACGTGACCTTTCCCCCCTTCCTCTTGCATGTACCACACACGTGCCATCTTCCTCCCCCCAGCCGGTCGTTCCCTTCTCCTCTCATCTCCCGCAGCCGTTACCCACCTCCGCCTCTACAGTTACGCTCAACGGGCCGCTCGTCCCTCACCCTCCCGCAACTCCATTGCGCTCCTACCCTGCCTATAAAACCACAGTCCTCTCCGACGCCATCTGCCACCATCCAAAGCTCCGCAATGGAGCTGGTGACAACAACCCCTTCGTGTCGCCATCGGGTCGCTCGGCACATTCCAACGCCAGACCCCCGACCTTGTGGATGCTGCTCCGTCCAGTGGCCAAGCTCTGCCTCGTTGTCCGACATAGAGAAACCACCAGAAAGCCTTTGATTCCCTCCATCTTCCCAAGTGATTCTAATTCCCTCTTTTTCTTCAATTTTCCTCTTCGTCTCCGTCTTAGTTGCTCACCGCGTAGACCTTATCCAGTCACTTCCTTCATCTTAGCCACTCACCACCTCGATGCATATCTTCCCCTCGTGCTTCACCTCCGTCGTCCGCCCCCGCCGCTCCTCCGTCGCACTTCAACACCTTCACATCTCAGCCGTAGCACCCTACGTCTGCCTTCACCTGCATGCCACTACCTCCTCCGTTGCTCATCGAACTTCCTCCATCGATTCCTTTGCTGCGTCGTCCTCGACGCACCTCCGCCTTAGCTCCACCCACATGGACGCACCTCTGTTGACTCTAGCTCTGTCGTTGGTCGAAGCTGCCATGGATCCCCAGCTTCATCACCTCACTGCTGCCTCCTCGATGTACAACCATCATTGGATTAAGGGCAGGCCCTTGATCCTCAATGTCCCTCAATATTCTATATCGATGCCTCGAGCCTCGGCCCATGCCTCAAGGCTAGGGTCAGCAGAAGTCCTTCATCCGAGACACGTGGTGCCTTGGGTGTGACACCTCAACCGTGAACTCGAGGCTCCATCCAAGCCTCCCTCACCCCGCCACCTAGAAGCTCAGCGACCGAGCCTATTCCTCGGCCTCTGAACCTCACATAACACATGATCCACATGTGTAGGAGGGGGCAAACTGTGGCAATGCCCCTGCCATTCCAAGAAATTGCACACAACTCCCCAAACCACAAGCGGCGCATGTGTTGCCGTGGAGAAATTATACTAACACCTATGTGGGTTTCATATATTGTAGATAAGTCCCTCTAGGGATATTTTCGAGATGAAACTATTTATTTTTATTGCATTTTAGTCATAATTTCATTTCATCATCTTATATTTCCCATCGTTTATCCATTTTTAACACATAATATGTTGTTTTGAAGCCTGTTTTACGCTTATAATTTTATATATTTTGTGAACAGATTAGTCATGGATTTTATTGAATATTATGTAAGGTTTAATTTGATCAGTGTAGGCTTAATTTTGACATATTTGTGCTACATTTATCTTGAGAAAAGATCGATTTTATCTGTGGGGATTTGATGGAGAAGATTTAATTTGGTTAATCCTCTTGTGATTATTATTGATCATTCGTTGAGGATTTAATCATTACATGGAATTATTTAAGGTGAAATAATTGATAATTCCCTAGATTAATTGATCATTTCTTTGAGGAGTAAATTACAGAAAGAATTCTAAGGTCTTCTCTATTAGAGGATTATCATTAATCTAATCATTTGCAAGAACATTGAATTTTCTTAACCCAACAGCTTGGATTCAAATTGATAAATATTTTTGAAATTAATCTCTTTTGATATGTGATTTCATCTTGAGGATTAATTGATCATCTTATTACTGGATTAAAGATCATAATCACAGATCCGATGCTACATTGTCCTCTCTGTTTATTTTATTTGCATTGCATTGCATTTTGATCATTTCTTTTATTTTCACTTTATTTTCTGACATAGAGATTAATATAGCAATTAATTATTCATTTTAATTAATCTAGAACCTCTCAACTAAAAATCACCATTCCCTGTGTTTGACCTTGGTATACTTACCAAGAAAAAATTCTCCATAATATTCAAGAATTGTGATTTTTATTGATATAATTTCCGCCTCCTATACTACAATTTATTGATTATTAAAAGGTAGATTTCGCGATCATCAAAATTTCCATGCAATATGTGATTATGATTGATGTTTTCAATGCATGGGGCATAGATTTCATGGTCTCATTCCTTAACAATCACGGTTAGGATCACATTCTATTAGCAGTAGATTATCTCTCTAGGTGGGTGGAAGTTATCCCTACTCGAGCCACAGATAGTAAGATTGTCCGCAAGTTCATGAAAGATCACATCATTTTACGGTTCGGGGTCCCAAAGTCATCATATATGACGAGGGTAGCTATTTTGTTAAAAATAAGTAAAGAAGTTAACAAAGAACTATGGAATTGAACATTGTGTCGCTAGTCCATACCACCCACAATTGAATGGCATGGTAGAGGTGTCGAATAGGGAGGTGAAGGGTATTTTGCAGAAGTTAGTATGCCCTGACATGAAGAATTGGTCCCAGCTCTTGGATCAAGTTCTATGGGCATACCAGACTGCTTATAAAACCCCGCTTGGAACCTCCCCATTCAGGATGATCTATGGAAAGTTGTGACATCTACCCACTGAGTTGATTTACAAATCCGAATGGGCGTTAAGGAAAGTGTACTGGGACACACATTGAGGACAAAATTGCAGAAAGATGGTTCTAAATGAGATTTTAGAAATCCGAAACAAGGCATACGATAACAACATGATCTATATGGACAGAATCAAGCATTGGCACGATCAGCATATAAGGCACAAGAATTTTGTGCCAAGGCAGAAGGTATGGTTATTGAATGCTAAGTTGAATATTTTTCAGGGAAAGTTGAGGTCCAAGTGGTCGGGACCCTTCATTATCAGAGAAGTGCACATGAATGGCGGTGTAGATATTTCTGACCTTACAGATGGTGCACGATTGTTCCTCATAAACTGGCAACTGCTTAAGCATTTCATAAGATCAGGATGAGCAGTTGGCTCGTGTTGAAGAGATCTCCTTCATGTGTACCCCAGAATATCATGATCCACTCGCAGGGAACACATGAATCCTCATTACTCCTGGCATCTCCAAGCATCTCCTTCCTCACTCCATTTTCTCTGAATATTCCCCAACCCCATAGGTTCTCACACTTAATCCATCTTCTATACTTGGTTTACCAAAGCCTAAGTATAGGGTGACTGATGCCCACTGTGTATATTCACTCATTTATTCATTCTCCTCCTGACCTCAAATGCCTTATTTTTCTCTTCTTTTATACTTAGGCTGACCAGAGCTAAAGTACATGGGGGCAGGTTGACTTCTGTACTATTTTTCTTTTTACTCTCCTTTGCTTAGCACGAACTATGTCTCTTCCTCGCTTTTTGTGCTCTGAGGACATAACATACGCTAAGTATAGGGTGGTGTTTATATATTACATATATACTTTACCCACAACTCGTACTTTCACGTATTTTATGTATATAATATTCAATAAAGACGGCATGGGTAATCACTTTGAACAATTAAGTTTGTCCATTTTTTTCAAAAAAATATATTCAATTTTTAAAATACATGTAAATTTCTATAATGTGTATAATATGTAAAACATGTATAATGTTGCATAAGTTTTGAAAATAATACTCTCTTTGTAAAATTGTTGTAAAACCCTTGTAAATAATACTTTTATTGTAAATTAGTGTAAAATAAGGAGTATAACAAAAAAATCTGTCAAATAAAAATGGCTTCTCATTCATTTTTGCATACAAATAAAAAAATCAATCATAAACTTGCACTTCATTCATGTGTATTACATGCATTTGCTTTTCATTAGCATATTATGTTTATGCAAAGTGGAAAGTCAGCAAGTTCTGAATTGGGTCATGAGTAAAAACCGAGGATGGACTTAACCTGACCTTATTCCACTTAATTTTTAGAGGAACTTCGGTAAGAAGTAGAATTGTTGAAACATCAGGTCATGGACTTAATTCTCCAAGTTTCACAAGACAATGTCTAAACTTTGACTCTTATTGTCTAACTTGGTTGCTTCATTCTGAGTTGACTCTTGGATAGGGAACTAATCTGTACTCTATACCATGCACTTAGCTCAACTTAGATGAAGAGTTGGAAGATCATGTGTCTTTTTCTTTGATGGTGTGGACTTCTAAAGACCGGAGTAATGAGTTAAATTACTAAAGACCGAAGTAATGAGTTAAATTAACTCTTCGGATGAGGATTGGACTACTAGCATAATTTCTTCTAAGACCCTAAAACATGGGCGGGGGCACAAAAATATCAATGTAGAGCAACCACAAATCCTACCAAAAAGAAGCCAATTCCGAAAAAAGAATATCATTTGACCACAATGGTCCACGATTCAGATAACCTGTAGATCTGGTGGAGACTTGGTTATACTGGCCAAGCTTCACAGGGAGTTGACTAGACTAGACACCCTCCACTTCTTTTCCCCTTCTTCTAGACTTCTCTCTCTACTCGTTGTGAACTAGCATGTTCCTAAACTTGGAAGGAAATACCCGACTCCTTGAGGATGAGTAACTAGAGGAAGAGAATGCATGGTAGATCAACATATTGGATGGGAAGAGATAACACCCTTCACACACCAGAGATAATTATTTAATGTCCATGTGGGATGCTTTGGGAGGGGGCGATCTAGGATGACTTCTGAGCCGGGTCTGGATGATGACTTGTACAACTGGGATACGGTTGTTCAAAACCCTAATTCTCATAAGGAGTTTCGTCACATTATTAATCCAAAGGTCGAGTCGAGCTCCATTTTTACCTTTTTTTCATGACCCTGGTATGGAACCCAATATCATCTCACTTATCCATTCATTTTAGTTGCTCAGGGATGAACAAGATTTAAGTATAGAGGGTTAATGAATATGTGATTCATCACTCTAAAAGGTGAAAATAGAGCTTTGTTCTTAAGTAATTAATTGCATTTAATCATATAAATTGCATTCATGCATGTGTAAATAGTATATATTTTAGCATTCACAATTGCACTTATAATAAGTCAAAAATCTGATGTATATTAACACTTGTATATTCTCGTAACATCTCCTATTTTTTAGTTAATTTTCACTAACTCCAAATAAAATAAAATGAACTCCATTATGTACATACCACTAATATCAATAAAGGAAAATTATAAAAAAATTCTAACATGTATATATGCTCAATAAACAACAAACCCTAGTTTTGAGACAAAAGTTGCAAAGTCCAATATCTCTCACATACAATCTCCTATGAACCCCTACATACTTCTAAATTAACACATATTCAATTATCTAAAAAACAAGAGTAAATTCAAAGAACCAAAGTTCATAAGTGAAACTGGGGTTTTGGGACCTCATTGTATATTATATATTTTAGCTGATTTGATATCTTCTAAATTAACTCCTTTTTATTTATTCCCTTTCAATTTATTTCTTTGATTTATATTTAATAAAGTATGTAAAAATATAAATCAAAATTGAATTTAAAATCAAAGAAAATAAGTCACTCTGAGTTTGTATATACAGTCTGTATATATGTCTCTCATCTTTTATTTCTTTATTTTATAACTCATTAAAAATACCAAAAAATAGATTAATGTGTAAATCTTTATTATATATTTTAATTGATTTTATTTGAATTTTATATTATTTAAAAATCATAAAAAATTTTAAAACCTGAAAATATAGTATTTTTTGTACATAGAAGACTAGCAAAAAAATACTTTGTACATATGAATTCTTTTGGTTTTGATATCTGTAAAAAGTTGTAGATCTTATCAAGAGGAACAATTTTCATGGAAATCACTTTTTAATTTGACATTGTTTACTATTTTATTTTGATTTTTATTTGATTTTAGTTTCAGATTTTCATGGAAGTGACAAGTGGCGGCTCCAGAAGAAACCATGTGGCCCTCACTTATCTTCTCCTAGCCTCCCTTATCTTCAGTTGTTGGATGAGGTATCCCTTCATTCAATGGCTCATATTAGTATTGCATTTTATTATTTATTTATTTTCTTTTTTATTTTATTTCTTTTGTGCCACGTGCCATTATTTTGACCGTCCGATCTCAATCGATCGAACGATCGAGATCCTTTCCCCTTCCTCTGCCCTTTCCGGTCGCTCCACCATCATGCCGACCTCTCTGCCTTCCTCGCTCCTCTCTCCTCCGCTTGCGATCGAGCTCCAAGGCTCCACTCTCCAACCACCTCCACCTTACTCGGTCGAGCTCCTCGTATGCTCCACGTACTCCTCTTCTTCCCTATCTTCTCGGATGAGAAAACCCGATCGCCCTACTCATCTCGCCGCACGAACAATAATGCCTAACTACCCATAAAACTCCCTCGTCGTCAATGAAATGAACCCATCTACCATAACCTTAGACGACAGTCACCGGCTTCACCAACTCATTGCAGGTGACAACAACGAGGGGTTGAGTTAGAAGGCTACGACGGCATGCTGCTCCAACTTGGCGAGATCCATGGTGGTCATCCACCTTGTTGTAGAACTCTTTGAGTCTCTGCTAAACTTCGAAGCCATCCTTGCGACTTCTAGAGGAGATAATAAGAGTGGCATCCTGCAACTGTACAAATTTCTAGAGAGACCCAAACATCAGATAAGCATCTTGTCTTATTTATTCTTCGTTTAACTTCTCTACTACATTCCTCTCTACATTGTATTCTTCCTCTAAAAATAAAACCATATTTCCGAGGAACCATTCCATCAGCCTTCCTCCTCACCTTATGTTCTACCTTGTCCTCAACCATCTGCATCCCCAGCTACACTGGTGGTTGGAGCTTGTATCTCCCTTCTTCCTTACATACTCAAGAGCCACCATCGCCTTCACTTGGTTCGTTATGAAATGGATGAGCAAAGTTCGAACCATTCTCGAGTTGTATGTTCAACAATGGTAGCAATGGACTCGTTGTCTCCGCCTTGACATTCAAGCACCAGCAAAGATCCCATCTGAGCGAGTCGGATCCACGATCCTCTGTTTCCCCTCCGTTGTTTGACCCTTAGTCAAGCTACAACTCGAGCTTTGAGTTCTCCTTGTAGGCCTCCCATTCGAGCATCATACGAGCCACAACATTTGAGAACCCTCAGCTCCTCCGCCTGGTCCATTCAACCAACGCTCCAACCATCGCCCGATCACCATCGAGCGGTCCAAAAGCCTCATGTGTGCTACATTTCGGCTCACCGACCCTAACTCCAAGCCTAGTCTAGTTCGGCTGCTTCGAGCTAAGTAAAGCTACACCGCTAGATACGTGGAGGCTCGATAGCCAAAGCTTTGCCCGAGTTCGTGGTCACGTGCAGTGCACGAGCGCTACTAGGTAATTTGCACACCATCCCATGCAGATAAGGGTAATTAAAGAAGCACCCCACACGCTATTTTGTGTAGTTTTATTTTTTTTATTCTACAAATAAAACATTCAAAAATCAACAATTTGCCCATGCAACGAAGAGTTCATGAAATCACAACCTATGTTTAGGGAAATCAATGTGGGTTATTTATTTAAAGAACGAATATAATCAATGTGTCGTTGTGGCCCACTAATTCACCAATTCGATCAAAAAATTATTATCCAATTAAAGAATAAAAAGTGGATTATTATTTATTAATTAACCTGGTATAGCTTCCAAGGTTGAACACAAGGAGCAATTGTAAAAACGATGGTTATCAATCACAAGAATTAATGAAAGACTCTTTTTCTTCTTTTTCTCCTTTTGTTGTTTTTATGTCTTTTTATGCTTTTATATTTTTTTATGGATTTTTAATATTTATAACTTTTTTTATCTTTTATATTTTTCTATTTTTTTATTATTTTTAGTTTTACAAATTTTTATTTTCTAATTTTTTTCAAAGAAAATAAATAAAAGGAAATGAACACAAGGAAT
This sequence comes from Ottelia alismoides, assembly GCA_037367405.1. Lineage (NCBI taxonomy): Eukaryota > Viridiplantae > Streptophyta > Magnoliopsida > Alismatales > Hydrocharitaceae > Ottelia > Ottelia alismoides. The sequence goes on along the minus strand of JAZKJV010000840.1, from coordinate 356,705 downwards.
ACAAGGTTCTTTTTGTATTTTTCAAAAATAAAAAAAATATCCAAAAAATTAAATAAAAATATGTTTGTCTTTTATATATTTTTTACCATGTTTGTAATTTTTGTGAGATTTTTTTATATTTTTAGGGTTTTCAAAAGGAATAGAAATTGAAAATAATTTACAAGACAAATTAAGATACTTTTTTGGTATTTTTAGACTATAAAACAAAGTCAAATAAAAGGAAAACAAATTTGAAAACAAATAGTTTTTATTAAGATTTAAAACAAGACATAAAATGATTTTTCCTGATTTTCAATGATTTTATAATATTTTTTAAGGTTTTCTGTATTTTTCAATTTTTTGGGTTTTCTGAATGAATTTTCTAACCATTTCTTTTAAAAAATATAAGAAATAAAAACACACAACCATTTATTTTTGGAATTTTTAAAGCAATTTTCATGTTTTTATGAATTTTTTATTGCAAATAGCGATTTTGGAATTTTAAAATAGAAAATCAAAATATTTTGGAAAATGAAAATTACCCTTATCGGTAGGGTAATTAACCCAGAAGTGTCTAAGGACTATTATTGCTCGTGTGCTTACAATGTCAGTTTGATCTCTCACCATTCAAAAATGGCGAAACCTTCTCCCACTTTGAGTAGAGTCGGCTACATGGTTTCTTGTCCAAATCCATGTTGAAAGATTTGACTATTTTTTACGCTGGCTGTCGGTCGCCTAACACAACCCCCACAAGGAGGGATTTGAACAATGATCTTTTGAGTGATAGACACACTGCACTACCATGAGACCATCGAAGTGGGTGCCTCTCTCTCACCATTCAAAGGATCAAAATTCAAGTCTCACAACTACCATTCTAAAAACAAAGAAGAATCATGTTGTTGTACCTGTAAAAAAATGAAGTGCCGTCAATCAACAAGTGTTGTTCAGAGTATAAAAGTGACATATATGGGCGCATTTGCATCAGAGAAGACGGAAACCAAAAAAGTTGGTTTTCCTTTTCGTGTTTTTCTGGGTTTTATGTGTTTCCAGTGGTGTATTAGATGGATGATATAATTGTCAAACTCTTCGTTGCATGTGTTAAAAGGGTGATAAAATACTCAACATTTTCATAATCCGTTGTATTCATAACAAAGATAATAATTACATTATTAAATATGACAAGACCCTCTAATAACAATAAGGCGGTTACGTATTAAACCTAAAGCTTGTAAGTTCCAACCCATCTAATAACTTGTCTTTGTTTGAGTAGAAGCAAGATATTTAACAGGTTGGCGATCTGTTTATGATTATGAGACTTGAAATATTTTTATATATAGAACCCCACATATGCACACTGTCGCAATTGCACGACATACCATTTAAGTGGATTTAATTGTGTTTTTTCTAGTACTTGCAGGTGCAATAACTGGAGCAATAACTACCCCGTTAGATGTGATAAAAACAAGACTTATGATACAAGTATGATTTTTTTCTTGTTCTTTTCAAGCTCTCTCGATATCTGGCTCTTATCTGGCTCGGCTCTTCACTGTCTTTTAAATTTTATTAGGGTTCTGCAAACCAATACAAAGGCGTTATCAATTGCAAGAAGAAGGGTCTTCTGCTCTACTGAAGGTATCCCTCCCTTTGCCATCTTTTAGTGCCTCATGTTGACAGGGCCGGCCCTGGGGGTTGTCCTGAAGTGCAACCGTCCAGGGCCCATGAACTTGGAGGGCCCATTTTACTTCATATTGATAAATCTAAAAAAAGTCTCTTAATAAAAATCTCTTCTTTTTCAAGGTGTCCCATTGCAAATTCCCCAACATGGACCATGGACGTTACATCTTCCCATGAATCCCCATGAAATCCTCAATCCTCAACGGCCACTTTTTTCCTTTTTAAGCAACCCTTGATCCCTTGATTTAATCCGTCACTCACTCACTCTCTCTCTCTCTCTCTATCCGGCCACGTCTTTGTTGTTCATTTGTTCTGTGTAACTGTGTTGTATACAATCAGGTGCAGTGCAACGTTTGTAGCCTGCAGGTTGTTTGTGCGGTTGTGCAGGTGCCAATCGAGGCTATTTTGTGCTGGCGAGGCGGAGGCGTCCGTCGAGGGCCTCAAGGCTGAGGGGGGATAGCAGACCTTGCGGTGACTGGTCAAAGAAAGACCCGAAGAAGGAGACTATGATCTGGTAATATTTTTGTTGTTATTTGTTAACTTGAACGCATATGACGAAACATATATACAATATGCAAAAAAATGGAGCATTTCACCGTGGGATCACACATAAATTCGTTACATAAGTTTAATGGTTCTTTTCCCAACCGTGGATGGCTGGATTTATAGACTTATAGTGTAATTATACCACATTACCACTGCCATCAGAATAGTAATATCAGATTTCCCTTTCTTGGAAATCTGCTTTCTACTGAAGGAAACCACAATGCCCATCCTTAAATTATGATTATTATTGGAAAGTGATTTTATATAGATTGCATTTCAAAATCAATGAACCAATAATTTGAGAGCATCCTGCGTCTCTCAATCAGACATTTAATCGAGCTACCCCATTGCATATATCGATTCATATGAATTATATCCGTGTAAAAAACCAAATATTGCTCTTTTTATATATATCCATGACATTTCCATACTTCACATCTAGTTACTAAAGGTATAATAAAAATTTCCATATGAAAATTTGTTCTATACACAGAATATTGTTAAGATCCTTCCTCACAGGGAAAAAGCCCGATGCATCTCAACTACTTACACTCACGGATCCATGATTTTTTTAAATATAACTCTTGAGGAACCCATGCTTCACAATAAAAATTATTGGTTATCTTTTTTATTGTATACTTTATAAACTTTGTGAACTCTTTTTCACAAAAAAAATATATTAAATAGAATTATTTGATTCTACATTAACAGAAATGAGGCAATCATACTTCATTAAGTCTAATTTGGAATTGTTAATTGGCAGATTATGATCAAGGGCTCCACTGAGTTTGCTAAGTCGTGGTCGTGAAGGTGTAATTGACCAAGTTATTTGAGCTTTTATCAGGTGTTGTTGTTCTTTTCTCAATTTCTTTATAGTTTTACTTGATTTTTATACCTTGTTTCCAAAATTGTATTTGTCTGGAAGTGAAAAAAGGAAAAGGAAAAAACACGATGAAGAGTTCAAAAAATCACAATAAGGTGCCATTGATAAATTTATTTTTAGAGTAGGAAATTCTAGTAAAATTTTGAATACTAATGAAACATTACCTTATATTGTCAATATAAATGAAAGTGATAATTTAGATAAAGATGTGATTGACAATGAAAACTTACATAATTGTATCAATGAAACATATGAAATAAATAATGTAAATGAGGTTGTTAATGTGCAAGATATACCTAATAATGAAAACATTAACATTGATAAACATCAAAATGTTTGGTCTTTGAATATGTTTGATCCTAAAAATTGGGAGAAACTTGATACTAAATTAAGAGATATTATTTTAGAAAAAGGACCCATAAGAGAAGCAGATATTGATTTTCCCTTGGATAGTTGTAATAGACATTTTTCTTATTCATACTACTCTAGAAAGTTGAGTAATGGTGAGCTTATTAATAGAAAATGGTTAATTTATTCTAAAAGTGTTGATAAAGTCTTTTATTTTTGTTGTAAATTATTTAAATGTAATATTAGTCGAAGTTTGTTGGCAAATGAGGGTTTATGTGATTGGAAGCATATTAGTGAGAGACTTCAAAAGCATGAAAATAGTACAGAGCATATGATTAATATGAAAAAAAGGGAGTGAATTCATAAAACGATTGGATAAAAATCAAACGATTGATAACAATTTGCAAGAAGAGATTATGAAAGAGAAAAAATGTTGGAGAGATGTTTTATTTAGGATATCCTCTGCTATAAAATGTCTTGCTAAACATAACTTAGCTTTTTGAGGATCGAATGATAAACTATATCAAGATAGCAATAGTAATTTTTTGGGATTAATTGAAATGATAGCTGAATTTGATGTCGTAATGCAAGATCATATTAGACGTATTCAAAATCATGAAATTCATTATCATTATCTTGGACCTAAAATTCAAAATGAGTTGATTTTACTTTTGGTTTACAATATTAAAAATATTATCATTAAGATGATTAAAGATGCTAAATATTTTTCTGTAATTCTTGATTTCACTCCCGATATTAGTCATCAAGAACAAATGACCCTAATATTAAGATGTGTGAATTTGTCAAATCTTAAGATTGAGGAATACTTTTTAGAATTTTTAAATGTGGATGATACATTTGGATGAGGACTTTTTATTGTATTACTAGATGTCTTAGAATCTCTTGATCTTAGTATGCATGATGTGAGAGGCCAAGGTTATGATAAAGGTTCAAATATGAAAGGGAAACACCAAGGAGTTCAAAGCTGATTTCTTGAAATAAATCCTAGAGTGTTATATATGCCTTGTGCTTGTCATAGTTTGAATCTTATAGTTAGTGATATGACATATTATTGTGTTAAAGCCATCTCATTTTTTGGAATTATTCAACATATATATTCATTATTTTCTAGTTCTACTAAAAGATGGAAAATTTTGCTTGATAATATTTCTGGATTAACCGTAAAATCTTTATGTAATACTCGTTGGGAGAGTAGGATCAAAAGTGTTAAAGCAATCAGATTTCAAACTCCACAAATTAGAAATGCCTTATTAAAGTTATATGAATCTTGTGATGATGCAAAATCAAAGAGTGAAGCTGAGAGTTTGGCTAATGCACTTAATTTTGAATTTCTTCATGGTATGGTAATTTGGTATGACATTTTATTTTCTGTGAATATGGTGAGTAAGAAATTACAATCTAAATCCATTTGTATTAACGCTATCATAAAACAAGTCAGAAGTATTTTATCATTCTTTGCTAAGTACAGAGAAGAAGGTTTTGCTACTAGTTTAGAAATTGCTAAGAGCATTGCACTTGAAATGGATATAGATCCAACTCATCTAGTAGAACGACATATTATTAGAAAAAACGATTTGATGAGAATGATGAGGAAGAACAAATTCAATCCGCTGATGAGTTATTTAGAGTTGAGTATTTTTTAGTTGTTGTAGATATGGCGATCACATCTTTAAAAAGTATATTTGAGCAATTAAAAGAATTTGAAAATATTTTTGTATTTTTATCCGATTCAAATACATTAAAGGCATTGGATGATAAAGAGTTAAGAGAATATTGCGTTAATTTCCACTCCAAATTTTCTCATGACGATTCGTGTGATGTTGATTTCAATGATTTTTATTCTGAGTTAAAAGTGTTACAAATGACTTTACCAAATGAGTCAATGTCTGCTATTAAAATTCTTAAGTTTATAAAGTCCGCGGAATGTTATCCAAATGTTTTATAGCAGAGGATATCCTAAATAAAACATCTCTCCAACATTTTTTCTCTTTCATAATCTCTTCTTGCAAATTGTTATCAATCGTTTTATGAATTCACTCCATTTATTCATATTAATCATATGCTCTGTACTATTTTCATGTTTTTGAAGGCTGCCACTAATATGCCTCCAATCACATAAACCCTTATTTGCCAACAAACTTCGACTAATATTACATTTGAATAATTTGCAACAAAAACAAAAGACTTTATCAACACTTTTAGAATAAATTAACCATTTTCTATTAATAATCTCACCATTACTCAACTTTCTAGAGTAGCATGAATAAGAAAAATGTCTATTACAACTATCCAAGGGAAAATCAATATCTACTTCTCTTATGGGTCCTTTTTCTAAAATAATATCTCTTGATTTAGTATCAAGTTTCTCCTAATTTTTAGGATCAAACATATTCAAAGACTAAACATTTTGATGTTTATCAATGTTAATGTTTTCATTATTAGGTATATCTTGCACATTAACAGCCTCATTTGCATTATTTATTTCATCTGTTTCATTGATACAATTATGTAAGTTTTCATTGTCAATCACATCTTTATCTAAATTATCACTTTCATTTATATTGACAATATAAGGTAAAGTTTCATTAGTATTCAAAATTTCACTAGAATTTCCTACTCTAAAAATAAATTTATCAATGGCACCTTGTTGTGATTTTTTTAACTCTTCATCGTGTTTTTTCCTTTTCCTTTTTTCACTTCCAGATAAATACTTTTTTGGAAACATGGTATAAAAATTAAGTAAAACTATAAAGAAATTGAGAAAAGAACAACAACACCTGACAAAAGCTCAAATAACTTGGTCAATTACACCTTCACGACCATGACTTAGCAAACTCAGTGGAGCCCTTGATCATAATCTGCCAATTAACAATTCCAAATTAGACTTAATGAAGTATGATTGCCTCACTTCTGTTAAAGTAGAATCAAATAATTCTATTTAATATAATTTTATTTGTGAAAAAGAGTTCACAAAGTTTATAAAGTATACAATAAAAAAGATAACCAATAATTTTTATTGTGAAGCATGGGTTCCTCAAGAGTTATATTTAAAAAAATCATGGATCCGTGAGTGTAAGTAGTTGAGATGCATCGGGCTTTTTCCCTGTGAGGAAGGATCTTAACAATATTCTGTGTATAGAACAAATTTTCATAAGGAAATTTTTATTATACCTTTAGTAACTAAATGTGAAGTATGGAAATGTCATGGATATACATAAAAAGAGCAATATTTGTTTTTTACACGGATAAAATTCATATGAATCGATATATGTAATGGGGTAGCTCGATTAAATGTCTGATTGAGAGACACAGGATGCTCTCAAATTATTGGTTCATTGATTTTGAAATGCAATCTATATAAAATCACTTTCCAATAATAATCATAATTTAATGATGGGCATTGTGGTTTCCTTCAGTAGAAAGCAGATTTCCAGGAAAGGGAAATCTGATATTACTATTCTAATGGCAGTGGTAATGTGGTATAATTACACTATAAGTCTATAAATCCAGCCATCCACGGTTGGGAAAAGGACCATTAAACTTATGTAACGAATTTATGTGTGATCCCACGGTGAAATGCTCCATTTTTTTGCATATTGTATATATGTTTCTTCATATGCATTCAAGTTAACAAATAACAACAAAAATATTACCAGATCATAGTCTCCTTCTTCGGTTCTTCCTTGACCAGTCACCGCAAGGTCTGCTATCCCCCCTCAGCCTTGAGGCCCTCGACGGACGCCTCTGCCTCGCCGGCACAAAATAGCCTCGATTGGCACCTGCACAACCGCACAAACAACCTGCAGGCTGTAGCCGTTGTACTGCACCTGATTGTATACAACACAGTTACACAGAACAAATGAACAACAAAGATGTGGCCGGATAGAGAGAGAGACGGATTAAATCAAGGGACCAAGGGTTGCTTAAAAAGGGAAAAAGTGGCAGTTGAGTATTTCATGGGGATTCATGGGAAGATGTAACATCCATGGTCCATGTTGGGGAATTTGCAATGGGGCACCTTGAAAAAGAAGAGGTTTTTATTAAGAGACTTTTTTCTGATTTATCAATATGAAGTAAAATGGGCCCTCCAAGTTCATGGGCCCTGGGCGGTTGCACTTTAGGACAACCCCCAGGGCCGGCCCTGGGTGGATACACGTATAGTTTGTGGACATAATCTCTTCTGGACAAGGTTATTTTGTATATTTAAAGGACATGTTTATGAGATTGAATCGCTTATTTCTTTACTTTACTCATTCGAATGTGGATCTGATGTGCATGAGAAGGGATGCTAGGTATGGGGATCCTACGGGGATTCATATCGATTCAGGCAATCCCTACAAGGGGTGGGACCCCACAGTCGGCGGTTGCTGTCGCACGTGGGTAAGGCAATTTGAAGATGGATGAGAGTGAGGAGAAGGGGATTTCAATCATTGGCGCAGAGATCGATCGTGGGAGGAAGAGCTGACCAGGGCTGTCAAAGTCTTCTTTTTTATAGGATTTTTTGTTTAACTGCTCATTTTTATGTGTGATGTTCTTTTTATTTTTTTCATCATTCCCTTCTTGCCCTGCAGATATCACTCAATATTCCCACCTTTATACCATAAGACAATTGGAGCATTGCCAGAGTTTTCACATTCAACTCAATTTTTGTGTGGGAGCTTATTATGAGCAAGAGAAAGATCAATCTCGTCTGTCATGTTTTTGTGGTGATTTATTTATAGCCGTGAATCATTCGATCTAAGATCACAGTACATGCAGAGGGACCCAAGGAACAACTAGAGGAACAATGAGTTTGCACACAAGATTGTTTGTGTAAGGTTTGATCCCTTCCACTATTTCACTCAAAGGTAGGCTTGTGAGCATATGGTTTTTCGTGAGGTTGGTTTTTCTATATGAATTTTCCAAGGGCATGTTTGGTTGCCAGGTTATCTTAGGATAATCTGACATACCCCCTGATCTATCACTACATTTCTGGGTTGGAATCAATTGTATGGATCATACAATTTCTTTGTTATAATATTTTTTAACCATGTTCAAATAAAAAATTAATATAAGAACATATCATATTCAATAAAAAGTTAATATAATACACAATCAATATCACATCACATTTATCATTCATTCCAAGCCTCTCTAACCTCCCAAACATCCAAACATCTATTATTTATAGGAGGATACCCCAATCCAACCCAACCCAACCCATTACCAAACATGCCTTAAGGGCTTTCCTAACATTCTTGATGAATTAGATTTCCCCTTGACGTAGTGGATCTAATGGTTATGATATAAAAAAAGTGATTAAATGAGTTATAGGGTAAACGAATTTGTTGTGATATGAATCAGTCATATGCATGTTTTGGATCTTACTATAGTGTAGTGTGCTTGTATATGTAAGTGTATATAGAGTAAGAGTTTCATTTGATTCGGATTAAAGCTGAATGGTGTGCATATCGAATATGTAGGGAGTTTTCCATCATATTTCTCCAAATTATTCTAAATATTTGGTGAAACAAAATTATACCATTTGATAGATCTTGAAGTAAGATTTCCAGTGCATTTGATCTTACCTCGGTTGGAGTTGTGTAGCTCCTGAAATTGAAAAAAACATGATAAGGATGAAATTCGCCATATATAGAATGTGACTGATCGATTAATCTCAAAAAAGTGATTGATCAATGGGTTCCAGATTGCAATCAATTAGTCACCTAAAACTAGTCAATCAAAGATGGGTTGAAGTGAGTTTTTGAATATTTGAATATTCTTATAACATTTAGAGTAATATTAAGTGATATGGTTCATATGGACGTAAATAAGCACATTTACATGGATTCCAAAAGCTAAAAGATAGGAACTACTGATAAGAGTGATAGATCAACTTTTATATTATGAGCTATTATCCTCGACTTTTTTATGGCATACTATTGAAGTGATCGGTCACTTTGACAATCTAATTGATCAGCTTTACCTTTCGGGCTATAAACAATAGACCCAAATGATTGTCGACCTATTTGAGGTGATTGATTATCGTGTGTCAGTTTATTGAGACATGTGAAAATGAAATAAGAAAATATTACAATAATATCCTTGGACTTTAGGGTTAGTGAAGGAACAAAAGATGAATGCTTCCAATGATTGATTTGTAAAATATTCAAAAATCAGATAATTCCCTTTTACATGTGATTATAGGAAAGTAAAAATGATGGTACACATTCTCATGTAACGTTGATATCAAGTAAAAAATTAACCGTGGTGAGATTCGTGATTGACCATTTTGGGTAGCATATACATTTTGAGTGGCTTAAACTCAACAATGATCCTTAGGATATCGAGATATCTCGAGGAGTTTTCCTTTGAATATATAAAGATTTCCGTATATTGTAGTTTTACATTGCAAGTTGATAAAAGAAAAGGAAAGCATAAATCATTCACATTTATATGTTTCACATAAAACAAAGGACAAGCTTAGATATAATATCTAAAATAAATAAATTGAATGAGATAACACTTTTAAGGCCTAACGAACATGGCTATATGATGATGTATGAATAAACTAATAATTAAATAGGAAGTGTCGCACGTTGTTCAATGCATGCCTAGTGAGGCAATTCAACCTCGAGGTTTTCAGTACTTCAGAGTTATAGTGTAAGACCTAATTAGGGTCAAGATGCATACCAATCATAATGATGATAAATGTAAATGATTGAAAAAGACAATAATTAGTAATAAAGTCCCAGCTGATAAATATGTGACTCATCACTCTAAAAGTTGAAAATATAGCTATGTTCTAAAGTAATTAATAACATTTAATCATCTAAATTGCATTCTTAGCTTTCACGTATGTGTAAATAATATCTATATTTTAGCATTTTTATAAGAAGACAAAAATCCGATGTACATTAACACTTGTATATTCTCATAACTTCCCTAATTTTTAACTGATTTTCACTAACTTCAAATAAAATAAAATCAACTCCATTGTGTACATACTACTAACATTAATAAAGAAAAAATATCAAAAATACGAACATGTATGTATGCTCAATAAAACCAAACCCTAATTTCGAGATAAAAAGCTGCAAAGTCCAATATCTCTCACATCCAATCTCTTATGAACCCCTACTCACTTTTAAATTAATCTACATACAATTATCTACAAAATGAGACCAAATTAAAAGAATCAGATTTCATATGTGAAACTTGGGTTTTGGGTCCTCATTGTATATTGTATATTTTATTTGATTTGACATTATTATTTTATGTAAATAATCAACTCCTTTTGATTTATTTCTTTTACATTTTATTTTCTTTAGTTTACATTTTAATAAAGTGTACAAAAATCTAATTAAAATATGAATTAAGAATCTAAGAAAATAAGTCACTCTGAGTCTGTATATATAGTCTGTATATATGCCTCTCTTCTTTTATTTCTTTATTTTCTAAATCATTAAAAATACAAAAAAAGACTAATACGTAAACATTTATTTTATATTTTATTTGATTTTATTTTGAATTTTATCTTATTTAAAAATCATAAAATTTTTGCAAAACCTGAAAATGTGATTTCTTTTGGTTTGAACTTTATCATACTTTATATTTTATTTGATTTTATTTTATATGTACATAGAAGACAACCAAAATAACACTATGTACAGATGATTTCTTTTGGTTTTGATTCGTTCACAAAAGTTGTAGATATCGTCGAGATAAACAACTTTCATTAAGATCACTTTTTGATTTTACATCGATTACTATTTTGATTTGATTTTTATTGATTTAAATTTTGGATGTTTGTGGGAGCGACATGTGGCTGCTGCAGGAGCCACCACGTGGCCCCCATTTATCTTCTCATGGCCTCCCTCATCTTGGGCCAATGGATGAGGTAACCATTCATCCAACGGTTCAGATTAGCCTTGCATTTATTTATTTATTTATTTATTTGTTTTTATTTTTTCCTTTTATTTTCTTTTGTACCATGTGTCTTTATCTTGGTCGTCATGTCACAGCCGATCGAACGATCGAGATCCTTTCCTCTTCCTTCGCCCTTTCCGGTCACTCCACCACCACACCGACCACTCCACCTTCCTCTCTCCTCTGCCAATGGCTGAGCTCCAAGCCTCCACTCCCCAACTGCCTCCGTTGTACTCAGTCGAGCTCCACACGCGCTCCACGACCTCCTCCTCTTAATCTTCTCGACTGAGAAAAAACGGTCGCCCCCCTCACCTTGTTACATGACCTGTAATCACTAACGACCCATAAAACCCTATCATCATCGATGAAATAAGCCCATCCTCCATTACCTGAGACGACAACCACCAACTTCACAACCTACTCGCAGGTGACAATAATGAGGGGTTGAGTTAGACGGCTATGACGGCTTGCTGCTCCAACTTGGCAAGATTCAAGGTGGTCATACACCGTGCTGTAGAACTCCTTGAGTCTTAGTTAAGCTTCGAAGCCATCCTTCGTCGACTTCTCGAGGTAATAATAGGAGTGGCGACCCGCAACTCTACAACTTTATGGAGAGACCCAAACATCAGGTAATCATCTCATCTTATTTATTCTTCGTTTAGCTTCTATACTACCTTCCTCTCTACATCATTTTCTTCCTCTAAAAACAAAACCACATCTCTGATGAACCATTCAATTAGCCTTCCTCCTCACCTTCTGTTCTACCTTGTCTGCAACCCTCTCCATCTCCAGCTACAATGGTGGTTGGAGCTTGGAGCTCCCTTCTTCTTTACATACTGAGGAGCTCCATCCCCTTCACTTGGTCCAACACAAAAAGGCTGAGCAATGCTCAAACCATTCTCGAGTTGCAGGTTCAACAACGATACGAGGGACTTGTCATCTCTGCCTTGACAATCAAGCACATGCAATATCCCATCCGAGCGAGTTGGATCCCCATTCGTATGTTTCCCCTCTATTGTTTTACCCCAAGTTGAGCTACATCTCGATATTTGAGTTCTCCTTGCAAACCTCCCATTCGAACTGCAGAAGAGTAGTCGCATTCAAGAACCATCAGCTCCTCCATCCGGTCCATTCAGCTAATGCTCCAGCCACCGCCAAATCACCGTCGGGCGATTCAGAAACCTCACGTGTGTTGCATCCCCGCTCATCTGACTCTCACTCCAAGCCTATGTCAAGTCCGGCTGCTTCGAGCCAAGTGAAGCTACACTGCCCGACACGTGGAGACTCAACAACCAAAGCTCCACCAGAGTCTGCGGTCACATGCAGTGCACCAGTCCTACTGGGAAATTTGCACAACAACCCCAGTAGATAAGGGTAATTAAAGAAGCACCCCCACATGCTAATTTGTGTAGTTTTATTTGTTATATTTTGCAAATAGACCCTTCACTTTGAGATTAATTTCAAAGCCTCATTTCTCTTCATTTTTAATTCCAAAAATTGTATTATATTATTCAATTAATTCTTTAGTGTGTGATGATTTATTTGTATTTTTGAGATCTGTGAATTATGTTTTGATTTAATTATGACCATACTTTGCCCAATTGAGCTTCTGAAATTTATGGTATATTAATCCTTACTTCAAAAATTGTAGAAAAATCATTATAATTAGTATTAGTTTACCTCTGTAGTTCCTCTAAAAATCATTCAATTTGCAACATAATTTCCTTAAAAAAAATTTAGTGATTTTATGTAATTGATTTTTAATTGACTGTAAACTTAATATTTTTAAGATTTGGAATTTTTCTGTGTACCTATTGATAAGACATATTTAGGATAATTTTATTTCTAGAAAATAATTAGGTTTGCAATATACTGAAATTAATTTACTAAAAATCACACAATCTGCATTTTTTAATTCATGAAAAATTTCATTTTGCATCCAAAATTCCAAAAAATTACAGTAGGTTAATTTCATCATACTTAGCCTTCTACAAAAATTTTGTAATTTTTCATTTCATTTGTATGGAAATTTACATAAAACCCATAAAAGTGTTGATTTTTCATGCATGCATCTTATGTCATAAAAATATAAAAAATATCTTCTAGATTTTTCATTGCATAAATATATATGAAAAATAGTCTTATGTAATTTTTAGCTTATTTTCATATTACTTTGGATTTTCCATCCTAGGATAATTTGACCTTAACATTGGCATTCTGTAATTGCATGTCATCATTAACTGCATAAAAAAGCTATTTTTTTGAAAACCTAGCATCTAAACTATTTGAAAATTAACCTAAGGAGATAGTGGCCTCCTTGAGTTCGACCTTGAGCTTGTCCAAGTAAATAAAAATTCGACCGCTCTTAATTTAATTCGTTAATTAATTAAGTGGTCTTTTTTATTAATATGAATTTGCCACATGCAACGATTATCGATTAATTTCAAAATTAGCAAAGGGAAAATTTTAGGTTTTTCAGATGGCATTTTTGTCAGGGAGGTACGACTTAGGAAATTTTCTAGATAATTTATAAGTTAGGTTTTTCACCTCTCGGGTAGTCTGAACACTGGGCTCTCTTGTAATTCATTCTCTCTTTTATTTCTTTATTTTCAAATATATTATTCCTTTATTTTATTTTTATCACGTCTTTCTCTGACATCATCTTAATTTTTGTGAGAGGGGTCATCATTTGGAGTGACTTTTCGAGACAGGTGCATTGGAGGCCGGCTCTTCGGAAACAAGTCGACTAAAGGACACATTTAAAAATTAAAATCGAGTCAGAGTTGTGAGGGAGTGTAGAGTCTTTGGGTTTATTTCTGGTTTTTATTTTATTTTTGTAATAATTTTGTAACAATTGCACTTTTACAGCAGTTCCCCTTTGGGATCTCGGATTTGTATCCGAACTTGGACATTTTTTCTTGTGGTGTGCCATGACCTATTTCACTCTCATGTGGAGGGTGGGGCTCGACTTGAATGGTTCGTAGGTTAGACCTGCACTTGCGGCTCTTAAAGCATTTACATAGGTCAAATATCATTTGCTTGTGCTCGTTTAATTTTGGACCACACTTCACATTTAGTAATAGACATCTTGGAATGTTTTATTTAGTCAAATTAAATTCAAATTCATCCTGACTAATAGAATTTCCTGCTAGGTGTGGTTTCCTTGTGTGCATTGGCATATAGTCTAAAATTTCAATTTTGTATTGCATTCCACATGTAGAGAGATGGGAAGCACTATAAGTCTCCTAACTTGGCATTCTTCATTATTTTCGATTTTTTGCATCACCTTTTTTGATCTCATTCCTATGTTTTATAACTTAGAAAAAATAAAGGAATTGGAACCATCGGTAGATGTGATGAGTGGTGGATTAATTACAAGTGGTAACCAACTTGAAATCAAGACTGCTAATGCAATTTTGACCAAAATATTCACATAAAAATAAAATTATTTTCGGGAGAAAACCCCTTCTTTAAACACAGGTACTTACCCTCTAAAGAGTGGGTGAGGACACAACCACTAAGGTTAGAGCCCAAATTCATGTACTTCTCCCCGAAGTCTCCATTTCCGAATCTTACGAGTTTGGGAGCTGCATGGTCTTTCCTTCGACCTTAGAAATATGTTTCGATTGTGTAAGCTTGGCAGTCTTCTTAGGGGTGTGATACCGAAACCCGGTAGCTCGAGAAGATCATCCCTTTGATCGGGAGCTATGAGGAGCACCGATGGGCATAAGGCAGCACCATTGTGTGTAAAGGACATATAAGATTGTCTTATCACCTAACTAAAATTGAAAAGATAATTGACCAGACCTTTGCGACCTTCATTGTGTGCAGTTGGTTAATTTGGTGTTTGCTTTGTGTCTGCATTCAGGGTGTGCACTCAAAGACCCCACTCTTAGCGCCTTATTGGTCCCTCCTTGTTTGATATCGTGATCTTACATCAAATCTCTTGACATAGAGAATAACAGATTGGGGTGATTTCTGCTCAGACTTTACGAGCCTCTCACTGAACAATCCAAAACCGATCATCTTCACGGGCTCGGGAACGCTCACTCTTCGAACCATATCGGTTTCATGGCAACTCTTCCCATGGGACCAAGGTCAATAAGTCACTCTTCATCCTCGAGGGTTGTTAAACCCAGACCAACCCTCTCTTTTCTCAACACATCGAGGAAGACCCTCACCTCGATGCTTGTAGATCACATTCCTTCAACTCTATTAATTCGAATCCTCTTTATTCTTAAGGTGAATAAGACGAACCAGTGAGCAAGATGCCTCCCAAGACAGTGATGCATTGAAGGATATCTTAACGAGACTGCACAAGCCGATCAATGTAATGAACATTTTAGAGAAGAGCTTGGTCAGTTGAGAAATAGGGAAGGAAATAAACCTGAGGGGGAATCAATGAGGGATGCTTACAATCCTAATTCTACACATAACAAGAATTGGCCTAGACCAGTTGCACCACTCAAAAGTGGGGAATTGAAGCACCATTTTCTGACACTCCTGCAAAAATTTTGTGGCAATGCAGTAGAGGAACCGTATATGTTCCTGTAGGAGTTTGAGTTGGTATGTGACAACCTAGGATGGCCTGATGTTTCTTTGGATTATATCTGTCTTAGGGCCTTCCCATTTGTCGTAGCCAATACAGTTGCATGTTGGCTTAAGAACTTGGGGAAGGTAGTAACAACATGAGCAGCATTAAAGGACATGTTTCTCAAGACTTTCTACCCCCTAATTAGAACTAACCAAATGAGGTGACAGATATCTAGCTTCACACAGATGTCCTTGAGTCATTCCACGAGGCATGGGAGAGGTTCAAAGATATGATTCAGAAGTGTCCATACCATGATATCGAGAAGACGATCGTGGATCAGAACTTGTATAATGGCTTGACTCCGAGGTTCAAGGTCTACTGAGTGCTGCATGTGGAGGAAGCTATCTGAACAGAGGAGCCGATGCGGTTTGGATGATTTTGAGCAAATGGCAGAGAGCGATCCCACCAAAGCCACTGCTAGGACTTATGATAAGCCATCTCACCCTCGCGTACATCAAGAGGTGGGCAGATCCTTTGTCGCTAATCTGAAGAATGACCCACTCCCCAACATGAGGATAATCAGTGGTAAGCTAACCAAGGTCGACCAGATCGAGAAGAAGGTGAGCAAGATATGCAAGCTCGTCGAGTGGGAGAACCTCGCTAAACTTCCTAGACATGTGGTAGAGTTAGCTGAGAACTAAGACAAGGTTACCCGCCTCGTCTACACCCCTTTCTCCCATCTACAGAGTGCACCGCATTCATGAGCAACCCGTGCAGGGGACACACAATGCATAGGCTCAGGGCCAGTCTGAGCTCCACGAGAGCCAGTTCACGGAGCCAACCATCGAAACAATCACTGAGGAACCTACACAAGTGTGGGAGGCGAATGGGATTTGGTATACCAATGATCCAAACACCACCAAGCGACAGCCGCAACAACGCCCTCAATACCCACAACACAGTCAGTACCCCCTCGGTCTCAGTACCACCAATTCCCCCTCCCCCCACCCAAGTGATGAATCCGTAATTCATCATTATGAAAGTTGAAAATAGAGCTTCGTTCCCGAGCAAATAGCTGCATATTTCCATTTATTATGTATTATTTGCATTCATGCATCTAGAATTAACGTATGAATTTTAGCATTCATATTTGCATAAATAAGAAGCCTAAAATTCCTTGTAAATATTCACCTGTATACTAGCTAAATTCACCTATTTGTATCTATTTTATACTAACTCCAAATCCAATAAAATTAACTTTATAGTGTATATATTACTAACACTAATAAAGAAAAAATATCAAAAAATACTAACTTGTAAAATTTACCAATAAAACCCAAATCCAAGTTTGAGACTAAGATCCTTAAAATGCACATATCTCTCTCATACAGTGTCTGATTTAGGTCTACTCACTTTAAAGTAATATACATTTAAAGACCTTCAAAACAAGACTAATTTCATAAAAATCGGAATTCGTATGTGAAACTTGGGTTTTGAGCCCTATTGTATATTGTACATATTGACTAAAATACCCTTCATTTTATCTTTTTATTTTCTTAAATATTAAAAATCCAAAAAAATAGATTAAGTTTTAAATATTTCTTTCATATTTTCTCTAACTTTATTTTGATTTTTATCTTATTTAAAAATGAAAAAAATGGCAAAACATAAAAATACGATATTTTATACCTATAAGATACCACCCAAAAATACACTTTGTACATATGGCTTATTTTTATTTTCGGTCCTTCACAAAATTTATAGATCTCGTCGAGACAAGCAACTTTCATGTTGACCCCTTTTTGATTTGACCCAATTTTTTATTTCTTTTTAATTTTTATTTACATTGATTTGTGATTTTTCTAGGAGTGACACGTGGCGGCACGTGTCACCCTATTTGTTATTATTTCCGTTATTTATTTTATTATTTTTATTATTTATTTTTATATATAATTAATTAATTTATTTTTTTTTAATTTTTATTTTTTCCTTTTCTTCCATTTTATTTCCTTTTCTCTTCTTTATTTTTAGTAGCTTACCTTATTTATTTATTTATTATTCCCCTTTTACTTCTTCTCCCTTTACTTGTTCCCCACTCCAAGTCACCAACTCCCCATTCTTCCCACTTTCTCCACCTCTTTTCTAACTTCCCTCTCCTCCTTTTTATTCCATTCTCCTCTTCCTTTCTCATGATCCACCGTTCTTGAGAGAGAGCTTCATACCTTGTCTCGTTCCTGGTGACAGCACGGATGAGACGATTTGAGCGACAACGAGCTCGACCATCTTCGGTCGTGTTGAGATTCAAGGAGTCTCATAACTCCTTGTTGCAGCTTCCGCACAAGTTACTCGAGCCTCGAAGCCTCCCTTCTCTCCGACTTCTTGAGGCCACGACGGGAGTCGCGCACCGCAGCTCGACCCTCTGGAGAAATTTCAGGTAAGTTCTCTATCGTTACTTTCTTAATTTTTTATCTAACATCATCTATTCATTTTCTTGTTGATCACCATTTCAATCACCACAATCATCATTCACCACCATTATTCATCATTCATCATCATTATTTTTTATTATTTTTTATCATTACAATCAGAACTATCATCACCATCACCATCATTTTACTCCTACATTTTTTCTGTTTAAAAAATTCAAAAAAATTGCAAAAGAAAAAAAGAATTGCAGGCCCCTGCCATTGTGTGATGCCGCTATCAGTCAGCGGCAACCCCTCGTCTAGTCCCTCCTCCCTAGTCGCGGCCCGCCGCTGTACTGTCGCCCTTAGCCGCAGCCCCTACGCGTGCGGCCCGCTAGCCCACACCACCTCCTCGCCTCGACGCCCCCTGGAACCTCCTGTTGTACGCCTGCATCAGCCAGCCCGCTGCTGCAGGTCGCTCCCGCCGTTTGGCCCCCCCTGCAACCATCCTGCTCACGGCTTCCACGTGTCGCCTTCTTGTCTGTCCACATTGCACCGCGCTCCCGCGAGCCACAGGATGCCTCTCCCTCCAGAACTCTCCCCGCGCACGACCATCCTATGCTCACCCTGCCACCAGCGGTCGTATGTCATCGCCATCCTCGTCGCGCACGACCGCCAGCTCCACCGCTTCCCCCGCGTGTGTTGTCGTGCCACCACCTCCCCCGCTGTTGCGCCGCGTCGTGGCCTCCAGCTCCACCGCCGCCCCTGCACGGGCTGTCACGCCGCCAGCCCTCTAATCTAGATGTGGAACCCACATTTAAAGATTAACTTTTTTTGTGAAAATTACATTTTTTCCTTGTAAGTTTTTAAAATCACAAAAGTGACCCTATGCACAATTTTTTGTTAAATTTTAATTTTGGTATTGCACCGACACCCCTTCATTATTATTTTAATTTGAACCTCTATTTGCATTATTTATTTTAATCAAAAATAGCACATGGAAGATCATTTAATTCTCTATCACAATTCTATTTATTTGGATTTTTTTAAGCATTGGATAATTTATTAAAAATCAGAGTTTGAAATTCAGTGATATTTTACCTATTTATACTCTGAAATTTGCGCCTACTTAAATATTACTCCAAAATTTGTGCGAAAATTCTAGATGATGCCTCTACATGCTTTTGAATTGCTACCCAAATTTCATTGCAAATGGAGATGTCTTGTGCATAAAATAAATTGTTGAGTGATTTATATATTTGATTTTTAATTAAATCTACGAATATCATTGTAAAATTTCAATTCTCCTGGATTGTAACATATCTATTTGAGATAATTTTGCTTCTGGATAAATTGAGTTTGTGGATTAATTAGAAATTACAAACTCATAGTCACTCTGTTTTCAGTAAAAAATCATAAAAAATCATATATTGTCAGAAAATTCCAAAAAAATATCTAGATTCATTTCATCATGTTTAAGTTCCACTAAAAATTTTATAATTTTTGCATTCTGTTTGCATGAAAAAGTTCACAAAACCCCTAAAATGTTCGTATTTTTTGTTGTTGCATCTTAACCACCAAAAATTCCAAAAAAATACATTTTGCATTCATTATTAGATTAGGTTTCCAAGAAAAATAAAATTTGACTGAATTGGATTAATTTTGCTTCAAAATTAATTTGGCTAAGTTGCTTATTTCCTTAGTAACTTAGTTCATCCGCATATTTGCGTTTGCATTTTTGTTGCATAAAAAATACAAAAAATCTACTTGGAAAACTGTGAGCTAATTCCTCTGATTTGATCCAAAGTTGTTCCTTTGCCTCCTTGAGTCGACCCTGAGGCTTGCCCGTGATAAAAATACATAAAACTGCATATTAATTCATTCATTGATTATTCGATGCGTGCGGTTATTTTTTGATCGATCCAGATCGCCTGACTACAACAAGCCGACACATTTAATTAGGGATTTTAGTGGTCCATCACTCAGCAACAGCAATTGGGCCATCAAGGCCTCCTTTAGTACTAACAGTACCCCCCCTCAACAGAGCGAGTACCATCACAAGTCCATCAGAGACCTAACAGACCTCATTAGGGTCAACATCAGCCTCCCTAGAGGCATGATCATGGGGCATCATCTTCCGACACCTATGATCTTTAGAGCATCCTAGATGATTTCAAACTAATTCTCAATGAGCAGCAGGACCAGAGAGTCTATATCAATTGACTTTCACGTTGGCTTGATGAATTTACTACCCCAGGATCTCCATCCCAGTACAAATTCAGGTTAACCCCAACGACCTGAACCAAGGACAGAGCTGCCATACGGATCAGGTGCACTATTCAAATTTTATTGAATCAGAACATATGAGATTATATGGCATGGTACTCACCATATTACTCTCAGAAGAAGTAAGACTCTGCAATCCCATGATCAGGCATGACAGAGTGGAGAGGAGGATACCGATGAGCCAGTCCCTATGGAGAGCACAGAGGTGGAGTGCTAGTAGCAGCACTAAAACCACCTCCAGGACCATTAGGGGGATTCGAATCCCCAAAAGTCCAAAAAATCAATAAATCGATAAAAATCCAAAAGGAAGAATAAAACGACATCAAGCACGATCGCAAGCAATGAGTCTTCGGAAGATGAGAAGACTTCAATGAATGCATGACCATCAGTTTTAGTTCCTTTTCCTACATTTTAGTCGAGTCCTGTACAGAGTCCGAGTCACAATCTATGTCATGTACAGTTGCATTCTGAATTCAACAAAAACTCATATGATATTTCTATTTTAAGTCATGAGCCTTCAATAATCCAATTCCCCCAAGCCTTGTCGAAGGTAAAGAAAAAAATTCTCAAAAAATGATCAAGATACCTTGAAGATGGAAAGGATGTGTCATGCGAATGTTAAAGTTGAGATCTCATTCCTTAAATTAGTGGATATGGTTTCTACATTTAAGAAGTACCTAAAGGTGATAAGCACACATGTTAGGAATAGCAGGAAAAAGAATACTAGAACATAGAAACAAGTTTTGTCCATAGTCACTACCTATGCGATCAGAAATGAGGTTCCAAGGAAGAAGAGAGATCCGAGTGCCCACTTCATCACTAGTCAGATATCTGACAGATCATTTGCTCACACTCTACTCAATAATGGATCTTCAATCAATCTATTGCCATATTCCGTCCTAGATCATTTAAGTTTAAGTCCTCTTAGGAGATCGAGAGCACTCCTATAGTTTGCAGACCAATCTATTAAGAGGCCTAAGAAAATGCTAAGGGACGTTATCCTTGACATCGAGGGGAAGCAATACAAGGTGGACTTCATGGTCCTAGATGTGGAGTGTCCCCATAGGTGTCAAGATTCCCAGATTATCCTTGGTCATCCTTTTCTGAGGACGGTTGGAGCTATATTTGATTATACCCTGGGAAAGATGCACTTTCATGCACGTGATGAAAGTGTAGAGTTAGAGATGCAACAAATGAAATGGCAGAGACCTGATTTGAAGAGCAATACCTAGTATCTCTCGTCAGAAGCTGAGCGCTACAGAGTTGACATAAAAAATCATTGGCAGCAGCAGTCAGCGTGGGCTGACGAGTCCCTCTCACCAGGAGAGGACAATTTAGATGAGGTAGTTCAAACATATTATGTGAGATCAATCTTTAATCACATGCGACTTCTCTGATGCATCTCCCTATGTCCTCGATGACTCAGAAGGTGATTTCATCTTGTCTAACATGTTCCCTTCAGGTCAATCAAAAGACGATGATGACGAGTCAGATGCAACTTTTTGCGATTGCATGGAAACATTTGGCAATCCAACTCCTGAGTAGAATCATTTGATGGCTACTATCACAACAAATCTGGCCACATCCATCACATAACCAGATTCAGAGGCAGTTGAGCCAAATTTCCCAATGATCACACATTCCTGAGCACAAACATCTTCCCCCTACATTGAAGTGTGCATTCCTTGCTTGGCCCACCTCAGAAGTTCTCGGATATTATCAGTATTAGTCTGATCGGAGAACTAGAATCTCACTCGCTACAGATTCTAAAACATAACCGCAAGGCCATAAGCTGGAGCGTGTCTGATCTCCACGAAATTAACCACTTGGCATCAAGAAACTAATCAAGATACTAAGCCACTAGTCATCTCTAACTCCACGAGATAATTTTGTCTGATCTTCACGAGATTAACCACTAAGGCACTAGGCATCCGATCGGAGAACAATAATCTCACTCGCTAGAGATAATTAAGTTTGTAAAAACTAAGCCACTAGGCATCAAGAAACATGTTTTTCTTGCTTATCCACATGCATCAAGATAATTAAATCACATTTAATTATCAATTTCTCAATGCTTAGATATAATTCAATTGTGGAATCATTCTTGAACTCTT
This sequence comes from Ottelia alismoides, assembly GCA_037367405.1. Lineage (NCBI taxonomy): Eukaryota > Viridiplantae > Streptophyta > Magnoliopsida > Alismatales > Hydrocharitaceae > Ottelia > Ottelia alismoides. The sequence goes on along the minus strand of JAZKJV010000840.1, from coordinate 334,007 downwards.
TCAAGAATAATGCGATTTCTCCACAGATACTTGGAGATAAGCATAGGGCAATTGTATTATTCCATGTATAGTGACTTGGATATTGAGATCACATCTCAAATCCAGATCTCATGGACCTCCCACAGATGCTTGATTGAATCAAGGCCGTAGACCTAATCTTCTCATTGCATCTGAATCTCATTCAGATCAAAGTCAAATGCATGGACTAAGATTAGGTCACTTCTCTACGGAGAGGAGTCACTAAAATCAAAACCTGTTTCATCACTCCCTCGGAATGAAAGCGTCATGGTTATACAATCGTTTATGATCACATCACCCTCAGGTATTCCCAACACCTATACATCCTGCATACTGGAAGACCTATGATCATCCTGAAGATATAGATCAATTTTACACTATCATCTTCAGGATTTGATCACCAAGTTTCTCAATCTTGGTCACTGGGAATTGGTATTGATCATATGCTTTCCCAAAGCATATATCATACCTTCAAATTCTTGTCATGCTTCCAAAGCATGACGACCATGCATGGAATTTGATTAGTCCCAATACCTCATGAGTGAGCTCATGTCTTCCGGTTCATATGTGAACCTGTATGATCCCGTTGAGAGATCGTATTACTCATATGTCCTTGCATGCACACCATCTCGTCGGTGTATAGACCTTGGTTAGGTCATCAACCTGTTGGTCTGCTAAATGTACAGACTCAAATATATAACAACACATCTGTCTTTGGTCAGAGGATGCATGCCTATGCTTTGACAGTATTCAACATAGGTCTTGGTTATCTCGATCTCTTTAAGTCAACCCATTGACTCAACCAATCTGACACCTCCGAATCACTATTCCCATGCATATGACCTGCATCAAGAGGTCGGTCAGATATCAACCAAATGAGAAAGGATTGCCATCTACTACTCTGGCTAAAGATCTTCACTTAACAATCATTTGATGATGCTTGATGAGTCCTCTATCTAACTCCTTAGATATTCATCCAAGCATCATCCTCTATGATTCAATCTATGAATCAATAGCTGTATGATTATCAAGTTGGCCATGGTACATAACCCTTATTGTACAGGGGGACCTTATAGTGGATTCATTTATTTAATCTCAGAAAGAGAGTGAAAAACAATCAATAACTTTTATTGATAAATCATCTATTACAATAACATTTATTGCAGGAATGATTCGCCTCGGGCTCACATGGCTAACAATCTCTCACTAGCCCTCAGGACCATTCAGGAACAATCCTTAAACCCATACTCATTACATGATGGTTGAAAACCTTTTGTGTTAGAGGTTTGGTAAGAGGATCAGCAACGTTGTCGGTAGAGGCCACCTTGGTGATGATGATATCACCACGCTTTTGAATCTCCAAATAACGTGGTATTTCCTTTCCACGTACTCATTTGGTGCCATCTGGGTTCCTTCGCCTGGGCAATGGCTCCCGTGTTATCACAGAGTAACAGGATGGGAGTATTAGAGGAAACTACGCCAAGCTCCAGGATGAACTTGCGCAACCACACCGCCTCCTTTGCAGCATCTGATGCAGCAATGTACTCAACTTTTGTTGTTGAATCTGTTATAGTGTCCTACTTCTTTCTTCTCTAGCTCACAACACCACCTTTCTATAGGAATACAAATCCTAATGTCGACTTTCGATCATCAATATCCGACTGGAAGTCAGAATCTGTATATCCCAAAACTTGGAGATCACCATCTCCATAGACCAAGATGTAATCTTGCATCTGTCTTAGATATTTGAGTATGTTCTTTACTGCATTCCAGTGTTGCTCTCCATAGCAAGATTGGTAACAACTTACCACTCCCACTGCATGGCAGATACTTGGCCTAGTACACATTATGGCATACATTAAGCTTCCTACAGCTGATGCATAGGGGCATCCAGCCATGGCTTTCTTTTCCTCAAACGTTTGAGGAGCCATCCCTTTAGACAGGTGGATACCATGTCTTAAGGGGAGGAAACCTTTTTTAGAACTATCCATACAGAATCGTTCAAGAATCTACTTAATGTACCCATGTTGTGACAATCCCAATATCCTCTTTTCTCGGTTTTTGAACAACTTCAGGCCTAAGATGTAAGAGGCTTCTCCAAGATCTTTCATCTCAAATGTATGGGATAGCCAAATTTTCACACTGGTCATCATCCCTGTATCATTCCCATTGATAAGGATATCATCTACGTAAAGCATGATGAACACAATGGCGCTCCCACTAAGCTTCTTGTACACACAAGGTTCTTCAAGATTCTGCACAAAATCATAACTCTTTATGGCTCCATCAAATCTGATGTTTCATCTAGGAGAAGCTTGCTTGAGCTCATAGATGGATTTCTCCAGCTTGCATACTTTGCCATCCTCAATTATGAAGCCCTAGGGCTGCTCCATATAGATATCCTCCTCGAGGTATCCATTGAGGAAAGCCGTCTTGACGTCCATCTGCCAGATATCGTAGTCAAGATATGCAGCTATAGCTAGTAGTGTCCAAATGGATTTGAGCATAGCCACTGGATAGAACGTCTCATCATAATCGATGCCTTCTCTCTGTGTGTAGCCTTTGGCTACCAGCCGTGCCTTAAAAATCTCCACTTTCCCATCAGGTCCCCTCTTTCTCTTGAAGATCCATTTACACCCAATGGGTTTTACCCCTTTAGGTGGATACTCTAGGGTCCATACACCATTTTTATGCATGGAGTCAATTTATGACTTCATTGCTAGCAACCATCTATCCATGTCATGATCCGCGAGTGCTTCATCAAATGAAGAAGAATCATTGTCAGTTTCATTTGACACATGCAATCCATACCTTTCGGGTGGTGCAACCACCCTCGAACTTCTTCGAAGAGGTATGGGTGTTTCATTTTTATTTATCTCTTCAGTTTCTGGCTCAGAAAGCTCAGAATCGTCAGGGGATTTAATGAGTTCCTCTACTTTATTTTTGTCTTGACCTTTAAGGAAATTATTTTCCAGAAATTTCACATCTCTAGAGACAAAAACATTTTGGGTCTCAGGGTCATAGAGCTGGTATCCAATACCATATTTAACATACCCAATGAAGTAATATTCACGAGAGAGAGATTCTAGCTTACTTGCGTCCACATTCTTCACATGGACCAAGCAACCCCAAACCCTCAAGTGATCAACACTAGGTTTGGTTCCATACCAAAGCTCATGAGGAGTCTTAGGTACAGATTTGCTAGGAATCTTATTCAGGATATATATTACAGTCTCCATTGCATATCCCCAGAAACTAAGTGGTAAATGTGCTTTGCTCATCATTGAACGTACCACATCCATGATAGTCATGTTGCATCTTTCAGCAACACCATTAAGTTGGGGAGTTCCAGGAGGAGTGAGATTGGAGACAATTCCATTCTCTTTAAGATATTTCTTGAATTCATCTGAGAGGTACTCGCCACCTCGATCAGATTGAATCCGTTTAATCTTCCTATCGGTTTGGTTCTCAACCAAAGCCTTGAATTCTTTGAACTTTTCAAAGGTTTCAGATTTATGATGTAATAGGAAGATAAACACGTATCGTGAATGGTCATCAATAAATGTCAAATAATATCGATATCCATTTCGAGTCGCGGTACTGAAGGGACCACATACATCTGTATGTACTAGGTCAATAATACCTTTGCATCTTGTAACCTTGTTACAGAAATGTTTCCTAGTCATTTTACCTTGAATGCAATGTTTGCAGGTAGGCAAAAGTTGAACCTGTAGAAAATCCAAAGGTCCATCCTTTATCAATTTATTGATCTTATCAACAGATAAATGACCAAGCCTTTGATGCCAAATCTCATTCGAAAGATTTTCATCCTCCCTGGAACTTTTAGGGTTTTTATTATTAGTGGTTGTAACATTCATGATACATTTATCAATGCATATCTCATAGAGTCCACCAGATGTCAAAATACCATCCGCAATATATTTATCATAAAGATTTATGACTAATTTACTACAGAAAAGGAATGAATATCCACTTCTAACAAGTTTAGATACATATATCAAATTCCTTCTGACTTCAGGTACATAAAGACACTCTTTAAGTACTAAGAGTTTACCACTAGATAATGATAGTCGAAGGTCCCGACGACGACTGCTGCAACACTTGCATCAGATCTCATTTGGATGACTATCTCCCCTTCTTCCAGATTTCTAGTTTCCTGAAACAAATGCAATAAATTGCATACATGGACATGAAGCACCAGAATCTACAACCCAACTTCCTTCTCGTTCAACGAGAAAACTAGTTTCAATGATGAAAGTAGATTTCATACCTACTGGGGTTTTACTTTGTCGACCGACTCAGGTATTCTGGGTAGTTACGCCTCCATTGTTCCGGCTTCTTACAGTGGTGACAGATGTCAGTTTTCTTTGATGCAATCAGTGTGGATGCATTGGAAGATGAGCCAATGCCTTGACTCTTCTTCTTTCTCTTCTGGGTTGGGCCCTTCCGAGAACCTTACTTTCGATCGCGCTTCCCTTTGACTTGTGCAACCATTGCACTAGCAGCGGGACCATCTTTCTTCATTACGTCTTCTGCAGACTTTGATGCACCAAGAAGCCCAGCGTTAGTCAAGTCCAACTTGTTCATGTGGAATGAAACCACAAAATTATTGAAATACTTGGGCAAAGACATCAGAATGAAATTAGCTTGCATATCTGCATCCATATTTGCCCCAAGAGTCTCCAGCTCAGACAAGTACCCAAACATTTTGAGTACATGTTCTCGGACTGAAGTTCCTTCCTATATCTTGCAGCGAATGAGTTCTTTCATAATATTGTAACGTTGGGTGCAGTTTATGTCACCAAACATATCTTTCATATTCTGCATTATTTCCTGGCATGTGCTCATCTCCACATGTTGCTTCTGAATAACATTGGAGAGAGAACCCAGGATATAACATCTAGCCAAGACATGATCTTTGTCATACTTGTCATTGTATTGCTTTTCTTCCTTCGATTTAGGGCTTTCATGCTTGTCTTTGTGAGCACATAGCTTATGCGCTTAGCCAAGAGAACAAGCTCCAAATTATGGATCCAATCCGAATAATTCAGTCCGGTCAACTGGTTGACCTCCAGAAGACTGCTTAGTGGGTTCATGGACTTCATTTTCTGAAATTAAAAATGCACTATATTAGAACATATAATCATATATTCAAATTTATGACATTTGATTAAGGTAGTTTAAATCAAATTATTCTTGCATTTTCAACTTTGAAAGTTCATTTCCTTAATCACTTTCAAAGCAAGAGATATACTTACCGCTATATCTCTAGCAAGAACTAGGATCTCCTCTTTACCTTTGCACATCCCAATAATATGAGAATCTGTGACTCCAATAAAGAGAAGCGGGAACACATTCCGCCTTGCAAGTCCAACTTGCATTTCCCAATTCGGTCTTTAATACCCGATCCCACCACCCCTAAGGTGATGTTGACCCGTCGTTAATCGAACCAACCGTCAACAGGAATAGTACTCGCTATGCGCAATCCAATATCGCCCCAATAATGTGAAGATCCGATATTGGGGTCACTATGCATACGGCCTTACTCTTTCGAGAAGCAAAGAGCTCGATCCAGATGCGCTTGCATACATGAGCTGTCACTTCGAACATGCATCTCCTACATACAATCCCTGACGACGGAAACCCTTCACCTTGACGGGAGACCATGGATGCCACTTATGTGATTCTCCACCTCATATTCAAATTTTAATTAATTATCATGAATCATATTCACATAATTAATACTTTCGAGGAAAATACACATCTACTCATAATAGAGTGTTTTTAATTGGATATAATTAATTTAATCATATTAAATCAATTATCAATCCAATTCAATCAACAAACTTGATTGGTTTTACTTGAATATATATATATATATATATGGTATTATCTCAAAGTACGTATTAATTCAAATTTTAATAATTATAAAAATACATCTTGAATTCTCAGACATTATCGAGTACCTACCCACTGTCATGGCCAGTACCAGCGGGAGTGGGACAGATTGCAATCGGTGCGACCCACTACCCAAATGCTCCCCGACTAGATACCATATCCACCTCAGGAAATGATAATGACAAATAGAACAATGTATACTTGAGATGATCATCGGTTCTTCAACTGAAATTATACCATATAGTAATAATCAAAACAATTTTGATTATAAGGAAATTTGCTAGACAAATTCCCAATCCTATTCAAGCAAGTTGTTTGTTGATTGAGTTTCCAATATGATCTAGATCAAATCTAATCAATTTATTGGTTGAGGCCAAGTCAATTAGGAAATAATCATCATTAAATATTCCTCAAATATTTTCCATAATTATTTCATGAAATTAATAATTAATTTCATTAATTGATAATGACAAGGTTCTTGATTAGGAATGTAATTTCAGCAGTGATACATACTTACTAAAATTCACATATCTCAATCAATTCAAATCCAAATTAGACAAAATCAGTTTCCAAATATTGCTAATTTGATTTATGACAGAATCTAAGTTATATTTCACGTATTTCTAGGCATATCTAAATAATAATTAACTCATTAATCATGTTAAGATTCACAATTCCCGCAACAGTGAATACATGTTCATTAAAACGACCATATCTTGAGCAAACGGAATCCAAATTATGTAAACTCTGATCCTATGGTTTCCTTATTTAATGGAAAAAAATACAAGTTATTAATTTGTGTTTAGGAATTTTAAACAGGGCCAAATTTATTCACTAAATAGATGTGCAAAAATGAAATACGATAAAAAACTTTCGCAACATTAACGAACCCAAGTTATCTTAGGTTTACGGATCGTATCCAAAACCTTCGACCTAAGGCTCTGACACCACTTGAAGGATATGGGATAATTCTCAAGCGCATCACGGAAGCATGAGCATCATATCGAATACGACGAAAAGAACTACTAGTCGTACTAGTTGTTCTATGCAGCGGAATTTATTTTTTTTTCATGTGATGGAGCCACATGATCCAAGAACAATTCTCGGATCGTTTCATCTAGAACCACTTCAAGTATAAAGGAATACCTCTTGTAGCATGGTTGATCGAGTCTCTGCGAAAAGAGACCTCCTGTCTCAAGTCTGATCTTCGGAGAAGACGCCTGCGGGCGTGGGGATGAGTCGCATGATCCTCGCAGTTCAAGAATTTGATCCAAGCACGGTGAACTCCTAATCTCGCCGTACGAGATTAAACACCTACTTCGCAAGCGAAGTGCTCCAAAGAAGATGGAGAACCGAAGAACGTCGAGGCGGCTGTGCGGTGGCGAAGCGACGACAGAGCTTCTTCTCTAGGGCTTGGTGGACAACCACCAATGGAGAAGAGAAGAAGGTTGGTGTGTGGAAGGAGAGAGAGAGAGTTGTATCTCAATTGCATAACCTTAGAGAGCAAGGTATGCCTCTCTATTTATAGGATTTTGGGAGTCCATGGATCACAATCCATGAGACACACCAAATCAATGGATGAGATTGATTTGTGTTTAATCCAATAGTCAAGATTGTTGTTGGTAAAAGCCAACAACTAATAATTTAATTTAGATTAAATATATTTGATAAATCAAATACAATTCAATCCTAAATTAAATCAAACAAATATGGAGAAATTAGCATGGGGATTGCATCCCCACATGGAATAGGTAGGACGACTACCAATTTCCTTGTAGGACTTGGTAGCCGTCCACCATGATCCCATGGTGGAGGCAATATCATGCAATCTCATGAGATTGCATATCTCCATGAAAATCTCCCATATTTTCCAACAATTTTTGTTGTGATTTATTCTACAAAAATAATTCATAATTAATTTTGAGAATATTGCAATCTTTCCGTTGGAAATTTGTGAATCACATTCACAATCCAAAATAAAATATAATTTACATTTTTAATTAATTATACAATGTGAATCCAATTCACACCAATAATTAATTAACAAATATAAACCATAATTAGCTCTCTCTAATACATTATAAATCACATTTATGATATATTATGAATAATTGGATATTGCTATCCACATTATTCTTATCTGCAATAATTAAATCACATTTAATTATATTGGATAATTATCCACATGCATTAAGATAATTAAATGACATTTAATTGTCAATTTGTCAATGCTCAGATATAATTCAACTGTGGAATCATTCTTGAACTCTTTCAAAAATAATGCGATTTCTCCGCAGATACTTGGAGAAAAGGACATGGCGATTGTATTGTTCCACGTATAGTGACTTGGATATTGAGATCACATCTCAAATCCAGATCTCATGGACCTCCCACAGATGCTTGATTGAATCAAGTCCGTAGACTTAATCTTCTCATTGCATCTGCTTCTCATTGCATATGAATCTCATTCAGATAAAGTCCAATGCATGGACTAAGATTGGGTCACTTCTCTACGGAGAGGCGTCGCTAAAATCCAAACCTGTTTCATCACTCCTTCGGAATGGAAGCATCATGGTTATACAATCATTTATGATCACATCACCCTCAAGTATTCCCAACACCTTTACATCCTGCATACTGGAAGGCCTGTGATCATCCTGAAGATATAGATCAATTTTACACTGTCATATTCAGGATTTGATCACTATGTTTCTCAATCTTGGTCATCGAGAATTGGTATTGATCATATGCTTTCCCAAAGCATATATCATACCTTCAAATTCTTATCATGCTTCCAAAGCATGACAACCATGCATGGAATTTGATCAGTCCCAATACCTCATGAGTGAGATCATGTCTTTCGGTTCATATGTGAACCATTATGATCCCTTTGAGAGATCGTATTACTCATATGTCCTTACATGCACACCATCTCGTCGGTGTATAGACCTTGGTTAGGTCATCAACCTATTGGTCTACCAAATGTACACACTCAGACATATAGCAACACATCTATCTTTGGTCAGAGGATGCATTCCTATGCTGTGACAGTATTCAACATAGGTCTTTGGTTATCTCGATCTCTTTAAGTCAACCAATTGACTCAACCAATCTCACACCTCCAAATCACTATTCCCAAGCATAGGACCTGCATTAAGAGGCCAGTCAGATATCAACCAAATGAGAAAGGATTGCCATCTCCTACTCAGGCTGGAGATCATCACTTAACAATCATTTGATGACGCTTGATGAGTCCTCTATCTAACTCCTTAGATATTCATCCAAGCATCAGCCTCTATGATTCAATCATGAATCTACAGCTGTATGATTATCAAGTTGGCCATGGTACATAACCCTTATTGTACAGAAAGGACCTTATAGTGCATTCATTTATTTAATCTCAGAAAGGAAGTGAAAAACAATCAATAACTTTTATTGTAAATCATTTATTACAATAACATTTATTGTAGGAATGGTTCGCCTCAGGCTCACATGGCTAACATTGCCACAAAGAATTCCATTCTTGATAAATGTCAAACCAAAGCCGAAAAGTGTATTTTCACCTAGAGTAGTTGAGAACAAGATAGTGATGCAACCATATACTTTGTTTTAGTAGTAGAAAAACCACACAAGTTTAATTTTTGGAAAAAAGAAACAAGGGCATTACCCATGAATTGACCGGTATAGCTTGTACTTTTCCTATTCGTACGAGTGCCAGCATAATCTATGTTGTTGTATGCAAATAAATCTAATGAATGCATCTTAGGATAATATAAACATAAGTATTTTGTAAAAACAAGACAATGAGATATTCTTTTATTGCTTTCAAGTGACTTTCTTTTGGTGGTGACTAATAATTTGTTGTTAAATAAGTACTAAATGCGTGCTGTTAAATAAGTACTAAAAATATATCAGGTCTTTTCGTAATTAGATAAATCAAAGAACTGATCATACCTCAGCACAAACCGTTGGTCGACAAGATTACCATAATCGTCAAGATCGAGGTGAGTTGCTGGAGCAATCAGAGTAGACTTCCCCGAAACCTAAACCAAACTTCTTTAACATCTCCTTTATGTAGTTTTGCTATGAAAAGAAAGTACCAAACTCTATTAGATTGATCTGCAACCCTAAGAAAAACTTTAGTTTTCTCACCATGCTCATCTCAAACTGTTCCTACATGGATTGACAAAATTCCCCGCAAAGACTTGCATTAGTGGATCCAAACACAATGTCACTGACATAAACTTGCACAACCGGTAAATTAAAAAAAACAAACTTCACAAACAAGTTGCAATCTACTTTACCTACTATGAATCCTGAGGTGAGTAGAAATATTTTAGAAATGTTCTAAGTCGATCGTACCCTGTTCGAGGATCTTGCAAGAGCCCGTAAAGGGATTTTCTGAGCTTAAGGATGTGTTTAAGTTTCGAGAGGTCTTTAAAACCGCCTGATTGCTTGACATATACTTCTTCATTAATGAGGCTATTTAAGAACTCTCTTTTATCATCGATTTGATAGAGCTTGATTCCCTTGAAACAAGCAAATGTTAATAGTATTTTGATTGACACAATCCTTACAACAGGCACACAAGTTTCGTCAAAATTGATGCCTTCCTAGTGAGTATATCCCTTAGAAACAAGTCTTGAATTGCTTCTGACAATCGTCCTTGACTCATCCCCTTTGTTTTTAAAAATGCACTTAGTTCTAATAATAGTGTGATTTTCAAGTCTAGGCACAAGGTCCCATACATAGTTTCTCTCAAACTGAACAAGTTCATCTTGCATTGTCACCAATCAAGAATCATTGTCGCAAGCCTGATCAATAGACTTTGGCTCCATTGAGGATACAAATGTAGACAACACAAATGAATTTAAGTGTGATCACATTTGGATTTCTTTATAAATGTCCCCAATCACCAACTCACTAGGGTGATCTCTAACAAAGCTGAAATCCTTGGATAACCCATGAGAATCACTATTATTAGGGATGCTATAAGGATCTACTTGATCATGTTCCTCAAACTCTAATTCATGTGGTTGATTTGCTTCCTGAAAAGTAACCTAAGAAGATTCATTATTCATTTTCAGATCAAACTTGTTAAAGTAGTCCTTCATAAGAACATAACATTCACATCCAAAATCACAGAAATAACCTATCCTTGGTGAGCGTCTGAAATAGATTTCAAAAGATATCTTCTTTAATCTATGTAGAATCAAAGTCTTATTTAAGACATGACATGTTGTGGTTATGGCCTCTACCCAAAAATATCTGAGCGAATCAGACTCCCATAAGCATCGTACATATGCATTCCTAAGCTATTGTTCTAGTTTTAGAGAATTCATGCTTAATCTCAGCCTTATCATAGTAGTCATAAAAAATTCTCATTCTCGAGCTCTCCACCATGATCACTTCTTAACTTAGTAATGATAGATCCTTTTTCATTCTGAATCTGTTTGGCTAGTTTCTCAAACTCGGAGAAAGTGAAGTCCTTTTAAGAAGTAAACAAAACTCAACAATACGTGAGTAGTCATCTACCATAACAAAAAAATATTGACAACCACTTGAACTTTTAGATTTCATAGGTCCAAATAAATATAAGTGTAAAAGCTCTTGAGGTCGGGCTGAGCTAATGTGTTTTTTGGACTTTTGGGGCTGTCTATGGAGATTTCTTAGTTCACATGTTGACCACATGCTTACCTTCGTATAGGATTTTTAGACAGGTCTTTATCTAATCCACGTTTGCTAATTATATGTTTTAAATTCATGTGAATGTGACCTAATCATTTATGCCAGAGTAAGGGTTCTTCTTGTGCTGCCAGAAGGCAATCTAGCGATGAACACTCATCGAATCTAAGTGTGTATATGATTTTATGCCGATCTCCCTTAAGCAACAAGTCTAGTATGTCTTCCTTAAGAACTTCAAAATCAGAAGAAGAAACCACTACTTTAAAACCTTTATCACAGATCTGAAACACGCTTAAAAGATCATGTTTCAAATAATCAACAAGGGTAACATGATTAATAGAAGTTAAAGTGTTTCCGATCGTACTTTCACCAATTATCATACAGTTGTGGTTGTTGCCAAAAATGGCATTCCCACTAGCTTTGGCTTTGAGGTTGAGGAAGAGACCCTTGTGTCCAGTCATGTGTTGTGAGCATCCGTTGCCCATGACCAACTGCTAGTACGATATCGCTTGATGTCATGAATCGATGCGCAATTGATCTTCTGTAATTAACCATGGGTTCTGCAAAACTGTTGATGGGTTTTTTGGTAGACATTACTTGCGTGTCCTTAGAGGGTTAGAAAGGAATCTTGGATTTCTCTTTTGTTCCATGACCTTATTGTCTTTAACTTGACCTTGCATTTTATTAGCAACTAAAACATGCTTCTCAATCTTAAAATATTTAGAACTACTTCTCTTTTCTACCTTGTACCCTAACCCATACTTAATTCTGCTTTAGTAATTACCTCCTGATAATTTATCTATGTTCTCTTTTACCATAGTAAACTTTGTTATATCATTAACTAGGATGGGTGTGTTCTGTTTAAGCTTGCCTAGTGGCTTATAGGCTATCTATGTTTTTCTTGAGCAACTTAATCTCATATTCAAAATAGCCTAGTGGCTTAGTTTGTACAAATTAGCCTTCATTATTTATTGTGTAAATATTGCATAAAATACACTATTTAAAGCCAAAATAAAAGAATAAAGAAAAGCAAGGAAAAAGAAATAAAAGACCAAAGGTATTTTATGACCTAAACCCCAACACCTAGGCATCATGATGACTGGGTCGACAAGGAATAAACTAGGGGAAGATAAGGGCCAATAAAAAAAACCTAATTCATAAATGCCCAATAAAATACTTTTGAGATATATTTTATTCTTTATTATTTATACATAAAATAAAGAAACTTTGTGCATGAAAGTTATAGATAAAAATTCCTAGAAAAATAAAAAATTGATTTCACATGAAAATAATGCATATTATGCATTCGACACTCTAAATAAAAATCCAAAACCCAAACATCCCAAACCAACACCTTCTCCATATGAACTCAAAATGCATAAAATCAACTTTAATTGTATATAAATTTTAATTAGCTATTTAATGAAGGTGGTTTCATTTGGTTTGGAGTTAAGATGTAAAAGATAGATTTTAGACCCCTATTGTATAGTATAGCTAAATAAAATATTCATTTTATTTATTCTTTATATATTTATTATTTTATTTTTTAAAATTTTGTCTATATTATTTATAACTCAAGTGCATAATTAGATTAAAATAAAACCATGAAAATAAACTAAAATAAATAAGTGTATACAATATATAGATCAATTACCTATAGATATACCTATATAATAAATATATCTATTTCTTTAAGTATACAAATAATTTCAGAAAAATATAATAAAAACGTATTTGTGTATATTTAAAATTATTTATAATTATATCAATTACACATATAAAATAATAAAAACTAAAATACAAAATAAAAATATAATTTTCAAAACATAGGTAAATGTACCTATATTTATACTTGTAAAAAGTAACTCAGAATAAATTAATCCATAAAAATAAATAAAAATGGGATTAAAATACTACATAACATAATAAATATTTCTTATGTTTTAAGGAAAAAATAATAAAATCATTTACTATTTTTAAGCATCCAGCCATAGCTTTCTTATCCTCAACACTTTGAGGAGCCATCCCTTTAGATATGTGGATACAATGTCTTAAGGGAAGGAAGCCTTTCTTAGAGTTCTCCATATGGATACGCTCCAACATTTTCTTAATTACCATGTTGTGACAATCTTAAAATCCCCTTTTCTCTGTTTATGAACAGCTTCAGACTTAAGATATAAGAGGCTTCTCCAAGATCTTTCATCTCGAATGTATGGGACAACCAAATTTTAACACTGGTTATCATCTCTATATCATTCCCAAGGATAAGGATGTCATCTACATAGAGCACGATGAACACAATGGCACTCCCACTAAGCTTCTTGTGCGTACATGATTCATCCGGTTTCTGAACAAAATCCTAACTCTTTATGGTTTCATCAAATCTGATGTTCCAGCTACTAGAAGCTTGTTTAAGCCCACAGATGAATTTCTTTTGCTTGAATACTTTGCCTTCCTCAGTTATGTAGCCCAGGAGCTGCTCCATATAGATATCCTCCTTGAGGTATCCATTGAGGAAAGCCGTCTTGACGCCCATATGCTAGATGCCGTAGTCAAGATATGCAACTGTAGCTAGCAATGCCCTGATGGATTTTATCATAGCCATAGGAGAACATGTCTCATCGTAGTTAATGTCTTCTCTCTGTGCATAGCCCTTGCTACGAGCCATGCTTGAAGGTCTCAACCTTTCCATGAGGTCCCCCTTTTCTCTTGAAGATCCATTTACACCCAATGGGTTTTACTCCTCTAGATGGATCCTCGAGGGTCCATACATCATTCTTATGTAGGGAGTCTATTTCAGACTTCATTTATAGCATCCATCTATCCATGTCATGATCTGTGAGTGCTTCATTAAATGAAGTTGGATCATTGTCAATTTCACCTTACACATGAAATCTGTACCTTTTAGGTTGTGCAACCACCCTCGGACTCCATTGGAGAGGTATGTATGTTGCATCTTCATTTACTTCTTCAGTTTCTAGTTCAGGAAGCTTAGTATCCTTAGGAGATTCAATGAGTTCCATTACTTCATTTTTGTCTTGACTCTTAAGGAAGTCATCCTACAGAAATCTTACATCTTTAGAGATGGACGCCTTCCGAGTCTCAGGGTTATAAAGTTAGTATCCAATACCGTCCTTTACCCAATGAAGTACCACTCTCGAGTGCGAGATTCTAGCTTACTTGTGTCCATGTTCGTTGCATGGACCAAGCAACCCCAAATTCTCAAGTGTCTAACACTGGGTTGGGATCCATACTAAAGCTCATGAGGAGTTATTTGTACAGATTTGCTAGGAATCTTCAGGATATATATTGCAGTCTCTGCTGTATATCCCTAGAAACTAAATGGTAAATGTGCTTTACTCATCATTGAATGGACCATGTCCATGATTGTCGTATTACATCTTTTAGCAGCACCACTAACGAGTTCGATAAACCCTCTATTAATTTGTTGAAATTAATGTGTGAATAATGTTGTCGTTCGTTGTAGGCTTCTAATCGGAATCAATAAAAAAATAACCACTTAATTAATTAATTAATTCAAATTTAATCGAAGTGGTTTTATGTTTATTAAGCATGGAAAAATCCTAGGGTCGAACTTGAGGAGGCAAAGGAACAACATATGTTAATACATATCAAAGTTCGTGCATGATTTTTTAGCCGAAATATTTTTAGTATTTTTAATGCAATTTTTGGATGCAATTGAAAATTCATGCAAATTTTAAGGACAAGAAAATTAATGTCAAAAAACAAACTCCAAAAATTACAATACTTGGTCGAGATGTGAATAATGATAAAATAAATGCACTGTAGTTTTTTGGAATTTTCTGATGAAATATGAATATTTTCGAATTAATGAATGTTGATGATGTGAATCTCAATAAATAATTATAATAAATATAAAACATCTTTATTTTCAGGAAATAAGATTATCCAAGATATATCAATAAATGAAATGTCCTAGAAAAATCCTAAAAACTAAAAATGTTGAGTTTAATACCTATTAAAAATTAAATATTGAAATACACAAAATGATTTTTATAGAGAAAAATATGGAGGGAAATTCCTAAGTAGCGTCCCTAGAAATAATTTTTCTTCGAATAAGCCACCAAATTTTTTTTTCTCTGTATAGTGTAGAGATATCGCATAAATTGTATGCGCTATAGAATAGCGCAGCTATTCTATGCGTTTTCTGTAGATAACGCAGAGAAATCGTGCGATATGCCGGTAGCGCATACATTTCCTGCGATATACCCTTAAGAAGAAATAAATTACAGAGAGCGAACGAAGGGTCACGTCTTCTGTCCGCCTGAGCCGCGAAGCCGCGAAGACATCTCCGCCCAGGCTCCTCCGCCGAGCATCATCTTCACCGCCGCGGATGCCACAAGCCGCGAAGGACGTCCCCGCACCTCCGCCCAGGCGTCCCCGCACCTCCGCCCAGGCGTCCTCGCGACCCCTGCCCAGCTTCTTCCCGTCTGCCGCTACCTCCACTGCTTGCGAGGGTAACGGTTTTCACATTTTTTTGTTAGGTTTCTTTATCTCTTATGCCTCCCCACGACATTGTGATTTTTTATGACCTAAGACCATGTGATTATAATATATAGGATGTCAATGTATTCCATATTTTGCGTGTTTGAGTTGAAGAGTCATAATGAAGACTCTTGTTCTACTGTCAAGCGAAGTCTGCGATTGAGAAAATCCATGTCGTATGATGAGTTATTGGATTTGGTTTGTAAGAAGTTTTCATTGGATAGGAACACTTACAACGTGAAGATATCGCAGTGTATTGGAAATGGTTCAGTGATGACGTCCATTGCAGATGATGATGATGTAGACAATATTTTTCTTTACGCTGAGACTTATGCAAAGTCGTCTCCCGTAGAGATAGTTGTAGAAACATCTTTGATTGAACTTGGAACCGAGCAGCGCGCCTTTGAACATCATAGTGTGCCCACATTTGCAAATCTATCTAACGACGAGGCACCTATTATGGCATACATTGACGAGAGAACATTTATTGGCGAGTCTCTGATGAGGGAAGTGCATCGCGTTCTGAATGATTGTCCTCCAGAGGTCACTGATGATGAGATAGAGAATGGAACCGATGAAGCTGAAGATGTCGGCCAGGATGTAACAAATGATTCCCAAATTGTCTCTTCAATACCCTTCTTCAATGTTTTAGGCGGTGACGGCCTTACAAATTTCGAAGACAATTTTCGAAAGGAAAGTGCCATTGACAGCATTAGTGATGAACTACGAAAGGGTCGCACTTTCAAAACAAAAGATGACCTTGTTTTTTGTGTGAAAAGGTACCACATTTTCTCCCATTACAACTTCACTATTAAGGAATCAACCACATTGGTTTGGTCCATCTCGTGCGCGATGGATTCCAATGGGAGCAAGTGGTTTTTACGTGGTCATTACCGTAGATTCGATGGGATGTGGGTAATATCCAAGCTTGGTGATCCACATTCATGTATCAATCCATCCATTGGTCAAGATCATCCCCAACTTGACTGCAATTTCATGGCACGAGAAGTTCTTGACTTTGTGAAGGATAGCCCAATTGTTTCGGTTTCAACTCTGAGGACCCATATCTACAAGGTGTACAAGTACTTGGTTACAAAGAAAAGGGTGTGGGATGCGAGACGAAAGGCGATTGCAATCATTTATGGTGAATGGAAGAAATCCTATGCGGAAATGCCACATCTCTTACATGCTTTAAAGGCTGTCATTCCAGGGACAGAAATAGCTATTACGCATACGGTCCATCCTGATCCAAGGAAGCCACATTGTCGTAGATTTCAGCAATGTTTTTGGGTGTTTGGTCCATGTATTGAAGCGTTCAAGTATTGCAGGTCACTGATCAGCATAGACGGTACACACTTGTACGGAAAATATACACAAAAATTATTGATTGCTTATGGGATTGATGGTGATAACCATATTGTCCCCCTCGCCTTTGCCATTGTGGACAAGGAATCTGTGCCAACTTGGAAGTGGTCTCTTTCTTTACTGCATATCAAGGTTATTGGGATGCATCCAGGTCCCATTTGTATTATTTCAGATCGCCATCCAGGTATAAAGTCTGCAATGAATGATGTTGATGTTGACCTACTGCCTCCATTTGCACATTGGCATTTTTGTTCATGACATGTGGCTAGCAATTTCAACACTGTTTTTAAGAACGGTTCTATGAAAAATATTGTGACTGCAGCTGCCTTACAGACATCCTCTAAGAAATTTGCATACTTCATGAGAAAATTGAGAGAATGGAATAGAGACGCAAGTAGATGGTTCGAAAGTCATGATTGTCCCAAAGAGCAGTGGACTTTGGCTTACGATGGTGGTTTTAGATTTGGTCAATTAACCACCAATCTCAGTGAGAGTTACAATGCCGTACTGAAGGATGCGCGATAATTGCCCATTTCAGCACTTATTGGAAAAACATTCTACAATTGCATTTTGTATTTCAATAAATGCAAAGAAGAAGCTGCTGCCGCCATTGCTAATGGGAAGAAATACACCACATGGGCTTCTTCAAAACTACAAGCATGGAGTTCTTTTGCAAATGCCAGAGTATTCCAGCTCCCTGCGACACTGATGAGGTGTTACATGCGATCGATCTACGGGGTAAGGTGGATGTGGATTGGAGAGAGAAGCATGTTGACCACATCAATGCTTGGATGTCTCGACACGATAGAGTTCTCCACATAGACCAATCAATTGGGGTTAGCACAACTCCTGATTACATGGGTTGGTATCTCCGCATCACCAGAAGATACGTGGGGAGATTAGGTGCAATCCTAGCCTACAATGTAAGTATACATAACGCAAATATATTTCGCTTACTTGTTATTATGTAAAATCACATTTATTCCAATTTTTCAGATGCAAAGATGGGATCTTGTTATGAATTTAGGAGGAAGAGATCCTGGCCACTACCAGTATAGAGACATAGCACAAGAGACCAAGGCTGAGATGGAGCGTTCATTAGCAACTCAATTTGTAGATGCTATGATCTTGAACGAGGAGTACACACAGCAAGAGGACATCCAAGATAGAGGAAGAGGACGTGGAAGAGGTAGAGGTCGGGCTAGGGCACAACAACATGCTCATGGACGAGGTCGGGCTAGGGCACAACAACAAGATTTTGCACATGGCGACAACTTGGAGGAGGGACACCAGGATATGGATGACGTTCCTGACTTTGTTTTAGAGACACAGTTTGTCACACCGCCTGTTGAACCTCGAACCGGCGAGATGTCAACTCCACAAGCTCCTGCAAGGAACATTCGAGGTGAAGAAGCTCAACATGCGTATGCTACATTGACACCGCCACCTGCGCCCACCTTTGAAGAGGAAGAAGGCATTGGAAGTTCTCAACAACAAGATCTTGATCTCAGATTTGGAAGGACTGCATACCAAAGGAGGAGGAAGAGATAGATATGTAATGTAAACAATGTAGTCTTACTTTTTTGTATTGTACCCCTCATGTACTCATTTTGGAAGCAATGAAGACTATTTATGGACGTCTATTCAAACATTCTTCAAATTTTGTACATATCTTATGGATGAAGAAGTACAGTCATTACAATTCTTGGTGTTGTTGTTATGTTCTATTCAAGCTTGTTCCTGACTTTATTTTTTTTGGCCGCATAGCAGAGTATAACGCAGCAATTCTATGCGCTATAGGCTGCCTTCCTTTTTTTGGCCGGTAGCAGAGTATAACGCAACTATTGTCTGCGCTATATATAGAAAACACAGACAAAGTATGCGCTAACGTAAAGCGCATAGATTAAATGCGTCTTCCTATATCGCACAGACTGTCTGCGATATGCATACACTATTCGAAGAAAAAATTTTTTTTTTGGCTTAGTTGGAGACTAATGTTTTCCAACTACGCCTCTTAGGAATTTTTCTCAAAAATATGCATGCAAATCAATTATTTTTGGGCACAATATGGAATACAATTAATTCTCTGATCGGTGATTTTTGACATTTTTTAGCAATAGTTAATTTATATGAATTTCTAAGCATAGATTAGGTAAAATATGCAATTTTCCACAATAATATTAATTATTAACTAACCACGATGCATAAAAATAAAACAAGCATGACAGATGTCGAGAATTAATTGTAGAACATTGTGCTATTTTTTGAATAATAAAAAGATGCAAAATTGAGGTTTAAAATTGCAGAAGAAGTCAACAATATGTTTGTAATATTACAATAATTAAATAAAATAGAAAATGCACGGAGAGGGCGTTGGTAGAATTACCAGGACCTCGGGGGTCAAGTGCAAAATTTCCAGTGGAGTGGCTGGACCTGGATGCGAATGGAGGGTACTTCTAGGGTGTCGATGCAATATATTCCATCTCGCACATGCGCAACACATGGGAGGGCCTCGGGTCAGCCCCAGCAGTGAGGCGGTGAAGATGGCGGAGCCTTCGGGAGTGGGCGGAGGTGATGATGATGGGTGCGAGCTCCTAGAGGGAGGTTGGTGTCGAGGGATTCTTGGAGCAAATTGAGCCTTAGGGGGAGGAGGGTCGAATGCGGGGGACGATGGGCAAAGGCACCTCCTGGAGCAGGCGACAAGGTCGAGGCGGTGGAGGGGCCTAAAGTCAATGAAGGCGAAGTGCAAATGGAGTGGGTTGCGGCCTGACATGCAAGGGAATGAAGCAACAGTTTGGAGGAGGCGATGGAGCGGAGAGGGGCTGTCACCACCAGCAATGTGGTAGGGGCTCGATGAAGCTAGGAGATGGTTAGAGCACATCATGGGGCTTTGCTAGTGCTGCTAGTAATGGAGAAGCGCCGCCTTTGCATTATGTGAATCGACGGATGGGGTCGAACAGAGCGACACGATGGTGTTTTACAGAGAGAGGGTGGCTGGCCAAATAAAGAAGGTGGTCAGCGAGATTGCATGAGGCGATCAGGGATGGGATACGCGACTGATCGGAGGGGATTTGATTGGGTTCCACTCAGGGACGAAGATCGGGTGAGACAAGCAATTGATTAGGGATTTGCAGGGAGGTCAACGCATTTGGAAGGTGGCGGCATGGCCACAGATGGAAGGATGGAGGTGATGGAGACGACACGCGAGATCCGCGGTTGACGATGCCACCGCCCCCAAAAGGATAGGGATGTAACGAGCGGAGGAATGAGCGAATGGAGGGTCATCTGATCGGTCGAGATCGGACGCCCCTTGTTGTGCCATGTGTCAAGCTTTTTATTTTATTTTATTATTATTGTTTAGAATAAATGAAATAAATATACCAATAATGGGTGACACGTGGCGGCTCCAAGAGCGGCCACGTGGTACCCTTAGAAAATTTAAAAATGAAAAGAAAGATAAATAAAAAAGAAATAGCAAACGACCTCGGATTGGAAAATTTTCTTCACAAAAGTTTCTCACATCAATGATATTTACAACTTTCATGAAGGGATTAAGTACCAAAAATAGGTCATCTCCATAAAGTAATATTTTTGGGGTACTCTATGTGCATAGAGTACCTTGATTTTTGAGTTTTGTAAATTTTTTTATCGTTTTTAAATAAGATAAAACTTGGAAAAATATGATAAAATCAAATATAATTATTTAC
This sequence comes from Ottelia alismoides, assembly GCA_037367405.1. Classification (NCBI taxonomy): domain Eukaryota; kingdom Viridiplantae; phylum Streptophyta; class Magnoliopsida; order Alismatales; family Hydrocharitaceae; genus Ottelia; species Ottelia alismoides. Next base: position 312,786 of record JAZKJV010000840.1, on the reverse strand, counting down.
AAAATAATATAATCTTTTTGTATTTTTATGAGTTAAGGAAATGAAGAAATAAAATAAAGTATGATAAAGATGACTTTTGTACAGATTGTTAGTGAACCTTCAGACTCGATTAGTTTCTTTGACTTTGGTTTTATTTTAGATTTGGATTTTTACACATTTTAATAAAACATTTGTCAAAGAAAATAATTGAAAAATAAATAAAATAATAAAGTTAAATAGGTACATAAAATAATAGGTTAAAATGAGGTAAAATATACAATGTATAAAAATAGGCCCAAAACCCAACTTTCACATATGAGCTCCGACGAGTATGATCAAATCGGACATTGAATGAGGAAGATATCGGCATTTTAGTCCGACAGATTTGAAAGTAGGGTTTGGGTTTCTAGTCCACTTATTTATGTTAGTGATTTTTTGTATTTTTCATTTATTCTTGTTAATGATATATACACAATAACTCAGCCATGGCCGGTCCCAAGCCCAGGTAAATGAGGAGGGTTGCGCGTTAGGTAGCCGACAGCCAGTGCAGGAGAGATAAATTCGTAAATAGTGTTCTTAAAGTTCTTCTAAGAACACTATTTATGAATTTATCTCGAAACCGTTCGGATCTTTTAAACATGGATTTAAGCAAACATACAGATTTTGTTGGGGCGTTCCCTACTTGCGACGCGTTGCATCGCCCGAATGCAATGAAAAATTGGCAAGGGCCGCTACATCACAGCCTGGATGTAGTTCAAAATTTGCAAGGGTTCTCGCATGAGGAACACATGCGGGTAAACAAACTAGTTCCGCTGCATCACCGCCCGGATGCAGTCCAAAATTTGCAAGGGTTCTCGCATAATGGACGCATGTGAGTAAAGAAGTTAGCCCAAAAGAGATTGCAAAGGAAGTTAGGGATTGGTAGTTGGAATATCGGTACTTTAACTAGAAAATTGATGGAGATAGTGGATACAATGGAAAGAAGGAAGATTCATATATTATGTCTACAAGAGACTAAATGGGTTGGAGAGAAAGCAAGGGAGATCGAGAAGATAGGCTTTAAACTTTGGTATTCAGGTAAAGATAAGGGCAGAAGCGGTGTTGGAGTGGTTGTTCATAAAGATTTGAAGGATTGTGTGGTTGAGGTGCAAAGATTTGGGGATCGGATTATTTTGCTAAAGTTGGTGCTTGAAGAAGAAATTCTGAATATCATCTCAGTTTATGCACCGTAAATTGGTTTAGATGATAGGACTAAACAAGCTTTTTGGGAGGATCTGGATAAGATTTTACAAGGAATCCCACAAAGAGAGATGGTTTGCATAGGTGGAGATCTTAATGGACATGTGGGAAAAGATGTTTCAGGGTATGCAAGTGCGCATGGAGGACATGGTTTTGGGGATAGAAACGAAGAGGGAAAAGTCATTCTGGATTTTGTAACTGCATATGATCTTTTCATAGCAAACACTCTTTTTAAGAAGAGGGAGGAGCATTTAATTACTTATAAGAGTGTCTCAACTAGAACACAGATAGATTACTTTGCGTTCAGGAGAAGAGATCGATTATGTTGCAAAGATTGCAAAGTAATCCCTGGAGAGAGTTTGACAACCCAACATCGCTTGTTAGTCTTGGATTTACAAATAAAAGGGCTGGTAAAGAAAAGGAAGGTTCCTAAGATCACTAGAACTAGGTGGTGGAATCTTCTGCTGAAGCAATCACGCTTCAGGGAGAAGGTTTTAGAAGACTTATCTTGGAATTGTAGCGGTAGTGCAAACGAGATGTGGGAGGCAGTAGCATCTTGTATCCGAAAGGTAGCCAAAGAGATGCTAGGCGAGTCAAAAGGAGGAGCTCCGGGTCAAAAGGAGGCTTGGTGGTGGAGTGAAGGGGTGCAAGAGAAACTAAAAATTAAAAGAGCTTGCTTTAAAGCTATGTCTAAGGATAGAACAGAGGAATATGTCACAGACTATAAAATAGCGAAGAAGGAAGCAAAGAAGGCTATAAGTGAAGCTAAGTCAAAAGCTTATGAGGTTTTGTATAAAAATCTCAACTCTAAGGAGGGCCAAAAGGATATATTCAGGTTGGCCAAAGCAAGAGAAAGAAGGACCAAAGACCTTTCTCAAGTGAGATGTATTAAGGACGAGGAAGGTCACGTGCTTGTTACTCAGAAGGATATAGAGACTAGATGGGAGCAGTACTTCCATAAACTTTTCATTGGAGAAGGAAATAGAGAGATCACTTTGGGTGATCTAGCTAGTAGTGAAAGTTACTTGAATCGTGCATGCTATAGACGAATACAAAGAAAAGAAGTAGAGGAGGCTTTGAAGGTTATGAGACCTGGGAAAGGTGTTGGACCGGATGACATCCCTGTAGAAGTATGGAAAGTTTTAGGTGAGCGTGGTTTGACTTGGCTTACGAATCTATTCAATGTTATTTGGCGAAGCAAGAAAATGCCTGAAGATTGGAGGAGGAGTATCATGGTGCCTCTTTATAAGAACAAAGGAGACATTCAAAATTGTTCAAATTACAGAGGTATCAAGCTGATGAATCACACTATGAAAATTTGGGAACGTGTGATCGAAAGAAGGTTAAGGCAAGTTTCCCAAGTAAAAGAAAACCAATTCGGATTCATGCCAGGTCGCTCAACTATTGAAGCCATCCATTTGTTGAGGAGAACAATGGAGATTTATAGAGCTAAAAGGAAGAATCTCCATATGATCTTTATTGATTTGGAGAAGGCTTATGATTCCATCCCACGAGAGATACTGTGGAGAGTTTTAGAGAAGAGACAAGTACCTGTCCTATACATTAATCTCATAAAGGATATGTATGATAGGGCTTTATCTTGTGTAAGGACCCCGACGGGGAAGACTGACTATTTTGATATCAACATTGGTTTACATCAAGGTTCAGCTTTGAGTCCATTTCTTTTTACTTTGATTATGGACGAGTTGACAAGTCACATTCAAGATGAGTTACCTTGGTGTATGTTATTTGCTGATGATATTGTGTTGATTGACGAGACTAGAGATGGAGTAAATGAGAAGCTTGAGGTTTGGAGACATGCATTGGAGACTAAAGGTTTTCGTATAAGTAGGGCTAAGACGGAATATATGGAATGCACCTTTGATGGAAGCAATGGTGAAGGAATCGAGGTGAAGATTAGTGACGATAACATTCAGAAGAGAGATTCTTTTAGATATCTGGGATCTATTTTGCAACATGATGGGGAAATTGATGGAGATGTTACTAATAGAATAAATGCAGGCTGACTAAAGTGGAGAGGAGCCTCCGCTGTTCTCTGTGATAAGAAAATTCCTTTAAAAATCAAAGGAAAGTTTTACAAAGTAGCCGTGAGACCTGCTATGCTTTATGGTTCTGAATGTTGGCCTGTGAACCATAGACATGTGCAGAGAATGGCTGTAGCAGAAATGAAAATGCTAAGATGGATGTGTGGACATACACATAAAGATCGGATTCGGAATGATGCAATCCGAAAGAAAGTTGGTGTCGCTCCGATCGAGGATAAGATGCGAGAAAACCGTTTAAGATGGTTTGGTCATTTGCAAAGAAGGTCAACTGATGCACCGGTTAGGAGATGCGAGTGTTGGGATGTTGAGCCGGCCAAGAGAGGGCGAGGACGGCCCAAGAAGTGTTGGAAAGAGACTATACGAAGGGATCTTAGTTTTTTGGATATAAGTCCGAGATTGACCCAAGACAGATCTGAATGGAGGCGAAGAATCCATGTAGCCGACCCTACTTAATTGTGGGAAAAGGCTTTGTTGTTGTTGTTGTAGTGATATATACACAATGGAGGAGGTTTCAAGTGATTTGGACTTAGCATGAATGAATTAAAAATAAGGGATGCTGAGATTTTTGGTTTCTTATTTTATGCAATTATGAATGATAAAATGCAATTATTATTTATACATGCATGAATGCTAATAATGCAAGATAATTGATAAAATGCATATGAATTTTTGGGAACTGAGCTTAATTAATCTCTTTTAGAGTGATGAATCACATATTCATCAACCCTTATACTTAAACCATGCTCGTCCTTGAGCAATTAAAGCAATGAAATGATGTGAAATGAGATTGGGTTCCATACCAAACCATGAGCAAAAGGTGAAAATGGAGCTAGACCCGACCTTTGGATTATTAGTTTGGCAGAACTCATGTGAGAATTAGGGTTTCAAAATCAACAGTCTCCGTTCTACACATCATTGTCACAGTGTTGGCTCAGATGTCATCTTAGATCAATCCCCTTCCCAAAGCATACCCCATGAACATTGAACAACTGTCTCATATGTGTGAAAGGATTTAGTTCTTCCTATCAAGAATGTCAAACTACCATGTAAACCTCTCCCGTAATAAATCGTCCTCGAGGAGTCAGGTATTTCCTTCTAAGTATGTCGTGTTGTGTTCACAATATAAAAGGAGGGAGAAATTAGAAGAAGGGGAAAAGAAATGGAGGGTGACCAATGTAGTCACCCCTCCTTGTGAAGTCGGCAAGTTTAGCCAAGTTTCCATCAAGATCTGCAGGTTGTCTTGAAGCTTGGACCTTTTTGGTCAAATATTTATTTAGTACCTGGCTTCTTTTTGTTTGTATTTTTGGTAGTTCTACATGGATCTTGTTGTGTGTAAAGCCTTGAATTCAGTCTCTCAGATCCTATATCATAAGATCCTGCTCATCAAGAGGAAACCAATAGAATTTGCTTCGTGTGAATCGGACTTTCTTTGGATTTGTTATGATTTTTTGAAGAATAAGATAAGTAAGGAGGCTTAAGATGTCATTAACCTATAATAACCATCACTAAGACTAATTAAATATATTTAAAGAAAATAATGATGGATTGAGGACTGCTAATGACCATTAGTGAATACTAATCAAAGGTCGGTGAAGGTTAAGCACAAGTTGTGAAAGGTAAATCCGATTAGTGAAAGTTAACCGCAAATAACGCCAATTAAACATCATTAGCGAATATAGAACCTTCTGGAAAATTCTAATTTAAGCCTTAAGTTTCGGATAAGCTTTGGCCAAAACCATGGGTCAAAACCATGGGTCGGTAACTGTGGTTAAGGGTTAAACAATGGTATACTAACCATGATTAGTGGTTTTCTGAAGCCTATAGCCCCCCTACCCATTCGTTCGATATGATTTCCACTACCACCACTACCCCAAGAGCTAGGTCAAGAGATCAGGAGGAGGAGATGGAGGCAAGGAAGAAATACTAGTGAAGCGCTGCCGGATAGATAAGGAGGAGGAGGAGGACGGTACGATCCTCTCCTACTTGGTTTCGTAAGTAAGCTCTAACTTGAGCTAGGTTTTTTATTTATCTTCAGTTTCGATTCATTTTGTGTTATGGTTCAAGGACCAATCTGTGTAACACCCTACATAGGTGCGTGCAGCTATACACGTCAGTGAACCCTGTGATTCTTCACACCTTCACTTACGTAAGATGCGTGGTGTCTACCTATTCTCCATCGTTTATAGTTCTGTTATATTCTTTCGATTTCATTTTTGTACTTGTTTTGAGGGAGAAATCTGTGTAATACCCTACTTAGGTGCGGGCAGCTATGCATCTCATTAAACCCTGTGATTCATCACACCTTCACTCACCTAAGATGCGTGGTCTATTGATTCTCCATCGTTTGCAGTTTGACTATATTCTTTCAGTTTCATTGTTGTTTTCCTCTTGGTGATTTTATAGAGGAAACTCTTTCCGTTTTTCTTTTGAAAAATGTCTCGATATAAGGGGAAACTCTGCCAAAATTTTCATAGAAATATGTCCCGATATGGGAAACTCTGCCGAAATTTGCATAGAAATATGTCCCAATATAAGGAGAAGCTCTGCTGAACTTTTTCTAGAAATATCATCCCGTATAAGGGGAAGCTCTACTGAAATTTTGAGAGAAAATATGTTCTTCGCGTTCTTCGTGTTCTTCATGTGTTCTTCACGTTCTTCATGTTCTTAGTTCATTCTTCATATTCTTGGTACGTTCTTAGTGTTCTTGATACAAAAATGAAACTCGATTGTTTCAGGAGCTGTAAATCATCCTTTCTGAAAGATAATAATGATAAAGCACTGCATACGTGAGAGGTGGCTCGATTAGGTAATGAAATCCTTCATTTTGCTGTTGGGTTTTCATACGATATCATTGAAATTCCTAATTATATATTCTTTGCTACGAAGAATCCTAATTTGGCTATTTTTGACAAAATATGGAAATTTGCTTTGTTGTTACCACTGCAATAATGTCTAAGCATCGAACAGATGCAGTGGCTTGGAAGGGTTTGGGAGTTAAAATAAGCATATGTAAGTCTATACTAAGTGTTGATGAATATAAAAATTGAAGGCTTAATGATAGAATTATATCATGGGAATTGTTGTGTATTGAAATGGATCCTGAAAAGAATAGTGTGTTACGTTAAGAATGATTTTGAGTAGATACTACAGGTCGGGCTTGCGGCCTGCAGGTTTGTCATAAGAACATTCATATTAGCAGGCCTAACTTAGGTGGTACACAATTGACTGGATATGTTGAGCGTGCGAAATAAATTATTTGTAATGCTTGGTACTCGGCTGCCATTAGGCAGATTGACTAACTGAAGATGTGGTCGTGCCATGTGGATGCACGAGTGGTTGGATAGCGGATGGGTCACGATACCATATATTTAAAGCCGCTAATATACTTGATTAAATTTAGCCTGAGGTTTTAAGCAATCGGGTCCTCAAGGATGGTGTGCTCCTTTGTTTGCTAAGCTAAGGGTTTAAAATCCTACGTAATAAAAGAAAGAAAAATTGTTAGGGTAGTATTGGAAGATTGATTGAGGCGACGTGTGCCAGCATAAACTCACCAGATTAATGCAATCTCCAATCCCTAAGTTTCCACAACTTTGGAGTCCATGAATGGTGGGGTTCCCCTAGACTAATCCCTAACATGGAATAAAAGGAATATGACTTAAACTAATGAGAATGGATGAAACTTTTTGTGATAACAAATTTTGAAAAAAATATACCATTTGTTTGCTTTTCTCTTCGTCATTACTTAGCATTCTCTAATTGTTATCCTATGATTTATGGAAAACCCAACAGATATCGGTGAGCCATCAGAAGGGCTTTAATAATCCAGCCAGCTAACATAATAGCCATCCAGCCAACGACAGTAGCTTTACTCTATAAGGTAGTTGGTAATCTTTTTGTGTGTTTTCTTACACTGATGTACATGTAAATTGTTATAGTGGGGCAATGTATCATGTAAGCTTTATTTGTGAATGGAAAAGAATTAAATACTTCTTTTTCAGTATTTTTAATTGTAGTTAGTTTTTGAATGTTAGTTATAATTACTGAATAAATTATTGCTGAATAACCGTATCTGAATGTTAGTTGTAATTATTGAATAAATTATTGCTGAATAACCGAATCCGGATATGGGAAGATTCAACGACCCGGAATTGGGGTCGTGACAGTTTGGTATTGGAGCCCGGTTATTCCAGTAAGTTACATAGTTATTGGCAACTATGAGTGCTATTTAAAAACTAAGGTTTTATTAAGATCCTTTGATCTTAATCAGTGAATGTGTAACATTCACAAGTCATTGTACCTTATGTGCATCATTCTAAAACATATAGGACCTAACCTTTGGACTTGCATGGCAGACCAAGACGTGTCTAAGCAATTAACGACTATGATGACAATACTCCAAGAGATGGGGCAAAAGCAACAGGCATTGGAGGAGAGGCTCAATGCACAAGCTGGGAGACCTGAGGCATATAAACTTGTGGATGCTAGAGTTGAGGATTCTGTTCATCTTTCCGAGGAAGAATCGAGTTATCATCCTTCCACTGAGTATGCTCCTACCCCAACTGAAGGAGCAATGGAGAGAGCTCTTCTTAGACACCAAAAAACTACTGTACAATTATCGAAAGGGAAAGATTCTTCGATTCAAAGACATAGAAACACCTGCTGAGGAAGAACTATGGCTTGATGATGTCAGTAGGATGTTGAGAATAATACATGCACCAGCAGACGCTTGGGTGCACTTTCCTGATTACTCCCCACCAAACTATACAAGACGATGGTGGAGAGCAATTTCTAATAAATTAGTAGATCCCATTCCATGGGATTTCATTGAAGAAAGGTTCCGAACACACTTCCATCCCTCCTATTGGGAAGAACTAAAGAGGAGGGAGTTGGCTTCTCTGACCCAGGGTTCCAAAAATGTACGAGATTATGATATTCAATTCACCGAGCTACTACGCTATTCCCCAACTCTAGAAGCTTCACCATAGAAGCGTCTTACTAAATTTGTTAACGAGCTTCAAGGAGATCTTAGAGATAAGCTTGCAGATTTTAGAGCCTCCACTATAGATGAAGTAATGGACATCGCCTCTCGTATTGAGATGGAATGAGACGAAAATTGTCAAAGAAGAAGCTTCCACTTTACTGGTGGACCAAACAAACCTAAGAAGAGTTATAACCATAGATATCGTCACTATCATCCGGTTGATTCTAGTATAAGCTCATCACAGACTTTGGACCAAGAATTATCAGGAAGAGGGGGTTTCTCTAGACCTCCACTATACCCTAGTGACTCAACAACAGGAGCTAGTACCTCTATGGTTGGGTCTCCAGCTCAGATAGGAACACGTGCGTGTTATTACTATCATTAGGAAGGCCACATCAAGAAAGATTGTCCAAAGTTGAGAGGTTCAAGGTTTAAACCTGCCCCAATTAATAGTGTAACTTCCATCCTGAGCAATGGAGTAAAACACATAGGAAGACATGGTAGAGGTCAGAGCTCACAAGGATCATCTCGTATACAACAATCACCACAAAGCAATACGGGTTCTAGCTTGCTTATTCCTAATGGCTGGCTCAATGCAAATACTGAAGAACAAGCCTACAATTTAGGCATAGTCGTATGAGGTACGACTACTATTCATGGATTTTCAGTACATGCATTATTTGATTCTGGTCCTTTACATTTATTTATTTCTCGATGGTTAGTACCCACTTTGGGTAAGATACCAGTAGAGGTAAAATGGTCATATCTGATCAAGGGACCAGGAGGACAAGTATTTATAATTTGAGAAATCCTGGATAACTATGTAGTACTAATAACAGGACATCAGTTACATGTTTCCCTACTATTTGTTGAAATGGATGACTTTGATCTCATCTCGAGGATGGACTGGCAAAAAAGGTATCATGCATGCCTTGACTGTTTCCATAAGATAATATCTTTTCACATTCCTAACTCGATAGAGTTTTAGTTATTGGAAAGATATCCAGTGACGATGTCAAATACGTATCTACTTTGCACAATAGTTGTTAGAGGAAGGGTGTCCAGGTTATTTAGACTATGCAACCAGTACATCAGGGTCAGACAAAATGATAGAAGATGTACCTATAGTGTGTGAGTTTGCTAATGTATTTCCATAAGAACTACCTGGACTACCACCTGAGCGAGAGATTGAATTTAAATTCTCTCTCACACGTGATACTCAGCCTATCTCAATCCCTCCATATAGGATGACACCAACTGAGTTATGTGAGTTAAAAGTATAGTTACAAGAATTATTATACAAAGACTTCATTCATCCTAGTACTTCATCATGGGGTGCACATGTTTTATTTGTAAGGAAGAAGGATGGGTTGATGCAATTGTGCATTGATTATAAACAACTAAACAAGAGGACAATAAAGAACAAGTATCCTTTGCCAAAAATAGATAATCTCTTTAACCAGTTGCAAGGTTCAACTGTGTATTCCAAGATTGACTTAAGATCTGGATACCATAAGTTGAAGATTAAAGATGTGGATATACCCTAGTCAACCTTACAAACTAGATATGAACATTATGGATTTTTAGTTATGCCTTTTGGACAAAAAAATGCCCCAACAACTTTGATTGATCTCATGAATAGAGTATTCAAGGAGTTCCTAGATCACTTTGTAGTAGTCTTTATTGATGACGTGCTTATTTACTCAAAGGATAAGTACACAAATGAACACCATCTCTGGCAGGAACTTGAAACACTAAGGAAGAACAAACTGTATGCTAAATATAGCAAATATGACTTCAAGTTTTCCGAAGTATCCTTCTTAGACTATGCTATTTATGGAGAAGGTATATCAGTTGATCCTGCGAAGGTTATTGTGGTGATGAGTTGGGAATACCCGAAGACTATCACAGAAATACAATCTTTTCTAGGTCTAGCTGGGTATTATAGAAGATTTGTGAAGGACTTTTCACGAATAGCATTGCTAATGACTAGGGTGACTCAAAAGGAAATCTCATTCATATGGTCTGATGCATGCGAAACTAGTTTTTAGACAGTGAAAGAATGCCTAACATCTGCACCTATCCGTACTCTACCCTTTGGGATTGAAGGGTTTACAGTGTACACCAATGCATCTAAAGAAGGACTTGAGACAGTTCTTATGAAACATGGCAAGGTAGTTTCCTATGCATCACGACAACTTAGGACACATGATATGAACTACCCGACACATGACCTTGAATTAGTTGCCATACTCTCCGCTTTAAAGATATGGAGACACTACCTCTATGGTATAACTTTTGAAATATTCAAAGATCATAAAAGCTTGAAATATCCTTTTGATCAGAAGGAGCTTAATATGAGACAGAGATAGTGGCTAGAGCTGTTGAAGGACTATGATTGCACCATCTCCTACCACCCTAGTAAGAGGAATGTCGTAGCATATGCCCTTAGCAGAAAAACTTATTCACCTGGGTTGGTGAGTGCTATCTACTTCTGGAGTTTACTATCAACATTGAGTTAATGGAAATCATTTGATAGTAGTGTTGATACTATAACTATTCCTCATCGATACAAACCAGAGATCTGAGATAAAATAAAGTAAGGGCTGGAGGATGATCCATTACTTAAAGACTTGAGACAACAACTTGAGAAGAATGAGATAGAGGGATTCCAGATATAAGATGGGTTACTATATAACCATCACAGAGTTTGTGTACCAAACACACCTGAACTGAGGAAAGACATCTTACGTGAATCACGGTGCTCTAGATTATCTATTCATCCAGGAATTACAAAGATATATAAGGATCTTCGTTCAGACTTTTGGTGGCCGGGAATTAAGAAAGATGTTGCTGAGTTTGTGAATTCAAGTTTCACTTGCCAACATGTGAAGGTTAATATCAAAAGACACCAGGATTGTTGCAACCTCTTCCTATCCCTGAATGGAAATGGGAAAGCATTTTCATGGACTTCGTTACTGACTTAAATCAGACGACTGGTGGTAAAGATAGTATATGGGTTATAATAGATTGTCTGACCAAGGTAGCAAACTTTATTCCAATAAGCTCATCTTCTACTCCAGACCATCTTGGTGAGTTATATATTATACATGTGATCTGTCTCCATGGTATCCCAAAGGAGGTAGTTTTTGATCGAGATTCACGATTCACCTCACAATATTGGGAAAACTTCATGAAAGCCTTAGGCATACAGTTATGCTTGAGCACTGCATATCATCCACAAACATATGATCAATCAGAATGTACGATTCATACGTTAGAGGATACGATACGAGCATGTGCCTTAGAATGGAAGGGATCATGGATTATACATTTGCATCTTGCAGAATTCACCTACAACAATAGTTACCATGCAAGTATTGGCATGGAACCATTTGAAGCCTATGTGGACGTAGGTGTACTACTCCTCTATGTTGGTAAGAGGTCAATATAAAGAACTTTTATGATTCAGATAGACTCTAGGAGACACGGGAAGCTGTAGAGCTTGCTTGAAAAAGACTATTGACTGCTCAGAGTCTCCAGAAAATCTATAGTGATGCCAGGTGAAAAGATCTTGAGTTTGAAGTTGGTGACTTTTTATTTATCGAAGTATCAGATATGAGGGAGTTCAGATGTTTGTCTTGCATGAAAGTTGGCACCCAGATTTATGGGTCCCTTTGAAATTATTCAGTGGATTGGAAAAGTTGCATATAAACTTGCACTTCCTCCACATCTTTCGACAATACATAATGTTTTTCATGTATAAAATCTGAGAAAGTATATTAAGGATCTTGAGCATAAGATAAGCTACGATGATCTGCATGTTGAGCCAGACGTGAAATACCTTGAAATACCTATACAAATACTAGATATGGATATCAAGAAGTTGAGGAATAAAGAGGTACCCCTAGTTAAAGTATTGTGGTGGAACCAAGAGTTTGAAGAAGCCATATGGGAACCTGAGGTAGATATGAGAGAGAAATACCCCTATTTGTTTGAATGATAACACAATGTATTGTGTATATCTTTATTATAAATGAAATGACATTCATTCTCTTTAATGTTATTATGGTTTCAATCCTCATTAGGGTTGTTATGCCTGCATTTCAAGTCTTCAGGACGAGAATTCCTTTAAGGTTGTTATAATTAAAAAGCCTTGAATTTGGCTTCTCGGATCCTATATCATAAGATCCGGCTCGTCAAGAGGAAACCAACGAAAATTGTTTCGTATGAATCAGATTTCGCTTGGAATTGTTACGATTTTTTGAAGAAAGATAAGTAAGGAGGCTTAAGATGTCATTAACCCATAATGACCATCATTAAGACTAATTAAATACGATTAAAGAAAAAAATGACAGATTGAGGACTGCTAATGACCATTAGTGAATACTAATCAGAGTTCCGTGATAAGCGCAAGTCGTGAAAGCTAAATTGTGATTAATGAAAATTAAGCGTCATTAGCGAATCTAGAACCTTCTGGAAAATTCTAACTTAAGCCTTAAGTTTTGGATAAGCTTTGTCTAAAACCATGGGCCAAAACCATGGGCCGCTAATCACAGGTAAGGGTTAAACCATGGTTAGCTGTTTTCTGAAGCCTATAAATAGCCCCCCACCCATTCATTCTCTATGATTTCCACTACCACCACTACACCGAGGGCTAGGGTCGAGAGGTTGGGAGGAGGAGAGGGAGGTAGGGAAGAAGCGCTAGAGAAGCATTGCCAGATAGACAAGGAGGAGGAGGATGATACGATCCTCTCCTACTTGGTTTCATAAATAAGCTCTAACTTGAGTTAGGTTTTTTATTTATCTTCCTTTTCGATTCGTTTTGTGTTGTGGTTCGAGGAGAAATCTGTGTAGCACCCTACTTAGGTGCGAGCTGTTATACACGTTAGTGAACTCTGCGATCCATCACACCTTCACTCACCTAAGATGCATGGTGTCTACCAATTCTCCATCATTTATAGTTCTATTATATTATTTCGATTTCGTATACTTTTTTGAGGGAGAAATATGTGTAACACCCTACTTTAGTGCGTGAGGCTATGCACATCGGTGAACCCTGTGATTCATCACAACTTCACTCACCTGAGCACGTGGTATCTCCATCGCTTACAGTGTGATTATTTTCTTTCAGTTTCACTGTTGTTTTACTCTCGATGATTTTATCGAGGAAACTCTTTCTGTTTTTCTTTTGAAAAATATCTCGATATAAAGGGAAACTCTGTCGAAATTTTCATAGAAATATGTCCTGATATAAAGGGAAACTCTACCTAAATTTTCATAGAAATATTTCCCGATATAAGGGGAAATTCTACCGAATTTTCCTATAAATATAACCATATATAAGGGGAAGCTCCGCTGAAATTTTTGTGAGAAAATATGTTCTTTGCTTTCTTTGTGTTCTTCGTGTGTTCTTTGCTTTTTTGTGTTCTTCATTTGTTCTTCACGTTCTTGGCACGTTCTTAGTGTTCTTGATACGAAAATGAAATTCGATCGTTTCAGGAGTTGTAAGTCATCCTTTCTGAAACGAATGATGATAAAGCATTGCATACATGAGAGAGAGCTCGATTAGGTAACGAAATCCTTTCTTTTGCTGTTGGTTTTTCATATGATACCTTGAAATTCTTGATTTTATGTTCTTCTCTACGAAGATTCCTAATTTGGCTATTTCTGAGAAAATATGGAAAGTTGCTTTGTAATTCCCACTACAATAATGTCTAAGCATCGAATAGATGCAATGTCTAGGAAAGTTAGGATTTGGAATTTAAAATTAGCAAAAATATGTATATATATACATATGAATTAATATATATGTAATTCTATACTTAATGTTAATGAATATGAAAATCGAAGGCTTAACGGAAGAATTATATCATGGCAATTGATGTCTATTGAAATGGATCCTGAAAAGGATCATGTGTTACATTAAGAATGACTTGGAGTAGATATTACAGGTCGGACATGCAACTTGTAGGTTTGTTAGAAGAACATCCGTATTGGAAAGCCACACCTAGGTGGTACGCGGTTTTTTGGATATGTTGAGGTGGCGAAATAACTTATTTCAATGCATGGTACTCGGCTGCCATTAAGAAGATTGACTGACTGGAGATGTGGTCGTGCCATGTGGAGGCACGAGTGGTTGGATAGAAGCTGGGTCACGATAACATGTATTTAAAGCTGCTAGTATACTTGATTAAAGTTAGACTGCGGTTTTAAGCAACCAGGTCCTCGAGGACGATGTGCTCCTTTGTTAGCGAGGTTGAGGGTTTGAAAGCTTGGGTAATAAAAGAATAGGAAAAGTATCAGGGTAGTATTGGAGGATTGGTTGAGTTGACATGCACTGACGTAAGCTCTCCAAATTAATGCAATCTCCAATCCCGAAGTGTCCACAACTTCAGAGTCCATGAATGGTGGGGTTCCCCTAGACTAATCTCTAACATGGAATAGAAGTAGGGCTGGCTATCGAGCTCAATGAGCCGAGCCAGACCTTGGCTCAGGCTCAGGCTCGAGCTTGTTCGAACCCAGACGAGCTGGCTCAGGCTCGAGCTCAGTTGGCTCGAGCCTCTTATCAAGCCATCTCGGGCTCGATAAGGCTCGAGTCGAGCCCGTTATCAAGCCCGAGTCCCTTATCGAGCCTGGTCTGGGCTCGAGATCGGTCTGGGATCGTTAAGGAAAGTAGCCATCTTTTGGTGGAAAGTAGTTGCTACCTGGGCTCGAACTCGCAACCTCCTCTTTGAAGACTGCCTTCCTTACCAGTAAGCCACCATCCGAGTTGTATATAAAAGTTAAATTATAATATATATTGTAACATTTTATTTGCTAATAAAAAAAGAAAAATTACTAATTATCTAATTATAACCCATATTAACATAGATAAGTGTAGAAAATCCAAGTCTACAACATAATCTGCCAAATACTATTGTTATATAAATCTCATCGACACAGTCCACCATTCACAATGTTGCAAAACTAATACAAATAAAAATAAACATCATTACAATTTATAAATAGAATATATATTCCTTATCGAGCCTCTTATTGAGTTATCGAGCCGAGCAAGGCTCGGCTTGAGCTCAGCTCGTTAAGCTACCGAACTTAAAAATCTGGCTTGGGCTCAGCTCAATAGCTTAATGAGCCAAGCTCACAAGCCCTTATCGAGCCGAGCCCAAGCCTGGCTCATCGAGCCGTGACTCAATAACCATCCCTAAATAGAAGGAATAGGATTTAAATTAATGAGAAGGAATGAAACTTTTTGTGATAATAAGTATTAAAAAGTTACACCATTTGTTTGCTTTTCTCTTATTCATTGCTTAGCATTCGATAATTGTTATCCTATAATTTATGGAAAACCCAACAGGTGCCGGTAATCCATCGCAAGGACTTTATTAATCCAACCATCTAATATAATAGCCATCCAGCCAGCTACAATAGCTTTACTCTATAAGGTAGTTGGTAATCTTTTTGTGTATTTCCTTCCAGCTGATTTACAGGTAAATTGTTATAGTGAGACAATGTATCATGTAAACTTTATTTTGTGAATGGAAAAGAATAAGCTTTATGTTGTGAATGGAAAAGAATTAAATCCTTCTTTCTGAGTATTTTTAATTGTAGTCTGTTTCTGAATGTTATTTGTGATTATTGAATAAATTATTGCTGAGTAACCATATCTGGATATGGGAGGATCCAATGACCCGTAATTGGGGTCGTGACATTGTGCCCCTACAAATATGGAATCTTTTTTCCGTACATGTTTTGGGATCTTAGAAAAAAATATGCACAACCTTCCATCCCTTATCTGAAGCTTTATTTCAACCCGTACTCTGGTCTTTAGATGTCCATGCTACCAGAAAAGAGACTCACACGGTCTTCCAAAAACCCGTCTGAGATAAGCTAAGTGCATAGTACGAGAGTACATATTAATTCCCTATTCAAGAGTCGTACCTAGAATGAGGCGACCGGGTTAGATACTAAGAGTCAAATTCTGTACATTGTAATGTGGAACTTGAAGAATTATGTCAAAGACTTGAAGCTTCTAAAATCCTATTTCTCGGTGTAGTTCCTATGAAAATAGGTGGATTAAGGTCAAGTCAAGACCACTCTTGGTTTCTACTCGTAACTCGGTTCAGAACCCAAGGATTCTTCCACCAATGCAGATGCATGTAATGATGGATGAGGTGCAAATGTATGAAATGCAATTTTTTTGAGATTTTTAATGCCTTTTAATGTTTTTTAATGCAATAGATTTTTTTTTGCAAAAATGGATGAGAAGCCATTTTTTCAAAACCTTTGTTACACATGCAATGTTAGTAGCACAAAACACACAGTTCGTTAGTTTTTTTAGTTTTTTTGTTATTTTACAAGTTAGTTATCCATACCGTAAATAAGAATATAGACTTACACAAAAGTACAAGCTATGGGTAAAATATATATACATAGTATATACACCCCTATACTTATCGAGTGCTATGTCCTCAGGCACAAGAAGCGTAGAGAAGTCGTAGCTCGGGCTAAGCGTAAGAGAGTGAAAAAGAAAAAGAAAAATAGAGATTGACCCGCCCCCTATATTTAGGTTGAGGACACTCTAAATATAGAAGAAGAGTGAAAATGAGGCGCTCGAGAGAAGGAAATGAGCAGAGTATATATGATGGGAATCAGGTCCCCCTATACTTAGGCTATGGTAAGCCTAAGTATGGAAGAATGGTGGAAGTGGTGCAGTTGAGGGTAGAACTGGATGAAGAGAGTGGCATATAAAGATGGCATCAGTCCACCCCGATACTTAGGCCCTGGCCTAAGTAGAGGAAGAAGAAGTACACGGGAACCGATGGGGTCAAGGAGGAGGGTTGCCAATGATTAAGGAGGTTTTCTGTAGATCTCTTTACGAGCCTATGGTGTGAGGTCATAATGATAGGAAGAAGATGTAGCTGATGATTCCCGACCATTGTAGGATTTTTCCTCGGAATGATACTAGATGGCGTATTGATGGGAAGAAGATAAAGCACATGAAGCAGATGATTCACAACCATCATCGGATCAGAAGAATAGTATTGGAAGGTGGAGGCACTCCAAGTATTCTTGTTATTAAGCTTGTTCTTAAGATGTTTTCTCAAAATGTGCTCAATCTTGTGGTAAATTGACTCATATGATGAATATTCTGAAGCACCAGTCTCAATCAGGTCATAAGAGATTATTCTGTTATATCTAATGAGACCAGGGGAATCAGATCTAGAGGAATAGCAGTGAGGAGTAGGAGTTGTTCAACTAGGATCGATATTTGGCTGCATGCTTAGATAGGGCTTCAGAGCTGTCGAACTGAGCTCAGTTATAAATATCACCTTATCTGGACCTGATGAGGAATCATCAGAAGATTCCCTTTCCGGTATGTCGAAGGTAACTTTCATAGTCAGTTTTCTAGAACATGAAGCAGCAATAGGAGGAGGAGATTGATACAGCTTGAAGTGTTCGGAGGAACGCCTCGAGGAATCAATTCTCTTCTTCTTCTCACTAGATAACCAACTAGATGAAGGAGCATCCGATTTAACGGGATTGGTCAATTTAGTCCTTGTCGTCTATGAAGATCCAGATCCTTGGGGTGAGATGTTAACAATCAGGTCTTCATCAGATGAATAACCATTGAAATATTTCTCCTTGGTATGTGGTTGTCCCACATATTTGATCTCAGTTGGCTGGGCATTGGTGAGTTCCTGTATCAGATCACCAAACGGGTCAAGGCGTTCAGATAAGATCTTGTCCAACTCAAGGTTAGCCCATGCTTGTGTGTCCTCATTAGGAGCACGATATAGATGGTAAAATTCCTTCATCACGTGTTCCTCCTTTGGATTCGTCATGGTAGTGGTTGAGGTGCAAGCAACGGGGAATGGGGGGATGGGATAATTCTCTGATCAAATGGTCTGCTCAACAGCCATTATCTCAGGTGTCGCAGCAGGGTAGGGCTCTTCTACTGCTTGATGGTTACGGTTGTTGACAGCTTTGTGGATTGCCTTGGAATATCATGTTTCCTCAAAGACTGGGAGAGATCGAAGTGCTCCCAATATGGTAAAATTGATTTTTCGAGTCTTGCAGTCTATAGTTGCCTTAGATAAGGCTAAGAATGGCTTTCCGAGAATGATTGGAGGCTGGAGGAATTCTCCTTGATGCTCAATATCAATGATTGTGAAATCCATTTTGAGCGGAGCACCTTGGAATGAAAAGATGACTGAAATAGTTCCTCTCGACCATTTTATAGATTAATCAACCAGCTGAACGATCTCTCTTCATTTCGTGATTGGTCTGAATTTAAGCTTGTCAAACGCAGAGATCGAGAGGATATTGATTGGTGAGTTGTCATCGATTCAGGCATGGATGAATGCTGTGTTTTTGATTCCATAGTTGAATCTATGCAACTGCTTCACTCTACAACTCTTGGTCTTTCTCCTCATCACCAAGGAGGTGGCCATTGACAATATATGTGTTCATTCCTAGTTCTCTTCCTGCCTGACTTTTTCGGCATTAATTTTCTCTTTATAAAATCCTCAAGGTCGGGGAAGTGTTCAATTTCCGGTATCAAGGGAAGTTCAAAAATCAACCTTTTATCTAGTGCTTACCTCATAGAAGGATCCAAATTCTTCAAATACTCTCCACTTCTAATTTTTATGTTTTTTTTTTCTGATTTTCAATTTTTTGGATATTTTTGAGTTTTTATTTTTCTGGTCTCTTTGGTGTGGTGTGTAGATGTTGTGCTTTTCACAGCTGAGGAGGGGTTTTGATGTGTAGAGTTAGAGTCATCCCTAAGGGACTAATAAGTAGAGGTTTCGTTGTCGGAGTCATCCTTAGGGTGTACATGGTTTGTGGGTTTTTGAGTGTTCTCAGAATTTTTAACATGATTCCAATCATTTCATCTTCTATTTTCATGTATGAGCTGGGAGAAGATCCTCTCGAAATATCCAATATATAATTATTATCCTAAGAAATTTTCTCCTGAAAAATCATGGAAGGAGTCTGCTCAGTTGGTGGAAATCTATATGTTTTATACTCAACATACTTTGGCTCATGTATGTATTGTTGTGTTGAGTAGAGCCTCTTTTCGTGATTGTTGTTTGGTCCCTCATATGGTGAAGTTGTCATATAGGGTGCATGCATGTCGATATCATCAGTCCATTCCATTGTATGATGTCATATCTGAAGATATGATTGTCACGGTTAATCCAAGATGGAAGATCATCATGTGTGGGCCAATACACTTGGTTTTTCGGGTTTTATTCCCGAAGGTCAAGTCGAAATGTGGATTTGTGAAGTGTTGACCTGTTCCAACGATATTGTGAGAATAGAATGAAGTCAGTTAGTTTCTTGGTTTGTCATCAGTCTTAAAAGTGGTTTGATCTTCATGATTAGAATATAAAGGATTATATCCGCATGTGAAGTCAGTTGGAAGTGATTGAGAGGTGGGAAATATGAAGAAGTGGAGACCTTGGTTAGTTGAATGTATGTATGATCCGAATATAAAGGATTGTCATTCATGGACTAGATCAGATTTGTTGAGTGGGCCATAATCATTCATGGGTGAGAGTCTCCTGTGAATGTTGGAGGATTCCTGGCAGAAGAGGGTTTTGAGGATTGGGGTTTGATCAAGAAGAAACAATCTGGTGGGTAAATAGACTAATGTTCCATCAATTTCAAAGGAGATGGATGAGATAACATAATGGATCTTGGTTAGAGGTGTGGAAGTGCACATGATAATCATAGAGATGAAACCCTAATTTCTTAAAGTGATAAATCAAGATGGGAGAGTGTTAGCACAAGTGTGTGGTTTTCGATATACGAGCTTGGTTTACGAATACTAATGTAAATACAACAAAATCCCAGGTTCACCAACTCACACAGTGAAGGCTGCAAGAGTCCAGCCAATTATCTTTTCAAATTTAGTTGGTGATAATTTCAATCTTGTAAAAGAATTAGCGAGCTGTTATGAGCCGAAAATTTTCCTAAAAACTAGCATGAATTCATACGGTACTTGCATCCACTTTCAGCCAGTATGGGTGTAAGTATATACCATAAAACAACTACCCATGTTACTTAAGGGTGGTGCCAATCGCATTGTTCTTTAACAACCCACTCTACTAAGGGAGACTGTAGTTCCCTCACTGAGAAGTAGCTAGTCATTTTTAGAATTAGTAGTCTGAATGAATATTCAGTAGTTTGGTTCTACCCTAGTATACGTCTCGCACTCACTTAGAAGATAAATGAATTCAAGGATAGGGTTGCTCACCCGCAAAAAAAATCTATATTTTATGAGTTTAATTAAAGTCGGCCTTATTTAGCAGTCCCAATTTTAAGTTGGTGATCACTGAAAAATTAGGTGAGCAAAAATGACGTCTAATATTCAATCCCAATTTCCTTTTAAATTTTAAGTGACAAACACAAGAAGGAGAAATTCACGAAAAGTCGATGCACACGGAAAACGATGATGTTTACTCAATTAGAAGACTTACAATGATTCCTCGCAATCTCTTTGTGGGATGCAATACAAGAATCTAAAAATTATTCTATATGATGTGCTAGCCGGAAAAAACGTACCTAGCAGAAAGTTCTATTAACCGTGAAGAATTGAGTTAAATTTGATTAAGTTGAACGATCTAAAAGTGTGTCTAAATTAAGTGTAGTGTGGTCCTAGGTTCTAGGTGCACATGCAAAATAATCCTAGAATCTCTAATAGTCGTAAGTGCATGTCTAATCATACGAACCACTAAAGTTGGGCCCCACCCTCATCAGAGAGTGAAACATGTCTGACACACCACAGAGAAGAAGTTTAAGTCGTGTTACACACGCGATAGTCCAAACAGACATCGCTATAAATGAGAAATTATTACAAAAAATTACAAAAATAAAATTGTAGAAATTAAAATCCTATAGTCTATGCTCTCTCACGACTCGACTCGATCATAATTTTGTGCGGCTTTTCAGAATTTGATGAAGATGCATCGGTTTCAGGAGAAAACCGCTCCATGTACGTCGGGTACCTCACATAAAAAATAAGAGAGAAGGTGTAGAAGATTTACATAAAATTAATAAAAAAATAAATAAAAACAAGAAAATAAATGCTAAGAAAAAATAAAATAAAATAAATACAAGAAAATAAAAATAGAAAATGTAGAGTGATGAGGCTCGGGGGTCAGACTACCTGAATAACTGGAAAACCTAACACTAATTTTCTAGATAAAAAACCTAAGTCATTTGCCTCCCCGACAATGGTGCCATCTGACGAGTCCGATAAATCACTTATTAATTTGTTTGGCATTCAATGTTGCCGAGTAATCGGAATCAATAAAAAATGACCACTTAATTAATTAATTCAATATTAAAAGAAGTGGTTTTATGTTTATTTAGCCTGGTCAAGTCACAGGGTCGAACTCAAGGAGGCAAAGGAATAACCAGCTAATATCTATCAAAATTCGTGAATGGCTTTTGAGGCGGAATATTTTTGTTATTTTTAATGTAATTTTTGGATGCAATTGAAAATGTAGCCTAATTTTAAGGACAAGAAAATTAATGTCAATGAAACGAATTCTAAAAATTACAAAACTTGATCGAGAAGTGAATAATGATGAAATTAATGCATTGTATTTTTTTTGGAATTTTCTGATGCAATATGAATGATTAAAGAATTAATGAATGCAGATGATGTGAATCTCCATAATTAGTTATAATAAATATTAAACATCTTTATTTTCAGGAAATAAACTTAACCAAGATATATCAATAAATGAAATGTCCTACAAAAATCCTAAACCCTAAAATGTGGAGATTAATACCTATTAAAAATTTAATATTGAAATACATGAAATGATTTTAGTACAAAATATCAAATGCAATTATATTTTGGCACGCTGTGAAATACAATTAATTCTCTGACTGATGAATTTTCTACAATTTTTTGAGCAATGGTTAATTTTATATGAATTTTTAAGCATAGATTTGCAAATTTCCACAATAATATTAATTATTTGTTAACCACAATGCATAAAAATAAAACAAGCCTGCCTTAATGTGTGCTATTTTTTGAATAATAAAAAGATGCAAAATTGAGGTTCAAAATTTTAGAAGAAGCCAGGTATATGTTTACAATATTACAATAATTAAATAACATAGAAAATTCAAAGAGAGTGCTTCGGTAGAATTACCTGGTGTTGGACATGTGAAACCACAACGAGCCATTTTACAATAATTGTTATTGCAAAGAACATTCCCTAATATGAAATAAAGAATTACTAATTTGCATAATATGTCCCTTAGTACAATTAGGGTTATGTACCATGACCATCTTAATGATCATACAGCTGTTGATTCAATTTGTTCAATCATAGAGGTTGGTGCTTGGATGAATATATAAAGAGTTAGATTGAGGACTTATCAAGCACCGTCAATTGATTATTAAGGGATGATCTCCAGCCTGAGTAGGAGATGGCAATCCTTTCTCTTATGGTCGATATCTGACTGACCTCCTGATGCAGGTCCTCTTCGTAGGAATAAAGATTCGAATGTGTCAGATTAGTTAGGTCAAAGAGCTGACTTAACAGGATCGAGATGACCAAAAACCTATGTCGTATGTTGTCACGATATAGGCATGCAGCCTCTGACCAGGGACAAATGTGTTACTTGTATGAGTATGTACATTTGGCAGACCGATAGGTTGATGGCCTAATTAAGGTCCAAACACTAGTGCGGTAGTGTGCATACAAGGGTATATTAGTAATACGATCTCTCAAAGGGATCATGCAAGTTCATTTGCTGAACCGAAAGACATGAGCTCACTCATAAGATACTAGGAATCAAATTCCACGCACGATTGTCTCGCTTTGGAAGCTTGACTGAATTTGTAGGTTTGATATATGCTTTTGGAAAGTATATGATCAATACCTGGGTATGATATGTGCTTTTGGAAATTATATGATCGATACCAACTCCCAATGATCAAATGAGAACCTTAACAATAAAACCCTGAAGGAGACAGTTAAAATTGATCTAAAACATCGAGTTTATTCTAGGTCTTCCAATATGCAGGATGTACATGTATTATGAATACCTGAGGGTAATGTGATCGAAAAGGATTGTAGAACCATGACGTTTCCATTCCTAGGGAGTGATGAAACGGGTTTGGATTTTAGTGACTCCTTTCAATAGAGAAGTAATATGATCTTGGTCCAAATGTTGGACACTGATCTCAATGTGATTCGTATGCAATGAAAGATTACATTTACTATTTTGATTTAATCAAACATCTATGGGAGGTCCGTAAGATCTGGGTTTGAGATTTGATCTCAATATCCAAGTCACTATACGTGGAATGTACAATTGCCATATCCTTATCTTCAAGTATCTGCAAGAAAGCGCATTATCCTTGAAAGAGTTCAAGGATAATTTCACTGTTGATATATGTATCCGAGCATTTAAAAAAATGACACATAAATGTGATTTAATTATCATAAATAATACGAATTCGATTCATATTATTTGGCCATACAAGGAGAGTTATCTATGATAATGAAATTTGATTTAATTATCAAATATGCGAATAATGTGAATGTGATTCATGTTATTTAGGTACATGAGAAGAGTCATCTTGGATAATTAAATGTGATTTAGTTATCAAATATATAATTATTGTGGATATCTCTATCCATACTAATTATGGATATTATAAATATGATTTATAATATGTTGAAGAGATTTAATTTTAAATAAAACTACAAATTATATGTTATTGTGAATTGGATTCACAATAAACAATTAATTGTAAATCTAATTTACATAATATGTTGGATATATGGATATGATTCATATTTGTCAATGGCATGATTTGGAATTATTTTTTCATGAAGATAAATGCAATAATTATTATTGTATATTAATTAATATATAGATAAAAGGAGACTTTATCTCTTTTTTGGTGGCTGTCTACCTTGACTTGTTCAGGAGGGGGGGCGACCACCCTATATGTAGTAAAGAGACTTAGTCTTCTAATTATCTATGTATATTGATTAAATTGAAAAGGAATTAATTATTATCTTGAAGAAGGATATAATTAATTTGTTTTAAACTAATTGTTGTTGTTTTTGGAGCAACAAATCATGGCCATTCATTAATAAACTTTTAGTCTACACCGTAGATTAAGAGAGCACATGGATTGAGATCCATGTGCATCCAACTAGTACAAAAGGAAGGGTAGCCCATGCCTTTTAGACTACATACGTAATTCCAAGAGGAATTAAGCTCTCTTTCCTTCTTTCTCTACACGCCATGTCTCTCCCTCTCTCCCTTGTGGTCATCAACCTTGATGCCCTAGAGAGAGATCGTCATCGTCGTTGCATCGCCGTTATGTTGTCGGAACGACTGCTTGCATCTCCATCTCTTCCGATGTGCCCCGCTCGTCAAGAAGACGTCGGATCTCGTGTGACGGGATCAGGAGATTCGTCATTTTGATCATCAACATGGATTACGAGGAGCA
This sequence comes from Ottelia alismoides, assembly GCA_037367405.1. Lineage (NCBI taxonomy): Eukaryota > Viridiplantae > Streptophyta > Magnoliopsida > Alismatales > Hydrocharitaceae > Ottelia > Ottelia alismoides. Next base: position 288,023 of record JAZKJV010000840.1, on the reverse strand, counting down.
AACATTTCATCAACGTGCTCACAAGCGTCTCCTCCATTGGATCAGACTTGTGATAGGAGGTCTCTTTGTTTATAGGCTCAATCACAACCATGCTTCAAGAGATAAACCTAGTACTTGTTTGTGGTTTAGATGAAACGATCCGATAAATGTTCTTGAATCATGTTGTTTCATCGTTTAAAAATGTCAAATTCTACTGCTCCGAGCAATTAGTACAACTAGTCGCTCCCGATCGCATACGATGCGATCCTCACGCTTTTGTGATGCAATTACGAATCTTCCCGTATCCTTCAAGTGGTATCAGAGCTAGGTTGGAGGTTATGGATATGATCCATAAACCTAAGATGACTTGAACATTTTTGGTTGTGTGATGTTTTATCGCATTTTGTTCACGTAACCCTGATTTATGTGATTTTTCCTCCCTTTTAAAAGTGTTTAAATACTAAATTATCACTTGAATAGTGTTCCTCATTAAATAAGGAAATCATGGGACTTTATTTTGCGTGATTTGTAATCCGATTACTCAAGTTATGATCATTTTAGTGAACATGTATCCACTTTTCGGGGATGACGAATCTTGACATAATTAAAGAGTTAACTGCGGTTTTAAAACACCTAAAAATACATGAATATCACTTGAATTCTGTTATGAATCAAATTAGAAAACTTCAAAATTTTATTTTACGTAATTTGGATTTAAATTGATTAAGATATGCTAATTTTAGTAAGTAGGGGTCATTACTGAAAATTACTTTCCTAATCTAGAAACTTGTCATTGTCATTTAATCAATTAGTAGAAATTAATGGTTATTTCCCTGAAATAATTATTGAAGTATATTTGTGAAATAATTATGTTGATTATTTCCTTAAATGGCATTACCTTAACTAAAATAGATTAGATATGATCTAGATCACAATTGGTTACATCAATCCCAACAAACATTGATGCTTGAATAGGATTGGGGATTTGTTTAGCTAATCTCCTTATAATATTAATCAAAATGCTTTTGATAAACATTATATGGTATAAGTTTGGTTGAAAGACCAATTATCATCTCAAATACAAAATGATCAAATCGTATTATCATGACCTAAGGCAGATATGGTGTTTAGTCGGCAAGCGTTGGAGTAGCAGGTTGCTCCGTGAGCGGTCTGTCCCACTCCCGTCGGTACTGGCCATGACAATAGGTAAGGAAAGGATAATGCTTGAAGCGATCATGATGTATTTTTTCTAATTATTAAAATTCGAATAACACGTATTTAGAGATTATACCTTCTTTCAAGTAATAATTAAAAATTATTTGTTGGTTGATTGATTGGATTAATAGTTGATTTAATATGATTAAATTATTAGATCTAATTAAAACACTCTATTTTGAATAGAGTCGTTATTTCCCTTGGAAGAATTATCATGTGAATATGATTCATAATGATTAATCAAAATTTGAATGGAATATGAAGGATTACATAAGTGACATCCATAGTCTTCCATCAAGGTGAAGGGTTCCATCGCCAGAGATTGTATATAGGAGACGCCTGTCCGAGGTGACAGCTCCTGCATACAAGAGCATCTGGATCGGGCTCTTTGCTTCTCGAAAGAGTAAGGTCGTATACGTAGTGACCCCAGTATCAAGTCCTCATATTATTGGGGCGATATTGGATTGCACATAGCAAGTCCTAATCCTATTGACGGTTGGTTCAATTAACGATGAGTCAACATCACCTTAGAGGTGGTGGGCTTGAGTGTTAAAGACCATATTGGGAATGCAAAAGTTGGACTTGCTAGACGGAATGAGTTCCCGCTTCTTTTTATCTGAGTTGCAAGTTCTCATATTATTGGGATGTAATAAAGATAAGAAAAGAGATCCCAGATCTTGCTTCAAATATAATGGTAAGTATATCTCTTATATTGAAAGTGAATAAGATAATGAACTTTCAGTGTTGATAAGGCAAGACAACCTTGATATAAAAATTCCTATATCAAAGTTATATATATTTATGCAAATTTCTTATTTCAGATAATCCTCATTAAACCCACTCAATACTATACTCAATAATGATCAGTAAAATATCATGGATTGGATCCATGATCAAGATTTTGCACTTGCAGTTGGACACATAATGTATATGGTTGCAATGTGCAAGTTTCTTCATAATAATGTGGAGTGACAATTAAATAGACAATAGGATAACAACCTGGGGTTTGTATGCCTCTATAGTCTTGATCTCTCATCGAGTGTGCTTTGGAAATATTATGTCGATGATGATCGTAATTATCAAATAATTCTTATAAAATCTAAGAAGATGTTCTGGCATACATATGTCCTCTCAACATTTAATCATGAATGACATGGTTCTCTGTATTATGCAGAATGGTGGCTCGACAAGAGATGATGTACTCAAAATATTTGAGTACCTGCTAGAACCAAAAGTCTTTAAGAGTTAAGATGGATGTAGATACGATGAGTGTCATCATTCTACTATCTACACTCTAGTCATTCATGATGCTTCATAATATTTATATTGTATGAATTGAATGAAGCATGTATAAATGTTGAAGTACTCTTATATTGAAAACTTTTGAATTCAACATAAGAGACCTTTGTCTTAATCAATGGTTGTTTGTGAATGAAGGGAGTGAAGTGGAAGCATGGGTCGGACCCAAGTTAGAAGGAAAGTCAAAGAGTTGACTATACTTTTATGGTTTCCATACATATAACATCCAAAAGGGTTGGATGAATGTTGATACTGCAACAAGCTGATGTATTGATAGTATGACTATCTAGACTATCTACGATCCTTAGAGAAGAACTTGGATAGTGCATAGGAATATTATACATCTACATATAATCGTTGAAATAGACTTGCTTATTAGATAAGATCAAAGTCTAATAATTGTATCTCATTTTTGTAATAACACTTGCAATTGGTTGCATATGTTTTAGAAGACTAGAAAATGTGATCTAAGGTTCAATTGTTGTCCATATGGATTTTGGAATAAACATTGTTTATTTCTAAATGTGGGAATAAACATGAATTTTGGAATAGACCTATCATAAGTGTTATGATGGATATATTTTAGATAGTAATCTAATATCTCGAGGACTCTACTAAATTAGAAATTTAATGAATGGTTCATTAACATTTCTAATACTTAAAATTAAACCTTAAAAGATTAATAGGAGGTTGAAGATCATTTGACAATGAGTTGGCATCAAGCCTTGGACATATGTCTATTGATGAGATCAATAGACTAGTAAGATATTGAACTTTAGATTGTCTGAAGATCCAAAATCTTACATACTTGTGAATATTGTATTCAAAAGTCTAATACACCCTTCTTTGGAATGGTGTAAGATGCATAGGTATTCAAGATCTCATACATATTGATGTATGTGGATCATCTGTATCATAATAAACATTGATGATATGTGATATCATTCGATGATTATTTGTGACATGATATTTCTTCCCTTTACCTTAGAAAGCTTTGAAATGTTCAAAGATTTCACAATTTTTGTTTAGAACCAATATTTGAAGAAAGATGAAATGAATTTGATATAACCTATGTAGCAAGTACCTATTAGATGAATTCAAGGAATACTTTATCGAGATATGTCCTATCTCAATCCTCCTGATACATCTAAACTCATAGAGTTGTAGGGAGACACAATTGGATCATGTGTGACTTGATTTGATCAATGATAAATATTAGCATAATTACCTCTTAGTTTCCAAGTATATATGTATTAGAAACTACAATATATAAGGTTCCATGCAAGTAAGCTGGAATCTAGCACCAGAGAGTGCTACTTCATTAGGAAAATAAAGGATGGTATTGGATACCTACTTTATGACCTTGAGATTCTTAAAAGATTTCATTTCTAAGGATATGGTTCTTAGAGGATGACTTGCTTGAGAATCAAGATGAAAATGAAGTGAAGGAGCTGATTTAATCTTGAAAAGATAATGAGGCTCCTGAAATCAAAAATTAAAAGGATAATTAAAGATGAAACACTCATACCTCTTCAAATTACTTTGAGGATTGATTCCATGTGTCAGTTAAGTCTGAAAAGGATCTTACTTCATATGATGAAGCTTCTGAGGATCATGATTTGGAGAGATTGTTGTCAGCAATAAAGTCTAAAGTAGACTTCATACACAAATGTTGTATATGGACCCTTAAGGATCCACCTAGATGGGTAGAACCTGTTACGTATAAATGGATCTTCAAGAGAATGCCTGATGAGAAGGTGGAGATCTTCAAAGCACGGCTCATAGACATGAGCTATACACCGAAGAGAAGACATCGCTTGCGATAAGACTTTCTCTTTAGTAACCATGCTTAAAACCATCCGAATATTGCTAACTATTGCTACAAAATTTGACTATGACATCTTCAAGATGAAAGTCAATATTGCATTCCTCATTGAATACCTATCTGAGGAAATTCACATGAAGTAGCCCCAGGGCTTCATGGTTGAGGAAAGCAAGGTGTGCAAGCTGATGAACTCTATCTATGGACTCAAATAAGCTTGTTGTAGCTAGAATATTTGGTTTGATGAAATTATAAATGTTATGATTTTAGATAGAATCTTGATGAATCGTATGAAGCTTAGTGAGAGTACCGTTGTGTTATCATGATTAATGTAGATAATATCCTAATCATTTGGAATGATATACGGATGATAATAAGTGTGTTATAGTTTGTCTATTCCATACCTTGAGATATGATCTCAAGGATACCTCTAAGATCTTAGTTCTAAAGTAGTTCAGAAGCAAAGAGAAGAGGGTATTTATTGGTATTGACCGAATATGGTACTGGCTACATGATGAATCTATGTTTCATCATCTTTATTCTATCATTTTGGCCTTAAAAACCCTAGTAAATGCGTGTAGATAAGCTTAATTCATGCATTTTAGCATTCATGCATTTGTGTGTAAATACTGTATAAATTGCGGTTTTTAAAGCCAAAATTATAGAATAAAGAAAAGAAAAGAAAAAGAATAAAATATTGTAAATATTTTATGACCCGAAACCCCGAGACCTAGGCATCCTGATGACTAGGTCAACAAGGAATAAAGTAGGGGGAGATAAGGACAAAAATACAGTATAAATACCTATACTTTCTATTCATTCTTTATTCATTTTGGGACCTATTTTTGGCTCCACTTTTTATACATCAAATAAAGAAACTTTGTACATGAAAGTTGTAGATAATTAAATAAAGAAAAATACAAAATTGATTTCACTAAAAAATAATATACAGATAAAAAGTTATGGTCTGAATAAAATTCCAGAATCCCAACTTCCCAGACCCGTATCTCACAAATGAAAACTCCAAATGCTGCAAACTCACCTTTAATTGTATATAGAATAAAATAAGCTATTTAATGGCGGTGGTTTCGCACTTGGCGGAGCTACGGTTTGAAAGTTGAGTTTTGGACCCCTATCGTATACTTGTACAGATTAGAATATTCAAGTTATTATTTATTTATTATTTTTATAATTTTATAATTTTATAATTTTTTAATTAATATGTATAATAATTATGTGTATTAAAATCAGAATAAAAATGTAAATAAAACTCAAATTAAAATACTTACATATCTAATACATAGGTATAGAACCTATACTCAGACCTATATAATATCTACTTCTATTTTATTAAATATACAAAACACATCAATAAATTAAAATAAAAATACAATTAAGTGTATAAAAGTGTTTTATAATTTTATAAAATAAGAAACAAAAATAATAAAATTAAAAATACAAAATAAAAATAAAAGAGTAAATTATATAGGTATATGTACCTACAAGGGGTATAAAAGTAACTTGTCAAAATATACTTCATAAAAATAATTAAAAATCAGAATAAAATACTAAATAAAATAATAAACTTTTTTTATTAAATAACCTAAAATTAATTAAATCGTTTAATATTTTTAATTTAATTTACAAAGCTTTTATTTGATTTTTGTCTTTTTGCGGATGACGTGGCCCAATTAGGCCACGCCATCCGTTGACCAGGGGTCAACTCCTTGACCCCAGGTCTGTAACCGCGGGATATGCTGAGGCGCCCACTTTCTTTGATTTTTCGCAGGTGGATCTTTCACCGATTGGCGAAATGCCCTTCACGACTTTTGATCCTGGTTCAAATCTCTTACACGCCCAACGTTTACCTTGGGCTTAGAGCCATCGATCATCCCGTTATTCCTCGTTCTTCGAGCACGCTTGACTTCGGTTCAAAAGCCATCCCAATTCCCCCTTTCATCTTCGAACCCCTTTTTGCCCCTTGTCTTGGTTCAACCTCGCCACACTCAGGACTGGAGGCGTGACAGGCCTCCTCCAGCGAGCAGGAGGAGCCCATGCGAGGATCGAGGGGCGGTTCCAACCCCTATCTCCGACAACTACTGTTGAGGTTCACGCTCATGGTTTCAGGCCATTTGAGTATGTTCTCCATGCTTTTCTTTGTAGCTTAGTTAGATATCAGTAGTGATTTTTAAGTCGTGAGCTTCTTAGGTCTGATAATCACAGCATCCATTTGATTCCGCCGTCGAATACCTTGCCGGAGCTCTTGAGCTCCGGCCATCGCTTCCACCTTTTTTATCACCACCATTCGACGTCCACTGCACGCCTGCAACCCCTGGAACCTTTCTCTATCGCATTTGATTTTCTTTGCAGGTCCAGGGGCCAAGAGACCCCTCCCGGGGTCGAGTTTTTGCTCGCGCCACAACTACCTGGAACCATCCTCTTCCGCCACGACGCCGCGACATTCTGGCCGCTCCGTGGCCTTTCTGAGAACGTCGCCCAATCGAGGGGGCTCCCAGGAGGCTCATGGAGCCGTCGGAGGGGAACGAGAAGCACCACGCGTGGAGATTTTGGAGCATAGAAGTCGTCCAGGCCGAGTTCATCGGCAGTTCTTCCTTCACGCGTCGCCGCCATTGGATCCTCCGCAGTTCGTCCCAAGCTACAGCTGCCGTCGGATGTGGTGCACCACAACTATTGATCTCCATCAGCTAGATCTAATCGTGGCCGCAGGCAGCGAAGGGGCATCATGCCCTATTAAGTCGACATGTGTCCTAAGTGGATGCGCCTCCTCCGTCCGATCGCTCGTGGGGTATTTTGCGTTAACTCCCCCGTTGCTTTTTGTAATTGGTGTTTAGTATCAAAGCATTCATTGGTAGTTCAACTTTAGTTGTATAATTTACCTTAGAACCCATGTATTTTTAACTCTTCGCAAGTTGGTCCCCGCCAGGTCACGTTTCCACCACGTGACCCTGGGCGTTTTTGCAGGGACCCCCTTGTATCTTTAAATATTTTGCATCAGTACCAAAACATTTAAGTGCTATTATAATTTTCTGTAAAATTTATGTGTGGCCCCCTTGATTTTTGCGCATATAACGTATAGAGCCCCGCCAGGTCGCGTGAACATCACGTGCTCTTTGGCATTTTTACAGGCATGCCCTCGCTATCCCTTTTATTACAGATTAGTGCATGAGGTTTTCATTTCAGTTATAACTTTCGGGAATATTTACATTCAGGCCCTTGCATTCTAGTCTAATTACAGATATGCCCCCGTATGCATGATTTTTCTTTTTGCTTCTAGTAATTTTTGCGTGCATCTATAAAAACCTAAAAAAATCCCCAAAAATCACACTAAGTTTCTGTTGCATAGTAGATTAACGGCATATTTTTATTTTGCATATTTATTGCATTTTATTATTTATTAAAAATCAAAAATAGCCATTTTGTGCACTGTCTAGCTTATAAAATACATAAAAAATATAAAAATACTCCAGAAAAATCCCAAAAAAATGTATTTTGTTTCTTTTAGTGTGTTTTAACTTCAGTCCCAAATTCACTAAAAAATACAAAAGAAAACTCCTAAAAATCACAAAACCCCAAAAACCTTTATAAAAATATTAAAAATTCTACAAAAATCTTAAAAATACAAACATTGTGTCTGAATTTTCTTTGTTTCATTATCTTTTAAGTGAAAATTAACATGGAGAATTTTGTTACTGTTTTCTATTTTATTTCTCCATTTTAGTTTCAACCTTGTATTTTATTCACTGTTTTCTCTTTTTCACCTTTTAAAAATACCAAAAACACTAAAAAATACCCAAAAATCATAAAAATAGTAGAAAATCATAAAACGACCAAAAATATTTTATTTGCTAATTTTTGAACATTTTTACCTATTTTTATAAAAACCTCTTTCTCCCTTTTATTATATAGTTTGTATATTCCAATATTGAAAAAGAAAATATAAAAGAATATATAAAATATAAAAAGAAAATAAAAATCAGTAAATTAAAAATCAAAATACAAAAGTATAAAATTAAAAATTAAATAAAAAAATATAAAATTAAAAACCCACAAAAAAATAGCATAGTAGACACTTGATCACCTTCGCACACATTTTGAGCAATTTTGCCCCGATCTGTCCTGTCTGCTCCCTGTGTTCGACCTCTACACATACTTGCACCTATACACATCTTGTTGTAGAGTTATAATAAATTTTAACTCCACATACACCTTCATTGCTTTATTTGATCGTCGTGGGTTAATTGATGTTTGAATCAGGATTTTTGAGCGGTCACCGCATCGACTGCGGTTTCGCCTTGTGAAACCGTACGACCCTCTATTTTCCCGTTCAACACTACACCATACCTTGAGATAGTTCTCTTTGCTTGTGAACAACTTCAGAACTAAGATCTTAGAGGTATCCTTGAGATCATATTGGTATGGAATAACCAGACTATAAAATTCTTATTATCATCCTTATATCATTCCAAATGATTAGGATATTATCTACATTTATCATGATGAACACAATGGTACTCCCACTAATATCGCACGATTCATCAAGATTCTATCTGAAAGCATAACATTTATAATTTCATCAGATCAAATGTTCGAGCTACAAGAAGCTTATTTGAGCCCATAGATGGAGTTCTTCAGCACCTAGCTTTCCTCAACCATGAAACCCTGGGGATGCTTCATGTGAATAACCTCAGATAGGTATTCATAGAGGAATGCAATATTGACTTTCATCTTGAAAATGTCATAGTCAAGGTGTGTAGCTATAGTGAGAAATATTCTGATGGGTTTAGGTATGGTCACTAAAGAGCAAGCCTTATCACAAGTGATGTCTTCTCTTCGATGTGTAGCTCATGGCTACGAGCCGTGCTTTAAAGGTCTCCACCTTCTCATCATGTTCCCTCTTTCTCTTGAAGATCCATTTACACGTAATATGTTTTACCCATCTAGGTGGATCCTTAAGGGTCCATATACAACATTTGTATATGAGGTCTACTTTAGACTATATTGCTTACATCCATCTCTCCATGTCATGATCCTCATGAGCTTCATCATATGAAGTAAGATCCTTGTCAGACTTAACTAACACATGGAATCCATCCTCAAAGTAATTTGAAGAGGTATGAGTGTTTCATCTTTAGTTATCCTTTTAGTTTCTGATTTTAGGAGCCTCATTATCTTTTCAAGATTAAATGAGCTCCTTAACATCATTTTCATCTTGATTATCAAGAGAGTCATCCTCTAAGAACCATATCCTTAGATATGCAATCTTTTAAGAATCTCAAGGTGATAAAGTGGGTACCCAATACCATCCTTTATTTTCCTAATGAAGTAGCACTTTCTGGTGCTAGATTCCAGCTTACTTGCATGGAACCTTAGGTGTATCGGGAGGAGTGAGATAGGATATATCTCCATAAGGTATTCCTTGAATTCATCTAATAGGTACTTGCTACCTAGGTTAGATCAAATTCATTTCATCTTTCTTCAAACATTGGTTCTAAATCAAAATTACGAAATCGTTGAACATTTCAAAGCTTTCTAAGGTGAAGGGAGAGATCTCATATCACAAATAATCATCGAATGATATCACATATCTTCAACTTTTATTATGATACAAAATGATCCACATACATCAATAATTATGAGATCTTGAATACCTTGGCATCTTACACCATTCCCAAAGAAGGGTGTATTGGACTTTTTTTTTACTTTTGAATACAATATTCACAAGTATGTAATATTTTGGATCTTCGGACAATCTAAAGTTCATTATCTTACCAGTCTATTGATCTCATCAATAGACATATGTCCATGTCTTGATGCCAGATCATTATCAAATGATCTTCATCCGTCTATTGATCTTTTAAGGTTTAATTTCCAGTATTATAAATGTTAATGAACCATTCATTAATTTTTTAATTTAGTTGAATCCTCCAGATGTAAGATTACTATCTGAAATATATCCATCATAACTCTTATGATAGGTCTATTCCAAAATTCATGTTTATTACCACATTTGGAAATAAACAATGAGTGTATTCTAATATCTAGGTCATAGAGAGATTCTCTAAGACTAAGGGCTCTCCCACTTAAATTATGATGTATTTTTTTAAATATTATAATTCAAATAATAAATATTTTTTCTAATTGTATTTTCTAAGGGCTCTCCCACTTAATGCTTGAAGAGTTCATGGTGTATCCTATTTGAGGAAATTAACATGAAGTAGACGCATGGCTTCATGGTTGAGGAAAGCAAGGTGTGAAAGCTGAAGAACTCCATCTATGGACTCAAATAAGCTTCCTGTAGCTGGAACATTTGATTTGTTGAAATTATAAATGTTATGATTTCAGATAGAATCTTAATGAACTGTGTGAAGCTTAGTGGAAGTGCCATTGTGTTCATCATGATAAATATATATATAATATCCTAATCATTTGGAATGATATAAGATTGATAATAAGTGTTTTATTGTATGGATATTCCATTCCTTGAGATATGATCTCAAGGATACCTTTAAGTTCTTTGTTCTGAAGTTGTTCAGGAGCAAAGAGTACTATCTCAAGGTATGGTGTAGCTTCAGAAGCAAGAGAGAACTTTCTTTAGCAAATGAATATCTAAAGAGTTAGTTCGAGACTCCTAAAGCACCGTCAAGTGATTATTAAGAGCTGATCTCCAGCCTGAGTAGGAGATGGCAATCCTTTCTCTTATGGACGATATCTGACCGACCTCTTGATGCAGGTCCTCTGCATAGGAATAGAGATTTGGATGTGTTAGATTAGTTAGGTCAAAGAGTTGACTTAATGAGATCGAGAAATCCAAAGACCTATGTTATATGCTATCACGATATAGGCACGCATCCTCTGACTGAGACATATGTGTTACTATATGTCTGAGTATGTACATTTGGCAGACCGAAAGGTTGATGGACTAATCAAGGTCTATACACTAGCGCACTGGTGTGCATACAAGGATATATGAGTAATATGATCTCTCAAAGGTATCATACAAGTTCATTTTCTGAACCGGAAGACATGAGCTCACTCATGAGATATTGGGAATCAAATTCCGTGCACGGTCATCTCGCTTTGGAAGCTTGACTGAATTTGTATTAATATATTTTTTGGAAAGTATATGATAAATACCTGGGTATGATATATGCTTTTGGAAAGTATATGATCTATACCAACTCCCAATTATCAAATGAGAACCTTAATGATAAAAACCATGAAGGAGATAGTCTAAATTGATCTAAAACTTCGGGTTTATTCTAGGACTTCCAATATGCAGGATGTACATATATTAGGAATACCTGAGGGTGATGTGATCATAAATGATTATATAGCCATGACGCTTCCATTCCTAGGGAGTGATGAAACGGTTTTGGAATTTAGTGACTCCTCTCAATAGAGAAGTAATATGATCTCGGTCCAAATGTTGGATAGTGATCTGAATGTGATTCAGATGTAGTGAAATTATTAGATTTATGATTTTGATTTAATCACACATCTATGGGAGGTCCACAAGACTAGATTCGAGATTTGATCTCAATATCCAAGTCACCATACGTGGAATGTACAATTGCATTGTCCTTATCTCCAAGTATCTGTGAGAAAGCACATTATCCTTGAAAGAGTTCATGGATATGTTCACTGTTGGTATATGTATATGAGTATTTAGAAAATTGATAATTAAATGTGATTCAATTATCATGAATAATACGAAATTGATTGATATTATTTGGCCATATAAGAAGAGTTATCTATGATAAATAAATTTGATTTAATTATCAAAGATGTGAAAAATGTGAATGTGATTCATGTTATTTGAGCACACGATAAGAGCCATCTTGGATAATTAAATGTGATTTAGTTATCAAAGATATGAATAATATGGATATCTCTATCCATAATAATCCTAGATATTATAAATATGATTTATAATATGTTGGAGAGATTTAATTGTAAATAGGACTACAAATTATATGTTATTGTGAATTGGATTTACAATAAATAATTAATTGTAAATCTAATTTACATATTATATTGGATATATGGATATGATTCATATTTGTCAATGGCATGATTCAATTTTTCACAAATTTAATTTGGAATTATTTTTGTGAAGATAAATGCAATAATTATTATTGTATATTAATTAATATATATAGATTAAAAAGGAGACTTTATCTCTTTTTTTGGCGACCGTCCACCTTGACTTGTTCAAGAGGGGTATGACCACCCTATATAGAGTAAAGAGACTTAGCCATCTAATTATCTATGTATATTGATTAAATTTTAAATGAATTAATTATTATCTTAGAAAGATATAATTAATTTGTTTTATAGTAATTTTTGTTGTTTTTGGAGCAAGAAATCATGGCCATTCATTAACAAACTGTTAATCTACACCGTAGATTAAGAGAGCACATGGATTGAGATCCATGTGCATCCAACTACTATAAAAGGATGGGTAGCCCTTTCCTTTTAGACTACATAAATAATTCCAAGAGGAATTAAGCTCTCTTCCCTTCTCTCTCTACATACCAAGTCTCTCCCTCTCTCTCTCTCTTGTGCACGTCCACCTTGATACCCTAGAGAGAGATCGGCGTAGTCATCACATCTTCGTTATGCTGCCAGAATGACTGCTAGTGGATCTCCATCTCCTTTGGTGTGCCATGCTCATGGAGAATACGTCGGATCTCGTGTGACGAGATCAGGAGATTCACTGCTTGGATCATCAACATGGATTGCGAGGAGTACGCGGTTCAGCAATACGCTCGCAAGCATTTCCTCCGTTGTATCGGACTTGGGATAAGAGGTCTCTTCATTTAAATACTCGATTGCAACCACACTTCAAGAGGCAAACCTAATACTTATTTGTGGTATAGATGGAACGATCCGAGAAGCTTTCTTGGATCATGTGGTTTCATCGTTTAAAAATTTTAAATTCTGAGGCTCCGAGCAACTAATATGACTACCTGCTCCCAATTGTATATGATGCGATCCTCACGCTTCTATGATGCGCTTAAGGATCAATCTGTATCTTTCTCAAGGACCTAGGGGTCAAGTGCAAAAATTCTAGGGGAGGCACGTGCGCAGCACGTGCTCCCTAGTGGCTAGACCTGGATGCGAATGGAGGGTACTCCATGGGTGTCACTGCAAGATGTTCCCTCCTGCACGCACACAACACATGGAAGGGCCTCGGTTCAGCCCCCGATGGTGAGGCGGCGAAGATGGCAGAGCCTTCAAGAGTGGGCAAAGGTGATGATGACAGGTGCGATCTCTTGGAGGAGGTTGGTGTCGAGGGATCGATGAAGCGAATCGAGCCTCTAGGGGTGGAGGGTCGAACGTGGGTGGTGACGGGCGAAGGTACCTTCTCGAGCGAGCGATGAAGTCAAGGTGGTGGAGGGGCCCGAAGTCGATGAAGGCGAAGTGCAAACGGTGTGGACTGTGGCCTGACCTGGGCGAGGCGTTGAAATGGCGGACTGGAGGAGGCAATGGGGTGGAGCTGGGCTGTCACCTCCAACGATTTGATAGGGGCTCGATAACATAGGGAGATGGCTGGAGCATAGCAGCAGACCTCAGTGTTGAACTACGATGAGGTGCTCAACCTCAGATTTCACCGCGGTGGATGGGGGCTTTGCTAGACGCTGTCACCACCGGTGAAGCATTGCGCTTGCGTTGCGTGAATCGGTGGATGGGGTCGAATGGAGCGGTGTGATGGTGTTTTATAGGGCGAGGGTGGTTGTCCAAATCAAGAAGGTGGTCGGCAAGACTGCAGGAGGCAATCAGGGATGGGTTACGTGGCTGATCAAAGGGGATTTATTGGGTTCTAGATTGGGGACGAAGATGGGGTGAGAGAGGCAACTGATTGGGGATTTGTGAGGTGTACGGTGCATTTGGAAGGTGGCAGCATGACCACGGATGGAAGGAGGGAGGTGATGGTAAGACGACACACGAGATCCGCGGGTGGCGGTGCCACTGCCCCCAAAAGGAAAAGGGTGTGATGAGCGGATATTGGAAAGGATGGAGGGCTGTCCGATCGGTCGAGATCGGACGGGCCTGGTTGCGCCACGTGTTAAGCTTCTTTAATTTTAATTTTATTTATTTATTACTTATTTTAAAAAAATGAAATAAATATACCAAAAATGAGTGACACGTGGCAGATCCAGGAGCTACCATGTGGCACCCCTAGAAAATTCGAAAATGAAAAGAAACGATAAATGAAAAAGAAATGACAAATGACTTGGATCAAAAAATTTTCCTTACAGAAGTTGCTCGTCTCAATGAGATCTACAACTTTTATGAAGGGACCAAAACCAAAATATGTCATTTGCACACAATGATATTTTTGGGGTACTCTATGTACATAGAATACCTTGATTTTTTGTATTTTTTTATTTTTAAATAAGATAAAAATTAGAAAAATATGATAAAATCAAAGACAAATATTTATGCATTAACATAATATTTTTGGATTTTTATAAATTAAAGAATTAAGAAATAAAATAAAGTGCGATAAAGACGACTTTTTGTACATGTTATTAGTGAACACTTAGACTCAGTTAGTTTCTTTGACTTTGGTTTTATTTTAGGTTTGAATTTTTATGCATTTTAATAAAATTTTGTCAAATAAAATAAATGAAAAATAAATGAAAAAAAAGTTAAATATGTACATAAAATAATAGGTTAAAATCGGATAAAACAATATGCAAAAAGAGGCCCAAAACCCAACTTTCACATATATGCTCCGATTCACTTAAACTTAGACTTGTTTTGAAGATAATCGAATGTACATTACTTTAAAAGTGAGTATGATCAAATCAGACATTGTATGCGGAAGATATCAACATTTTAGTTCGGCAGATTTGAAATTGGGGTTTGGGTTTCTAATCCACTTATTTATGTTAATGATTTTTTTGTATTCCTTTTAGTGATATGTACACAATGGAATGGCTTCAGCTGATTTGAGTTAGCATGAATTAAATAAAAATAAGGAAAGTTAGCTTAATATACGAGTCAATTAGGCTGAGATTTTTGGCTTCTTATTTATGCAATTATGAATGATAAAATGTAATTATTATTTATACATGCATGAATGCTAATAATGCAAGATAATTGATAAAATGCAGATGAATTTTGAGGAACTGAGCCTAATTAATCTCTTTTAGAGTGATGAATCAGAGATTCATCAACCATTAAGTTGGAGATTTCTAGGAATGAGATTGGAGACAATTCCTCTCTCTTTGAGGTATTCCTTAAATTCATATTATAGGTACTCACCATCTCGGCCAGATCAAATCTATTTCATCTTCCTATTTGTTTGGTTCTCAACGAAAGCCATGAACTCTTTGAACTTTTCAAAGATTTTAGATTTATGATGTAGTAGGAAGATAAACATGTACCGTGAATGGTCACCAATAAACATCAAATATTATCGATATCCATTTCGGGTCGTGGTACTGAAGAGACCACATACATAAGCATGAATTAGGTCAAGAACACCCTCACATCTTGTAACCTTGTCATGAAAAGACATCCTAGTCATTTTACGTCGAATACAATGTTCACATGTAAGTAAAGTTTGGACCTGTAGAAAATCAAAGGGTCCATCCTTTATCAATCTATTGATCCTATCAACAAATAAATGACCAAGCCTTTGATGCCAAATCATATTATAATAATTTCCACCCTCTCTGGTTCTCCTAGGGTTTTTATTAGTGGTAGTTACATTCATGACAGATTCATCAATGTATAATTAATCGAGTCCACCAGAAGTTAGAACACCATCCGCAATATATTTATCATAACGATTTATGAAAAGTTTATTGCAAAATAGAAATGAATATCCATTTCTAACTAACTTAGATACAAATATAAAGTTCCTTCTAACATCTGGAACATAAATACACTCTTTAAGTACTAGAACTCTTCCACTAGATAATGATAGTCTACAGGTCCTGACAGTGACAGTTGCAACAGTTGCATTAGACCCCATCTAGATGATTGTCTCCCCTCCATCAAGATTCCAACTTTCCTAAAATAGATGCAACAAATTGCATACATGAACATAAACACCAGAATCATTGATCCAACTACCTTCTCGTCCTACGAGAAAATTGATTTCAATGATGAAAGTAGAATTTATACCCGTGGGGCTTTACCTTTCTCTATAGATTTAAAGTATTCTGGGCAGTAACACTTCCTCATCAGCTTCTTGCAGTGACGATAAGCATCAGTTTTCTTCGATACCATCAGTGTGGAAATATTAGAAGATGAGCCAACAACTTGACTCTTCTTATTCTTCTGGGCTGGATCCTTCCAAAATCCTTGCTTCCGACTTTACCACCCTTTGATATGTGCTACCATTGCACTACCAGAGGGATTCTCTTTTTTAATTACATCTTCTGTAGACTTTAATGAAGCCAAGAGTTCAATGTTCGATAATCTCATTTTATTCATGTGATACGATACCACATAATTGGTGAAAGACTTAAGGAGAGATATCAAAATGAAGTTGGACTGCATGTCTGCATCCATCTCAGCCCTAAGAGTCTTTAGCTCTAAGAGGTAACCAAATATTTTAATCACATGCTCTCGAACCGAAGTCCCTTCCTGCATTTTGTAATGAATAAGTTCTTTCATGACATTATAGCACTTGGTGCGGTTTACATCATCGAACATCTCTTTTAGATTATGCTATATCCTGATAGGAGTCCATCTCCACATGCTGCTTCTAGAGCACATTGGATAAGGATCCCAAAATATAACACCGATCTAATGTATGATCTTCATCATACTTTTCATTGAACTTGGTTTCTTCTAGTGTGGTAGGGTATACATACTTGTCCTTAGACAACACATAAGAAATGCGGTCCGCAAAAAAGGACAGGATCCAAATTACGGATCCAATCCGAGTAATTTGGTCTAGTCAATTGATTGATCCCTAGTAGCCTGCTCAGTGGGTTCAAGAATTTCATTGTCTAAAATTAAGAATACACTATATTAGAACATATAAATAATTATATATTAAAATTAAATACTTGATTAAGGTTTTTTACTCAAATTAGTCTTGCCTTTTGAACTCTGAAAGTTCATTCCCTTAATCACTTTCAAAGCAAGACATATGCTTACCGCTATATCCCAAACAAGATATGGGATCTCCTTTTCTACCTTGTTACATCCCAATAGTATGAGAAACTATAACTTGGGTAAAAATAAGTGGGAACTCATTCCACCTTGCAAAGTCCAACTTGCATCCCAATTCAGTCTTTAACACCTGGGCCCGCCACCTCTAAGGCTATGTTGACTCATTGTTAATTGAACCAACTGTCAACAGGATTAAAAAACGCTTTGTGCAATCCAATATCATTCCAATAATTTGAGGAACCGATATTGGGGTCACTACATATACATCATTACTCTTTCAAGAAGCAAAGAGCACGATCCATTTTCGCTTGTATGAAGGAGCTATCACTTCGAACAGACGTCTCCTACGTACAATCCATGGTGATAGAACCCTTCGCCTTGATGCGAAATCATGGATGTCATTTATATGATCCTCCATATCATGTTAAAATTTTAATTAATTATTATGAATCATATTCACATAATTAATTCTTCCAAGGGAATTACAACTCTATTCATAATAGAGTGTTTGTTTTAATTGGACCTAATTAATTTAATCATACTAGATTAATTATCAATCCAATTCAATCAACCAACAAACAATTAGGGTTTGCTTGATATTACTACATAGTATACACCCTCACAAGTATGTATTATTCTAAATTTTAATAATTAGAGTACAACTTGACTTACTCATATTATTCTTTCCTAAAAAATGGATCCGACCGATATACTCGAGTCATGCTAGGAGGGAGCATTTCCTTGATATGCAAGGCATTAATGAGTAAACCAAGCCAGCATACCCTAATAAGACAACTTCATTGTTTTGATTGAGAACGATACAAAAAAATGCCAATGTACTTGCAGTTTTAACGATCAACTTTGATGACCGACATTATACTACATAATAATCACTCAGAAATATTAGACATCTTAAAATAAATTTGAGATCCTAAAATTTCTAAGCATATCAAGAAACCATGTTCTACATGTAAAGATTTTCATAATTATTAGGCATCAAATTAATGAAACATACATTTAATGGCCAATGATGATTAATCAATTAAATTCATAATTATTGGGCATCAAATAATCAGGTAGATTCATAAATTCCATTATTTCCATTGAATGATAAACCCAATAAGCAAAGAGATTTGATGATCCAATCCACATCCGACCCATCTCCACTAAATATGGACTATCTAGGACAAACAGAGTCGGAATCACACAAAATGAAATTTAGTGATTTGGATTTGATTCTCTACTTAATCCAAGTGTTTATTTCATGTTCCATGATGGAAAAATAGTAAGCAAAAAATATTTTCTTATAGATATGTGAATACATGCAAAAATAATATCGCGACGGGAACTTTTTGAATTATATTCATGTACTTTCAGTACCAATAAAAGGCACAATGCACAAACAATGGGTTTTTATTTTAGCAAAAAAAAAACAATTTGAAATAGTGCACAAAGAACATGTTCCCGCGCATCCAATTCACAAAATATTGTTCACCTAGGATTTTGGATCATATATAAGACTCTGAACAAGGATCTGATACCACTTGAAGGTTATGGTAAAAACCTTAAGTGCATCACAGAAGTGTAAAGATCGCATCATATGCGATTGAGAGTGCCTAGTCGCACTAGTGGCTCCAGGCAACGGAATTTAAAAATTTTAAATTGATGAAATTACCTGATTTGAGAACATTTCTTGAATCATTTCATATAAACCACAAAGAAAATATAGGAATACCTCTTGAAACATGGTCGCAATCGAAGCCTCTAAAGCAAGAGACCATCAGTCTCAAGTCCGACCCGACAGAGGAGTGACGGGTCTGAAATTGTGCTGTTTAAAAATGATAAATATCATGAATTGTCGTTCTCTTAGAAATTATGTGTCGTTTCATTGTAGGCGGCAATCAGAATTGGTCAAGAAATAACCACATATTTATCAATTTTTAATAAATGAACTTTTATGTTTATTTTACTTGGGCAAGTCCCAAGGTCGAACACAAGGAGGCAAAAGAATAACCTAAAATTATGTCTACCAAAGTTCGTACGTGGTTTTCGAGGCGGTCTTTTTTTATTGTAATTTTTAATGCAATTAAAGATGCAAAATGAAATTTTGGCCTATTTTAGAGACTAAAATATAAAAGTCAATCAAACGATGTCCTAAAAATACGAAATTTGGCCAAGATGATAATTATGATGAAATTAATGCACTGTAATTTTTTTCGGAATTTTTGGATGCAAGACGATTTTTTATGAATTTTTAAATGCAAATAAAGTGAATTTCAATATTTAATTATAATAAATATTAAACTTAATTATTTTCAAGGTATAAAATTATCTAAATTCTATGACTATGTGATGGATCTCAGAAAAATCCTAAACCTCGAAAATACAAGACCAATACCTATTAAAAATCAAACATTGAAATATGCAAAATGATTTTTACAAGGCTAACTATGCATGCAAATGCAATTATTTTAGGGAACAATGTTAAGCACAATTAATTCTACAATATTTGATTTTTCGGGAATTTTTAGAGCAACGATTAATCACTTATGAATTTCAGAGCATGAAATGGGTAAAATATGTAATTTTCCACAAAACAAATAAAATTTAATTAACCAATGATCACAAAATTATTCACAATATGTTAAAATGTAGAGAATTAAATGCGAAACAAAATGCTATTTTTTGGATAATAAAATGATGCAATGTAGCTATCTAAAACAAAGGGGAGGACATGGGTATTTCTGCAATAAATAAATAATTAAAAAACAAATGCTTTAAGGACTATTATGCAATTATTGAGAGTTCGAGGGGTAAAAGTGCAAAATTTCCAAGGGATATGGATAAAAAATAGTAGTATATACTTTTTTGATATAAGATAAGAATAAGTATTTAATTAATTCAATAGCTTCAAGATAAATAAAACAAGTGAGTGGGATCGCAACACAACAAACGGAATCTGGGTCTCAAACTAAGGGGGGATATGGCGAAATTGGTAGATACTACAGACTTGATTGGATTGGGCCTTGGTATGGAAACCTACTAAGAGATAACTTCCAAATTCAGAGAAACCCTGGAACTAAAAATGGGTAATCTTGAGCCAAATCCTTACTTAAAAAAAACAAAGGTTTGGCAGGTCTTCTGCGTAAATAGGGGAAGGATCGGGGGGTGCTCTGTAAATTACCCTGCGGTCACGTGAGGAGCACGTGACCTGAGGTGCTGATGTTCTGCCAACATTCCCCCTGCCCCACATGCGTGGTATGTAGCGAGGGCCTCGAGCTCACCTCCCGGTGGTGGCGGCGTTTTCACTGCAGAGGCTTGGGCGCCGGCGAGGTCTTCACGGTGGTGGCTTATGGCAGGAGGAGCTCCTGATGTCGAGGCGTCGAATGTTGGCGTTGGCAGAGTTGTCGAAGATCGCACAGTGGCGTTGGTTGATGCGTTGTCGTAGACGTTGAAGGTCGAAGTCGTTGGCAATGGTGGTCAAAGACCGTTGATGACTGAGGGGCGAAATAGCGGTCATTGAAGCAGGTCGTTATCGTGGAAGCGTTGATGCGATTGGGGGAGAGGCAAAGTCGATGAAGGATGTAGGAGACTGTTGATGGCAGATTCGAAGATGAAGGTCGTAGTCTTCGGTCGTTGGCTCGACGGTGGGACACCGGAGCTGGAGCAGAGGGGGTGAGGTGAGTCGCCGTGGGCTGCAATGAAGCGGGTACTGCTTCGGATCTTGCCGCGTGAGGATCTCGCTGGGCTGTCACCACCGGCGGTGATTTCGTGGCTCAGGGATAATCAGCGGATAAACTGCGAAGTTGGTGGCGACGCTCGTTAAATAGGTGGATTGGGAATGGCCGGAGAAGGAAAGTGGGATGTCGGCGATACGTGAGATCGGGGATTGGAGAGGATCTGGGACGAGGGTTCGAGATCTAAGTGATTGATTCGATGACGGCCGGAGGCATAAGATCGTGAGAAGGATGGAGGTCCCAAAGGGGAAAGGTGCGGGTGGAAGACAGAGACCACGGGTCGTCCGATCGGCCGAGATCGGACGACCCTCCCTGTGCCACGTGGCGACAATGGGAGAGGGCGGCAAGGCACGTGCGTGGCACGTACGCGGGAGGCATGTGCTACGCACGTGCATGGTTTTCTTAATTAATTAATTTTTTTTAATAAAAACTAATAAATAAAAAACATCAAAAATGGCTAACACATGGCGGCTCCAGGAGCAGCCATGTGTCAGCACCACAAAATTCAAAAAAAAGCAAAGCAAAATAGAAAAGAAATAGCAAACGATCTTGGATCGAAAAAGTTTCTTTAAAAATTTGCTCGTCTCGATGAGATTGACAACTTTCATGAAGACTTCAAAACCAAAATCGGTCAATTGCACAAAGTGATTTTTCGGGTATCCCATGTACATAGAATACCCTGATTTTTTGGGTTTTATATTTTTTGTCATTTTTAAACCAGATAAAGATCCGAAAAAATATGGTAAAATCAAAGATAATTATTTACACATTAATATATATTTTTTGTATTTTTATTAAGTAAGAAAAAAAGAAATAAAATAAAACACGAAAAAGACCAATTTTGTACAGACAGTTAGTGGAGACTCGAACTCGATTTGTTTCTTTGATTTCAAGCTCAGTTTGGATTTGGATTTTTACGTATTTTAATAAAACTTTCATCAAAGAAGATAAATAAAAAAGAAATAACCTAAAATAGGTTAATTATATACATAAAATATTAGGTCAAAATTAGCTAAAATACAAAATGTACAAAAGAGGCCCAAAACCCAACTTTCACATACGAGCTCCGATTCACTTGAACTTAATCTTGTTTTGAAGGTAATTGAATGTATATTAGTTCAAACGTGAGTAGAATCAGAACAGACAGTGGATGGGGAAGATATTAGGGTTTTAGTCTGGGAATCCTAGAACTAGGGTTTGGGTTTTTGGTCCACTTATTTGGGTTAGTGATTTTTTGTATTTTTTATTTATTCTTGTTTGTGATATGTACACAGTGGAGGTTTTTCGGGCTATTCGAAGTTAGCATGAATTAGTTAAAAATCAGAGAAGTTAGGCTATTTACAGGTCAATTTTGGCTGGGATGTTTGGCTCCTTATTTTGTGTAGAAAGAAGGGATAAAATGCAATTCTTATTAAAACATGCATGAATGCTAATTATGCAGAATAAATGCAGAAATGCCAATGATTTTGAGGGATTTGAGCTTAATTAATGAGATATAGAGTGATGAATATGAGATTCATCATCCCCCTATACTTAAACCATGCTCGTCCCTGAGCATCAAAAAGAAATGCCATGAGGTGAAATGAGATTGGGTTCCATACCAAGACCAAAATGGCACTAGACTCGACCTTTGGATTATTAGTGTGGCGGAACTTGTGTGAGACGTAGAATTTTAAAATCAACAGCCTTCAAGTTCTACACATCATTGTCACAGTTTCGGCTCAGAAGTCATCTTAAATCAATCCTCCTCCCAAAGCGTACCCTATGAACATTGAATAACCAACTCATGTGTGTGAAAGATTTTAGCTCTTCCCGTCCAGAAAGCTGGACTACCATGCAAATCTCCTCTCCAGTAACCCATCCTCGGGGAGTCTGGTATTTCCTTCTAAGGTCTGTCACGTTGTGTTCACAATAAAATTGGGGGAGAAGTTAGCAGGAGAAAAGAACTGGAGGGTGTCTAGTGTAGTCACCTCTCCTTGTGAAGCTGGCCAGTGTAGCCGAGTCTCCACCAAGATCTGTAGGTTTTCTTGAAGCTTGGACTTTTTTGGTCAGATATTTATTTGGTAGTGGCATCTTTGTATTTGGATCTTTGGTGGTTCTGCTTGGATCTTGTTGTGCCCCTACGGATATAGAATCTTTTTATTTCCGTACATTTTTTGGGGTCTTAGAAAAAATTATGCCCAACCGTCCATCCCATTTCCGAAGCTTTATTTCAACCTGTACTCCGGTCTTTAGATTTCCACGCTACCAGAAAAGAAACTCACACAGTATTCCAATGCCTCGTCTGAGTTGAGCTATTTGCATAGTGCGAGAGTACAAATTAATTCCTTATTCCAGAGTTGTACCGAAAATGAAGAGACCATGTTAGACACTATAAAACCCCGAAACCCTTACAGGGACTAAATTGCAAAATTTTTTAAAGTCTGAGCTTAATTGCAAAAACTGTACTTACACAGTGTTCAAAAAATTCAAGTAAGAAGTCCATCGTGTAGTGCTCGTCGAGATCTTTCCAACGATACCAAGAACGTTGAAATCCGATATCGGATGAGGGAGTTATGGTCATTTTAAGATTGTAGGTGAGTAATCGGGTACAGATCCGAATCCGGATCCGACTTACCAAACCCGGATATAAAATAGGACTTAGTTAGGGCTAGGTCGACCAAAACCCTATTTCTCCACCTCTCAGGCTGCCGGAGCTCCGCCCCGGAGCTCGCCGGAGCCGCCCGAGGTCGCCGGAGCGCCCGATCGCAATGCCGAAGGTGTCCACGCGACGATCTCTCCGCGGGGGACTCGTTCCTCGCCTCCCCAAAGTACGGATCCCATCCTCCTTGCTGCCTCGTTCTGCATTTCATCTCTTTGTCTTGGTTTTTCTGATTTTACCATAAATCGTAGTTGGACCACATCGGTGTCGATGTTGATAGCGCATGCGGAATCGGATCTGTGGGGGGGGGGGAGGAGACCTTCTTGTTGTCAACTTTTTCGGTGAGGGATATAGAAGGTCGTGTTTCCGTTGATGATCTATCTAGGATCTGTAGGTTCATTTGTATGAGATTGAAGATAGGAATTGGGGGTTTGATTTGCCACGAAGAAAGAAGATGGGATGTTCATCTCTCTATCTTCAATTGCTTGCACTCATTTGGTTCCTTATCTTTGTGCTGAGAAGCAATTTTACTGTCAACAAAATATCTAGCATAGGTGTTTAATAAACTGGGAGCCGTTACCACTAATACGTTCAGGCTTCTGGTCATCATAGGATATTTAGGATTATAGGATATTTAGGAGGTTATCTGATTCCTTTTGTAGAGGACGAAAGAGTTGGAAGTACTGGAAACATGGCTTTTGCCTACTAAAACATTATCTTGTTGTTTCCGCCTATTTTCTAAAGAGTATACATTGATCCTCAGATACCAAAAGGGAACGCTATATAAGTCGACTTGTGGGGAGATATGCTATTCATTTGTGAGGTGCAGTTTGACAACAAAAGAGAAGTTTATTAATTAAGTGCCTTGTATTCAAGGCTTCATTTTCACTCGAACAGACCTACAAACAACTTAGGACCATTTTTTTTAAAATCTTTTAAAGGGAGTTTGACTGATCTTCATCCACCTTGTCTATGGTGATTCAGAGTCTATGATTATGTGAAGGTGGAGATTCCATGGCCTGTCTATGACATTTTCCGAGAAACACCTGCTGGTATTATGCAATTTATGAGAGGTCATTCTACATTACCCAAGTATGCCATTGAGGACATTATTAGACAATATCTAAGAAGCTTGCTACCTGATATACACAATCACTGTGACTGTGACATACTACGTCTCGTTGATGTGGCTAATTCTATCCCATCGGTTTCTTCTGATTAAATTATGTCAGCATTGAAGAATGGATCACGATACTTTCAGTTTCAAATAATCCTACTTATAATTACATGATGTGGTATTAGTTTTAACCACTATGATTCCAACAACGTCATGTCCTTCTTATCCTGGATTTTGGCATAAAGAGTTCCATGCTTTGTAGACCTGAGATATATGAAACCCAGGTTTTAAGGGTTCTGTCTTGAATTTATTTTATTATGATAGACAATATGTTATGATCACCCCCAATTAAAAGATACCATAATCCTAAATTGTTTAACATGCCAAGATGTTCTTGGGTCTTGATAACCACCTGACACGTGGAGAGTTAATGAGTATTCCTAAACAATAGCAAAGGCAAACTTTTATATGGAATCCAGACTAGATAGAGGAAGTGCCCAACCAACTTTAATGCCCAATTGTTGTTCGTGAGTTGGCAAATTCAAAAGCCCAAAACATAGTCTCATTTTATTGTTATAGGCATGTGGATAGTGTACAAGAATTTGGGTAAACTCTGATGTTTGACCATCTTTCTCCCTGCTATGGGGTTACAAACTTGGCAATTGAACCAAGTATCTACAGATCAAAATACTGTTAAGTTAGCAAAGAATACACACATATATATATATATGGTCTTATCAGCTCGAAAGATATGCACATGTTATGGAAATCACAAATAGCCACGATGATGTAGCTATTCGACCCATGTCGGCTTAGTGCGTAAGGATATTATATGATTTTTGTTAGAGTATTAAGCTTAATTGTAAAGATAAATAATACTTTAAGGTGAAGCATGCCTCCTTAGAAACTCGGATAGAGTTATGGGCAACCGTAAATAACCCGGTCGAGAGATTAATGCTGCTTTAGCTCACTGTGTGCTTTGTGCTTCTTTTGGCGTCTTAGTGATTTTTCCGCCATGGCGTCGAGTGGGTTTGCGCCTTGTGCTTTGTGTTGCGCTTTTGTTCTGTGTGTTCTCCGCCTGGCGATGAGGCCTACGGGCTCTATGTGATCCTCTTGAGATGTGTATTACTAACAGGGGGTGTGAGTTGTGACCCTAAGCAGCATTAAACTATAGTCCAAGCTCATCTTTCCTTACCGACGTGACATCTAGGTACTTATAGGTGTTGGCCCCACGTATAAGTACCCGGATTCACCTTTGTGAGGAAAGACACCGAGTCTTATTAAATAAAAAGCCGTAAAACTATTTAATTAGCAACGATTGTCCAGGATCAAATGTGTTGAATCAAATCCTGCCCTTCTGTCGTGAACCCGATTGATGGAATGTGGACTTAGATTATTTTTCTAGCATGGTCCTACTCTCTTATAAATTAGTATTGGTGTATAATACATATTCATACGTGGTTTGGAACTATAAGTCAAGTTGTTACAAGTCTTTTGCGTGGGATGGTTGTTCTTTATGAAGTGTCTTTTCTTAGTGGATGATGGAAATAAGGAAGTTGTTTATACTTTGTGAGTTTTCACTACTACTTCTTGTACACTTCTGTTTATCTTTCTAGTTGTTGTTTTATATCCGTATTGGGCGCTTTGCTCATAAACCTATTGCGTGAATTCGGCAGGTTCACAGGAGCAGCAACCACAGCAGTAACCGGTTGTAGTTGACTTGTTGCAGCGCTATTTTGTGGTACAGTTGAATTCCCGCTCTTTGTTTTTGTACCTGTACTTACATTTTGAGAGACAAAAGGATGTATCTATCCATGTGGCTATTTTTGTATGGTAATGTATAATAATATTCTTTTTGTGGACATGATGTATGGATGAAATGAAAAAAAATGCAGTTTTCTTTCTCTACTGTTCTCCTGCATGGTTGTTATAACTTGGTATTTTGAATGTAGAATTGTATGTTGTGGAAATGTATTGCTGAGTATCTGGATCCCTGGGGAGGGGCGTCACATACACTAAAAGTCAAACACTACATTATCATGTGGAACTCAAAGAATTAAGTCAAAGACCTGAAGTTTCTAAAATCCTATTTCTCGATGAAGTTCCTCTAAAAATTAGGTGGATCAAGGTTAAGTCCAGATCACTCTAAGTTTCTGCTCATAACTCGGTTCAGAACCCAAAGACTTTTCACATATGCAAATGAAATGCTGGATGAAGTGCAGGTGTGTGAAATGTAGAAACATTTTTTTTGATTTTTTATGCAAGAGATTTTTGATTTTTTTATGGAAAATGAATAAGAAGCCATTTTTTTCAAAAATTTTGGGTTGGACACAATCAGTGTTAGTAAAAATCTTTTTCTTTTGTTTTTATTTATTTTTTTTAAATTAATTACTCACCCTGTAAATACATATAGACTTACGCAAAAGTACGAGATATGGTAAAATATATACATAGTATATATACAGATCCCCCTATACTTAACGAGTGTTGTGTCCTCAGAGCACAAGAAGCATAAAGAAGACATAACCCGGGCTAAACGTAAGAGAGTGAAAAAGAAAAAGATGGATCAGAACGCCATCCTATACTTAGGCTGTGAACAGCCTAAGTATAAAAGAAGAGCGAAAAAATGAGGTGGTCGGGATATGTGGATGAAGAGAGTATATACAAATGGGCATAAGTTCCTCCTATACTTAAGCTCAGGTCAGCCTAAGTATGGAAGAAGGGTGGAAATGAGGTGATCATGAAAAGGAGTGTGATGAGGGAAATGGTATATACATATGGCATCGATCCCCCCTATACTTAGGCTTTGGCCTAAGTAGAGGAAGAAGATGTACAAGGAGACCGATGTGGTCAGGAGGGAGTGTGGATAGCCGATGATTAATGCGATTTTCGGCCGATCTTTTTGTGATCCTGCGGTGGGAAATCGTAATGACGAGAAGGAGATGAAGCATATGATTTCCAACTATTATCAGACTTATCCTCAGAAAAATCATGATGGATAGTAGATGAAGGGTATGAGTAAGATGAAAGGTATCCATCATCAGAGTTACCCTCAGAGGAATAGTATTTGAAAGTGGACACACTCCAAATATTCTGGTCTTTTTGTTTCTTCAGTTGTTTTCTCAGAATTTGTTCCTTCTTGGGATCAAGCGGTTTTTCCTCGGATGAATACTCTGAAGCACCAGTCTTAGTAAGCTCATAAGAAATAATTCCAGTGTATTTAATGAGAGTAGGAGCATCAGCATTTGATGAATAATAATGAGGAACGGGAGTCGTCCAACGGGAGTCGAATTTTGATTCTTGTGAAGATATGGTTTTAGAACTGCAGAGCAGACCTCACTCATGTAGATTACCTTTTTCGGACCTGATGAGGGATCATCAACTGATTCCTCTTCCGTAAGGTCAAAGGTGACTTTCTTTTTCTTATTTTGTGAAGGTGTCGGTCCATTTGAGTATCCAGATGAATAACCATTGGAATTCTTCTCCTTGGTTAGTGTTCGGCCTGCGTGTCTATTCTCAGTCTTCTTAATGCTGGTGCACTCTCAATTTGGGATGATTTGGTCAAGGTATTCAGAGTAGGTTGCTCCAGGGTGCGACCATGCATATGTCTCAGGATCATATAAGAAACATTCTTCTATTTTGAGATCCGTAGGAATTGAAATGTTGGAGGGAGTCTCAGCATGTTCGTTCTCAATTGATTTGACATTGGAGCATTCCTGTGTCATATTGATGTGATCTAGGTAGTCAGAATAGGTTGACTCAGGGTGCGACCATAAGTCTCTAGATCACATGATTCATATACTTGATACTCCATGGTGAAAGCAACTAGGAATGGAGCAGGAGGGAGATTCTTTAAACCAATAGTCTCATCAACAGTCACTATCTCAGATGTAGCAACGGGGTAGGGCTCTTCTATCGCTTCATGGTTATGGTTGTTGAGGACTTCGTGTGTTGCCTCAGAAGATCGTGGTTCCTCAAAGATTGGGTGAGATTGAAGTGCTTCCAATGCTGTAAAATTGATTTCCCGAGTCTCACAATAAATAATTTCCTATGCCAATGCTAAGAATCACTTTCCGAAAATAATTGAAGACTGGGTGAATTCTCCTTGATGCTCAATATCAGTGATCGTGAAATCTACTTTGAGCGGAGCACCTTGGAATGTCATGATGACAGAAATGATTCCTCTCGGCCACTTTATCGATCGATCAACCAATTGAACAATCTCTCGTATCGGTCCGAGTTTGAATTCGTGAAATACAGTGATCGGGAGGATATTGATCGGTGAATCATCATCAATTCGATTATGGGTGAAAATTGTGTCTTTCATTCCATAGTCAAATCTGGGCAACCACTTCACTATGCGGCTCTTGATTTTTCTCCTCAACACCAAGGAGGAGGTCATTGACAAGATATGTCTTTCAGGCTTTGTTTTTATCCTACCCGACTTTTTCGTCATTAATTTATCCATTACAAATCCTTTGAGGTCGAGAAAGTGTTCAATGACATGTATAAAAGGATGTTCAAACATCAATCTTTTTCTAGTGCTTCCCGTAAAGCAGGATCCAAATTCTTCAGATCTTCTCAGTTTCAAGTTTTATATAATTTTCTGGATTTTCGATTTTTTTTGGTGTTTTTGAATATTCCAATTTTTTGATATTTTCTGTGTAGTGTGGTGATGTGGTGTCCTCTATAGATGAGAAGGGGCTTTGATGTTCAGAGTAAGAGTCAGAGGCATAGTCATTCCTTGGAGAGTAATATGCAGAAGTGTCGCTGTCAGAATCTTCCCTAGGTTTCTGAATATCCTCAAAACTGTCAGCCTGAGATCCAATCATTTCCTCATCCATTTTTATTTATGAGATCCCTGAGAGTGAGATTAATCGGTCGAAAAATTTTCAAAATCTATCCTCCATTAATTTGAATCTCTTATTTATCCTTGAAATATCTTCCTCAAAATTCTGTCCATGATCAATCATGAGAGCAGTCGGTGTGTGTATTTGAAATTCAATAATTCCATCTTCCATTTTCCTGTGTGTGCTGAGAGGAGAGTTTCTTGGAATATCCGATATATGATCATTATTTTCTGAAATTTTCTCCTTAAAAATTATGGAAGGAGGTTGCTCAGTGGAAGGAATTTTCGGGAATGTGTAGGTCTCATACTCAACATGTCGTGACTTGGGCATGTAATCCTGGTTTGAGTAGAGTCTACTTCCATGGTCATGGTTGATAGTATCCTCAAATATTGGAGTCATACAGGGTGCATATGTGTCGATATCATCCATTTGGTCCTCTGTATGTGTAGTTTGGTTGAAGGAGTGGTATTCAGGTAGTTCAATAGGGATCTGGTCGTCGTGGTCAATCCATCACTGATAATCGTTAAGTGCGGGTCTTTCCATCTGGGTTTGATTTCTCGGCCAGTTATGAGACTCAAAGGTATTTCTACCTTGAAATGGTTCATTAGTGAGAAATCGAGAATAAAACGGTTCAGTCCAAGATGGTAGGTGGTCATGTGTGGTCGGATGATTCGAGTAGGAATTCAATGAGGGGGCCGAATTCATCCGCGGGTAAAAGTCTTCCGCAAAAGTTAGAGGATTATTGAAAGAAGAGGTTTTAGTTGATTTGGGCCTAACCGAGACAAATTCATTTTCATAATATAGATCAGATGGGTGCTCGGACCATTGTCCTGTGTTTGTCAAAGGAGGTTGAGGATGAATCATCATGTTTGATCTCGGTGCGATTGCACGGGATAGTCAAAAGAATTTATCAAATGTGCGGCTTTTGATCTTCGAAATCGATTCACGCACACCAATGCAAACACAAATCAAGCCCCAAATTCACCAACTCACACAATGAAGCCGTAAGAGTTCGGCTATTATCTTTTCAATTTTAGTTAGTGATAAGACAATCTTGGAAAATAATTAACGAGCTGTTAGGTGTCAAAATTTTCTTAATGACTGGCCCGAATTCTAACGACCAGTTGCACCTACTTTCAGCCAGTATGGGAGTAAGTACGGACCGTATAACGGTTATCCGTTACTTGAGAACGGAGCCTTATGCAATGTCATCTAAACCACCCACTCTGCTAAGGAAATCGGACTGTTTATCAGCTACCCGTTAGATCCTCACTGAGAAGTAGCTAATCGTTTTTAGTAGAATCAGTAGTCCATATGAAAATCTGAGTTTGGGCTCTAGCCTTAAGTGTCGTCTCTTGCTCACTCAGAATAATAAAAGAATCCAAGGTCAGGGTTGCTCTCCCGCAAAAATTCTTGATTTTATGAGTTATTAAAGTCGACTATATTTAGCAGTCCCAATTTTAATTAGGTTATCACTGAAGAATTAAATGAGCACAAATGCACGTCTACCGTCCAGACCCAATTTCCTTTAATATTATGTGATAAAACAAGAGGGACAATTAGGAAAAAGCCAATGCACGTGAAAAGCTATGATGTATGCTCAGTTAGAAGACTTACAATGAATCCACACAATCTCCACGTGGGATGCAATACAAGAATTGAAATTTAATCTATATGAATGCAAGCCAGAAAAAAACCATACCTAGCAGAAAGTTCTATTAGCGGGAAAGAATTGAGTTGAATTTGGCTAAATTGAATGATCTAATGTGCGTCTCAATTAAAGTGCAGTGTGGCCTTAGATCCTATGAGCACAATCAAAAATTAAATTGCTCTGAAAGCCGTATGTGCAAGTCTATCCTAATCGCCACTCAAGTCGGGCCCCACCCTTACCAAAGAGTGAAGCAGGCCACGACACACCACAGAAGAAGTTCAAGGTCTTTTTACACACGTGTGAGTCCAAACAAACACCACTATAAATGAACAACTAATTACAGAAATTAAAAAATTGTAGAAAATAAAATCCTAAACTCTACGCTCTCTCAGGACTCGACTCAATCTTAAATTAATTGCGGCTTTTCAGACGTCGGTGAAGATGCTTCAGTTTCCAAAAACCGCTCCACGTACGCCGAGTACCTCACAAGAAAAATAAGAGAGATGGTGTAAGAGAGTGACTTAAAAATAAAATAAGAAAATAAATGATGAAAATAAAATAAAATAAATGCAGAGAAAAAAATGGAATTTACAGTGAAAAAAATTGAGGGTCAGACTAGCCGAATGCGAAAAAATGAACCAAAAAATTTTCAGAAAAAACCTAAGCTATTTGCCTCCCCGGCAATGACGCCATCTGATGGGTCCCGAAATTGCACTGTTTAAAAATGGTATATATCTTGAATTGTCGTTCGCTTAGAAATTATGTGTCGTTTCATTGTAGACAGCAATCAAAATCGGTCAAGAAATAACCACACAAAATATTTATCAATTTTATATAAATGTGGATTTATGTTTATTTTACTTGGGAAAGTCACAAGGTCGAATACAAGGAGGCAAATGAACAAGATAAAATTATGTCTGTCAAAGTTCGTGCATAGTTTTCGAGGCGGTATTTTTTTGTAATTTTTAAAAAAGATGCAAAATACAATTTTGGCCTATTTTAGGGACTAAAATGTAAAAGTCGGTCAAATGATGTTCGAAAAATACAAAATTTGGCCAAGATGATAATTACGATGAAATGAATGCACCGTATTTTTTTGGAATTTTTAGATGCAAGATGAATTTTTTTATGAATTTTTAAATGCAAATAAAGTGAATTTCAATATTTAATTATAATAAATATTAATCTAATTATTTTTAAGGGATAAAATTATATAAGTTCTATCACTATGTGATGGATCTCAAAAAAAATCCTAAACCTCGAAAATAGAAGATCAATACCTACTAAAAATCAAACATTGAAATATGTAAAATGATTTCTACAAGGCAAACTATGCATGCAAATGCAATTCTTTTTGGGCACAATGTTAAGCACAATTAATTCTACAATCTTTGATTTTTTGAGAATTTTAGAGCAATGATTAATCAATTATGAATTTCAGAGCACGAAATGGGTAAAATATGCAATTTTTCACAAAATAATTAAATATTAATTAACCAATAATCACAAAAATGTTCACAATATGTTAAAATGTAGAGAATTAAATGCAGAATAAAATGCCATTTTTGGATAATAAAATGATGCAATGTAGCTATCTAAAACAAAGGGGAAAGACATGGGTATTTCTGCAATAATTAAATAATTAAAAAAATGCTTTAAGGACTATTACGCAATTTTCAAGAGTTCAGGGAGTAAAAGCGCAAATTTCGAAGGGGTCACGTGCCAAGCACGTGACCCTTGGTCGGTGGGTCTTCTGCGCAAATAGGGGAAGGACCGGGGGTGCTCTGTAAATTACCCCACGGTTACGTGCGGAGGCTTGGGTGCCGGCGAGGTCTTCACGATGGTGGCTTATGGCAGGAAGAGCTCCTGATGTCGAGGCGTCGAACGTTAGCGTTGGCGGAGTTGTCGAAGATCGTACGGTGGCGTTGGTTGATGCGTTGTCGGAGACGTTGAAGGTCGGAGTTGTTGACGATGGTGGTCGAAGACCGTTGATGGCGGAGGGGCGAAATAGCGGTCGTTGAAGCATGTCATTGTCGTGGAAGCAATGATGCAACAGGGGGAGGGGCGAAGTCGATGAAGGATGTAGGAGACCGTTGATGGCGGAGTCGAAGATGGAGGCTGTAGTCATCGGTCGTTGGCTCGACGGTGGGACACCGGAGCTGGAGCAGAGGCGGCGAGGAGAGTCACCGTGGGCTGCAACGAAGCGGGTACTGCTTCAGATCTCGCCGCTTGAAGAGGAGCTCGCCGGGCTGTCACCATCGGCGGTGATTTCGTGGCTCGGGGATAATCGGCGGATGAACTGCGTAATTGGTGGCGGCGCTCGTTAAATAGGAGGATTGGGAATGGCCGGAGAAGGAAAGAGGGACGTCGGTGATATGTGAGATCGGGGATTGGAGTGGATCTGGGACGAGGGTTCGTGATCGCAGTGATTGATTCGATGACGACCAGAGGCGTAAGATCACTAGAAGGACGGAGGTCCCAAAGGGGAAAGTGCAGGAAGAAGATGAACATCACGGGCCGTCCGATTGGCCGAGATCGGACGACCCTCCCTGTGCCACGTGGCGATAATGGGATAGAGTGGTAGGGCACGTGCGTGGCACGTGCGTGAGAGGCACGTGTTACGCACGTGCGTGGCTTTTTTTTAATTAATTAATATTTTTTTATAAAAACTAATAAATAAAAACCCCAAAAATGGCTGACACATGGTGGCTCTTGGAGCTGCCACTTGTCAGCACCACAAAATTCAAAAAATAAATGCAAAGAAAAATAAAAAAGAAATAGCAAACAACCTTGGATCAAAAAAGTTTCTTCGAAAATTGCTCGTCTCAATGAGATCGACAACTTTCATGAAGACATAAAAATAAAATCGGTCAATTGCACAAAGGGATTTTTTGGGGTATCCCATGTACATAAAATACGCTGATTTTTTGGGTTTTATATTTTTTGTCATTTTTGAACTAGATAAAAATACAAAAAAATATGATAAAATCAAAGATAATTATTTACACATTAATCTTTTTTTAGATTTTTATTAATTAAGAAAAAGAAGAAATAAAATAAAACACGAAAAAGACCAATTTTGTACAGACAGTTAGTGGAGACTTGGACTCGATTTGTTTCTTTGATTTAAAGCTCAGTTTGGATTTAGATTTTTACGCATTTTAATAAAACTTTCATCAAAGAAGACAAATAAAAAAGAAATAAACTAAAATAGGTTAATTATGTATATAAAATATTAGGTTAAAATTAGCTAAAATACAAAATGTACAAAAGAGGCCCAAAACCAAACTTTCACATACGAGCTCCGATTCACTTGAACCTTATCTTGTTTTGAAGGTAGATAAATGTATATTAGTTCAAAAGTGAGTAAGATAAAAATGGACATTGGATGGGGAAGATATGGGGGTTTTAGTCTGGGAATCCTAGAACTAGGGTTTGGGTTTTTGGTCCACTTATTTGGGTTAGTGATTTTTTGTATTTTTTATTTATTCTTGTTTGTGATATGTAAACAGTGGAGGTTTTTCAGTCTATTTGGATTTAGCATGAATTGGTTAAAAATAAGAGAAGTTAGGCTATTTACAATTCAATTTTGGCTGGGATTTTTGGCTCCTTATTTGTGCAGAAAGAAGGGATAAAATGCAATTCTTATTAAAACATGCATGAATGCTAATTATGCAGAATAAATGCAGAAATGCCAATTATTTTGAGGGATTTGAACTTAATTAATGAGATTTAGAGTGATGAATATGAGATTCATGAAGGAGATGCTTGCGAGCCGCGTTGATGGGATACGCCCTTCTCACAATCCAAGATGTAGATCCAAAAAACGAATCTCCTGATTTTATTACACAAAATCCGAGGTATTCTTAGTGTATAAGAAACATCAAGGAAGATGAAGATCTACGAGAAGTCGAAGAGGCAACACGGCTGCGTAACAACGACGACGATCCTCTTTAGGTCAAGAGGTGGACGACCACTCTTGAGAGAGAGAGAGAGGGTGTATAGTGTGAGAATGAGAGAGAGATGCAATTCTATTATGTAAAAGAAGAGCTAGGGTTGCCTCTTCTTTTATAATATTTTAGAAATCCACGGATCACAATTCATGGACAACACAAAATAAATGGTTGAGATTGTTTTGTGTTTATTTCAATGGCCATGATTTTGTTGTAAAAATAAAACAACAATTAATTTAATTTAACTAAATATATATTGAATAATCATCAGTATAAATTAATTCAATCAAAGCAATATACCATGATGGATTAGGAAAGAGGCAAGCCTCTTTCCAATTAAGGGGGGATGACCACTTTGAGTTCTATTTCAAGTGTGGTCCTCTACCCTCCCAATATGGAAGGGGGCTTCCTTCTTCCTATTATTTGAGATCCCATATCTCATATAATTCTTCATTATATACAACAACTTTTATTGTATATTATTTCACAAAAATAATTCCAAATTATTTTGTGATAATTTCAATCATGTCATTGAAAGAATCATATTCACATACCCACAAAAATGTAAATTGCATTTTCAATTAATTGTCCAATGTGAATCCAATTCACATCAACATTTAAATTATACACTATATATAGATATCTCTCTATAATATAATATAAATCACATTTATAATATATGTGATTAATATGAATATTTCTATCCAAATTATTCATATCCATGATAATTAGATCATATTTAATTATCTTAGATCATCACTCTCATGCATCCAAAAAATATGAATCACATCCACATTATTAATGATAATTAACTCACACTTAATCAACGATTTTTCAATGCTCATATATATATATATATATTATTAATGGAATTATTCTTGAACTCTTTCAAGAATAATGCATTTTCTCCACAGATACTTGATGATAAGGACATGCCGATTATACGTTCCACGTATAGTGACTTATATATTGAGATCATATTTCAAATCCAGATCTTCGGGACCTCTCATAAATGCTGGATTAAATCAAAGTTGTAGATCTAATCTTCTCATTACATCTAAATCACACTCAGATAATGTCCAACATTTGGACAAAAATTAGATCACTTCTCTACTAATAATAAGTCACTAAAATCCAAACCGGTTTCATCACTCCCTCAAATGGAAGCATCATGGTTATACAATTATTTATTTGTCACATCACCCTCAAGTATTCCTGATAACCGTACATCCTGCATACTGGAGGACCTAGAATAAATCTGAAGATTTAGATCAATTTTGCACTTTCTTCTTCAGGGTTTTAGCATTAAGTCTCTCATTCGGTCATTGAGAGTTGGTGTCGATCATATGCTTTCCAAAAGTATATATTATACCCATAAATTCTTTCCATGCTTCCAAAGCAAGATGACCATGCATGGAATTTGATTGGGCCCAATACCTCATGAGTGAGCTCATGTCTTCCGATTCACAAGTGAACCTACATGGTCCCTTTGAGAGATACTATTACTCATATGCCCTTGTATGCACATTAGCTCACCGGTGTATAGACCTTGATTAGGTCATCAACATATCGGTCTTCAAAATGAACATACTTAGACATATAGCAATACATCTGTCTCTGATGAGAGGATGCATGCATACATCATGACAGTATAAGACATGGGTCTTGGTTACCTCGATCTCATTAAGTCAACTCTTTGACCTAACTTATCTAACACCTCCGATCTCTATTCTTATGTAGAGGACATGCATCAAGAGTTCAATCGGATATCAACCTTTAGAGAAGGATTGCCATCTCCTTCTCAAGATGAATATCATCTCTTAATAATCATTTTACAGTGCTTGATGAGTCCTCAATCAAACTCCTTAGATATTCATCCAAGCACCAGCCTCTATGATTCAGTTATTGAATCAACAGTTGTATGATCATTAAGATGACCATGGTACATAACACTTATTGTATTAAAGGACCTTATAGTACATTCATTCATTTAATTTCAGGGAGTGAAATAAATCAATAACTTTTATTGATATATCAAAGATTATAATAACATTTATTGCAGAAATGGTTCGCCTCGGGATCACGTTGCTAACAAGAAGAGAGATTCTCATCGAGATCAACTCCATCTTTTATTAGAGATTCCTTGATATCAATTGTGTTGTGCATTGCATTTAATCTCTCTAAAGTTACATTGATCATCTTACCAGCATACTCCATGCTTTATAAGATCGTCCTATTATCTTGATCATATTACATTGTATACATTTTTTATTGAGGTTCAGAGGAATATTATTTTTCTATACTTACATTTAGAGTTGTACATGTAAATAATTTAATGTAATAGTTCGAGTAGTCCACATAAATTAGTTGTGTAATCCAGTTGGACTGTCTACAAAAGTAGTTTGTATAGTGAAAATGACTAAGTGATTTGGTCAGATTGAAAGCCAAGTCACATAGAATTAGGTTGTGATTTTTACCAGAGAGGGATTCTAGGTAGTCACTTATGGTTTATTGCTTTATATTTCTTTGGTGGAACATTTCGGCAAGACATTCTTATTTTGCTTGATGTATTGTGATTTTATAGCAATCTTAAGCATTGTGATCCTACACCTTGTAAATTTTCATTTGGTATCAAATCATTGTTCATATAAATGATGTAATACTCTCATACATAGTCCAATTAAAAGTTCATTAGGGTGCATGAACAAGCACTAATTACTTGTTTGGAAAACAAAATTCACTTTCTTACCTAGTTATGAAAAAGGGAAAGAAAAGTTATATAATCACAATTCTAATTTTAATTCTAGCTCTAAAAAGAGAAGTAAGAAGATTTGTATTCTTGAAATTAAAGTAAAGGTAACCCTAAAGGACTCACAAGTCAAAGAGTACCAAAAATTTTGTTTGCATATACCGAAGATCAAACAAAGAGAAAAGATACACAGAGGAGGTCATATTAGCATCCAAGATGGACCCACTAAGGCCGAGCACTTATTCGATGAAAGGATGAATGCAACCACCATGGAGAAACTATAAATATAGGATAAGTCCACCTTAAGGGACATTATGTGACTTTCTTACTTTATCCTTTTCTTGATCATGCTTATCATGTATTTGGCTATGAAACTCAACTCATATGTCAAAGGTGAGACTTTAAGAAAAGATGATGGGTGAGCTTAATGATAATGATAATAGGAGCTCTTTATGAGATAAGTTTTAATAAAATTACTTTAAAAAGGAAAATTAGCATCACATTTGGTTGCCTATAATTTGGTTTCTTTAAACTCTTATGCTATTATAGACCTTTTTTATAAAGTTAAAAGATGGAGAAGCTTTTGATTTGATTTCATAATTTATGGGAGAAGAATTTTTGAAGCACTAAAAAATTGAATTCTCCTACCTCTTTGCCAACCATAAATATTTTGTCATTATCAAAAAATGAGAGATGTTTAAGTCTTGCATAAGCATGCATACTTTGATGATAACAAAATTTGTGAAATTATCTTGCAGGTTAGACATGACTCAAGGTAAAACTAAGGGAAGAGATCAACCTTAAATACCAAACTTGAAAAACATTTTGAAGAAAGTCATTAAGCTCACTAATAGAGTTCGAGGTCAAGAAAGAAGATCTCATTGTGCATACTCAAGGCAATGATTTCAAGAAGATTAGGTTCTAGTTTCAAGTATTGTAATGATGTAATAATTGTTATAGAAGGTGAATCCTCGATATATCATGCATGTACACTCTTAGATTAGGCTTCAACCTTGAATTGGTCGAATAATTCTGATTCCAATCAACTAGTTACATCACCTGTTGATTAATAGTCTCTACTAGTCAATCGATTGTAATAGTGAAGCTAAACACATATTGTCCAATATGTTTAGTCAACTAAATCCTAATTTCACGTGACTAACTGACCTTCCAATTGACCATTTATTTTTCTAAACTACTTGATTTCAAACCATCAAAACATGGCATCTTAGCATTTTCAACATTTTCAATCAACTAACCCATTTGTCAAGTCAATTATTCTAAATAGCATGCTAATCTAGTTACCATACTAACCCCTTCATTTGACTTACCAAATTTTCATTTGACTATTGTTTGGATGGGTACTTAATTTAAATGACAACATATATTTGCTTATATATCACTTCCTTTAAATAATGTTTAGTAATTCCCTCAAATATCTAATATTTATTAGCCTATAAAAAGAAGTTCATTCTATTTTACTTCAAACTGATTCTATACACTAATCACTCACATATTCTCATCTTTCTAGTGCTAAAAGAATAGAGTTATTTACCCTGCTCAATTTCATTCTTTGTGAGATAGTTCTTAAGAGAAATTGTGTTGGGGTGCTTTACATTCAATCTTTGTGAAATTTCCATGATCTTTTTATGAGCATGCTACCTGCTATGTAAGATCATTCTTTTATTTACCCCACATTATGTCATGACCCAAATTCCGGGTCGTCGGATCCTCCCATATCAGGACGTGGTTACTCAGCAATAGGTTATTTAACAACCATAACTAACATCCAAAAATAGACTGCAATTAATATTACTAATAAGGAAGTATTTCAACCATTTCCCATTCACAAAATAAAGTTTACATGGTAAATTATCCCACTATAACCTTTTGTATGTACGTCGGTTAGAAAGGAAATGCATAAAAAATTACCAACTATCTTATAGAGTAATGCTATTAAGGCTGAGTAGATAGCTATTATCCCTGTGATGATTCTCTGATGTCTGTCAGGTTTCCAGAATCATGGGACAAAGATTAACGAGTGCCAAGTAATAAAGAAGAGAAAAGTAAAGAAGTGGTATAGTTTAGTAAAATATTATACAGAAAGTTCCATTTCTTCTCATTATTTTAAGTCTTATTCCTTCTATTCCATGTCTGGAATTAGTCCAGGGAGTTTACCTCACCATTAATGGACTTCAAAGTTGTGGACACTTCGAGATTGGAGATTGTTTGATCTGATGAGCTTATGCCGTCGCACGTTGCCTCAACCAATCCTCCAATAATACCCTCACAGATTCCTTTTCTTTTATTATCCATGGATTCAAATCCACAGTCTGACAAACAAAGAAGCACACTTTCTTTGAGGACTCGATAGATTAAAACTACATGGTAACCTTAAATTACATAAACTAACAGCTTTAAATACTTGTTATCGTGACCCAGCTGCTAACAAACCATCCATGCCTCTACATGGCACGATCCCATCTTCAGTCAGTCAACCTGCCTAATGGCAATCGAGTACTACACGTTGCAAATAATTTATTTGGTGCGGTAAACATATCTGTGCAATCATGTACCACCTAGGTTTGTCTTCCAAAATGGATGTTCTTCAGACAAACCTACATGTCGCATTCCTGACCTATAGTATCTACTCTAAGTCATCCTTATCGTAAAAGATGCTATGAAACTTGAAACCAGATATCATTTATGACATATCAATTTTCAGCTAGTATCAATATAATATTGCACAATTATTACAACAACTGCAAGGATGATTCATTTCACCAAGTCTACTTTTGTAATTATTTTAGAATAAATAATGAAACAAGCATGTAAACATTCTTCAAAATATCGAGCATGATAAACATATATTCTTATCTAGTTTAACTTGAAAATCCAATAACAAGAGGTAGGATTTCATTACCTAATCGAGCTCTCCCTCATGTATGCATTACTTTATCATTATTTGTTTTCAGAAAGGGTGATTTATGACTTCTGAATGATCGAGTTTCACTTTCATATCAAGAACACTAAGAACATGTCGAGAATGTGAAGAACGAATGAAGAACACGAAGAACAAATGAAGAACACGAAGAGCGTATTTTCTCTCAAAATTTCAACAGAACATCCCCTTATAGGGGGATATTTCTAGGAAAATTTCGACAGAGTTTACCCTTATATTGGGACATATTTCAAAAGAAAAACGGAAAGAGATTCCTCTATAAAACCATCGAGAGGAAAACAACATCGAAACAGAAAGAATATATTAGAACTGCAAGCGATGGAGAATAGGTAGACACCAAGCATCTTAAGTGAGTGAAACATGTGACGAATCACAGGGTTCACTGACATGCCTAGCTGCCCACACCTAAGTAGGGCATTTCAAAGATTTCTCCATAAAAAGAACTATAAAATTGATAAAATCTACTGAATTGACAAGTCTCTTGTCATGGTTGAGTGAGTCATATGAAGAACACATATGCTCACTGACAGCCTAGCCGCCCGCACCCGAGAAGGGCTATGCTCAGATTCCTCCTCGAACCATAACACAATGAATTGGAAAGGAAGATGGATCAACAATCTAACTTGAAGAAGAAGATGAATCGAAAACCTAGATCAGGTTAGAGCTTACTCGTGAAGCCAACTAGGA
Source organism: Ottelia alismoides (assembly GCA_037367405.1). Classification (NCBI taxonomy): domain Eukaryota; kingdom Viridiplantae; phylum Streptophyta; class Magnoliopsida; order Alismatales; family Hydrocharitaceae; genus Ottelia; species Ottelia alismoides. The sequence goes on along the minus strand of JAZKJV010000840.1, from coordinate 246,200 downwards.
GAGGATCACACCATCTTACTCCTCCTCGTCCTCCCGGTAGCACTTCGCTAGTGCTTCTTCCCCGCCTCCCTCTCCTCCTCCCAACCTCTCAATCCTAGCCCTCGTGGTAGTGGTGGTAGTGGAAATTATAGAGAATGAATGGGTAGGGGGCTATTTATAGGCTTCAGAAAACCACTAACCATGGTTAGTAAACCATGATTTAATTCTTAACCGAGGTTAGCATCCCATGGTTTTGTTCCATGATTTTTACCGAAGCTTATCCGAAACTTACGGCTTAAGTTAGAACTTTCCAAAAGCTTCTAAATTCGTTAATGACGCTTGATTAGCGCTAATCATGATTAACTTTCACTAATCATGATTTAACTTTCGTGACTTACGATTATCTTTTGATGTCATTTGGTTAGTATTCACTAATGGTGATTAATAGACATTAAGTTGTCATTAGTTTCCTTAATCACGATTAATCAATCTTAATGACGGTCATAAAGGTTTAATGATGTCTTAAGCTTCCTTACTTCTCGTTCTTATGAAATCATAACAATTTGAAACGAATTCCGATTCACACAAATCAATTCTATTGATTTCCTCTTTATAAGCCAAATCTTATGATATAGGATCCGAGAGATGGCCAAGTTCAAGGCTTTACACATTACATTACTTACATATTTCTTGTTGAGGTTTATAAGAGTTGCACTACTGTACTTACGATTAAAGTTGTTTTGGCAAACAAATAATTATAACGATTAGAGATATTGACATAAATAACTTGTTGTAATACAATGAGCTACCCAATTAACTAGTCCATATAGTGGAAAGGATCAAATGATCTAATCAGTTTGAAAGCTTGAATCAAGGAGACTCGGTTCGTAGTTTTTACTCGAGAGGATTTCCACGTAAAATCTTTGTATCACTTGTTACTTCATTGCTCTATATTTTTATGGTTGAACAATGCTTTACAACATTTTTGTTTTGTTTGATATAGTGTGATTGTAACGGTCCAAAGCATTCCACTATAATCCTCTCGTAAACTTTCAATATATACACAATCTCACGCTAAATTGTACGTAGAAGATGCATGGAAACAATTATACGCAACTCTAAAACTTGAGGGGTACATGTGCAATTTGCACCTTTCATTTTGTCCAGCAAACAGACATTTGACATGCTTTGATGGATCTTTAATTGTGGAATAACATGCTCTGAAGACCCAATCTTCCACTTGATTCCATGAGATGTGTTACTTCATACTATATCAGATCACAAAAGAACTAGAAGCATGTTATGTTCTGTTAGACCCCCTCGATGATGCACCACTAGAGTATTCTAGTAGGTTCTGATTGTTGAGAACAAAAAGCTCCACATAAATTCTACTCTTGCAATTGTTTTCAAATCATGAGGGCCTAAAATGGTTATGATCTAGCATTCCATATGAGTGATTGCTAGTGATATTTAAATAATACACAATCCAAACCTCATACTAGTCGAATCGAGCTCAATTTGATTCCAAATCAAAGCTGAGCTGAGGTTGGATCTTCAAATGCTATTTATGATGAAAGTAATATGGTATTTATCGCTTAAAAACTAGATAACAAAAGATATTAGAGATATCTAATGATAATTGATTCTAAATAAAGGAAGGGGAGCTGAAGTGATCCTTAAATGAGTATAAGCCTATAAGGTGGGAGGGAGTAACCGAAGATTGATTTGATAGACATAAGTTCCTTTTTCTTAATTTGTGAAGAACAAACTCTTAATCATCGACGTAGTGATTGGAATTAGGTAAATATAATCAAATAAATATATAACAATAGGGTCTATGTTTGTTTGTTTAGCTTAGACAAGCCCCATGTTCGAACTCAATAGTATGATTTCTGATGTCTTATATATATTTCACTCGATGCACTTTAGATTAATGGATAAAATATAAGCACATAGATATAGATAGGAAATGAAGAACATAGCTAAATAGATATAAATGCCTAATAAAGAGAGAGAAGAAAAACTAGAGAGATGCGACCATAAAGAGGAGAGAGGAGACACATATAGAGATAAGTAATCAACCTTAAGAAAATAGAAAAAAAAACCAAAAACAATGAAAAATTATTTTTGTATTTTTTAAAGATATTCAAATCTCCTGGCATATAATAAGGAAAAAATGATGAAATAAATAAAACATGGATTTTTCTAATATGAAATTAAGAAAAATAAAGGCTTAAAAAATAGGATTTGGAGCTAAAAAATAATTCCTAAAATGCAAACAATATTGTAAAAAGAATAAAATGCAACTTTATGTTTGGGTTTTTGGGTTTATATGATTTTTATGGATTTTTGAAAGTTTTGTAATATTTCTCGATTTTTGATAAAAATATGAAATATATGTTATGGTTTTTGATATAAGATAAAGCAAAATAAAATTAATCTACTCTACTTTTTGTTCATTTTCAAGGTTTTTGATTTTTTTTAATAAAATTTTTTATTGAGAAGGGACTGAAATGGGATTTTAATTTTTAGAAAGTATCAAACAAAGGCCAAAACTCCAAATTAAATCTAAAATGTACCTCTCAATGTATGCTAATAGTTAATATTTTTGTTTTGAGGAAAATAGGGAATTTATGACTTAGAAAATTCCATACACATCAATTTTGTGAAAAAAATTTACAAGGCACAAAAAACACAATCGTAAAGATCTCTTTGTCGATAAACTAGAGCATAGACAAAATTTCATGCAAAAAATTTGTACACACAATTGTCTAAAATTTAATCAAGCAAAGTAGGTAAATCTTACTAAAAAAACTCGATATTTCATTTATGCTTCAAAAATTACAAACCAAACTTGAACATGTAGAGCATTAGGTCCTGAACATAAATATATTTTTAGTTTCCAAAATTACTCCAACGGTGAAAAGTTACAAAGCAAGGCTCTAATTACAATTACCAAAATAAAATACAATACTAGAAATAAGCTTTCCATGGGTACTATTGTAAATATAAAATATCTTGGGGCTTGAGTGCAATCTGCCCGAGGTGGACTATGTCACATATTCAATGATGACAGCGGAGCTTTGTTCTTTACAAAACAAGGAACACCTAAAGGGTCTGAAGGCAAAATCATCACCTCACCTACCACGAGCACATGAATGGTTATTAGTTCAGATGGTCGAAGAGAGTCTTTGTGGATTCAATTGAGTGGCCCTCATGGGGCCACATGGATACATCTGCAATCACCAACGATTGGTCCAATGGTGATGATTTGGGATTGATTCAACAACATAGATGTCTTCCCTTTCTCTTCGAGTGGCTACTATAGCGTGGGGGAGGATTTCATCCTCTTCTTCATTCAATTCAAGCAGCAACAAGATGTGAGCATAGGGCGGGGCCTTCGACGTGATTGGTGAACACTTGGTTCACAGTAGAAGGTTCTGACTAAGGGTGTCGAGGATGTTGGTTACACATGGCTTCGATTTGTCTCTAATGGAGGCCCTCCATGAGATGATTCTTGTGACATCTGTAAGGGGCTGAGATAGGCTCGATGATCTTTGGACCTCGGACAATAACTTATGTTGTATAGCTTAGACTGGATTGGATTGGAAGGGTTGCGTGAGTGCTACAAGTGTAGGAGAAGGAATGAGCGTCGCTACGATCATCGTACTTGACCGGAGGTAGAGGAGTATGGGAGGTAGACAAGAAACGAGAGAAGAGAATGCTGAAAAATGTAATAGGAAAAAGGTGGAAATCCGGGACATACAAAGGGTATATACATATAGGGAACAACGGAGAAGGAGTAAGATGACTAAGATGGGGATAACAGAAGAACGTGGGGAAGAAAAAGATGATAGAGGGAGGAGAAGAATGAAAAATGATACATGTGATGATATAGTCCCTTGAATAATGATTTGTGAGAACTTTGCAAGAGTTCAGATTTTAAAATCAACCTCTATGTTCTACTAGTCACCAACCATGTTGGCCTCAAAAGTCAACTCGGATCCACCTGCTCATAAGTGTACATTTTGGACATTGAAGTTAATTGGACTGTGTATGAATGGTGTCGACTCTTCCTACTTGGAGTGAAGAATACCAGTCAATCAACTTTTATATCAACTAGTCCTCAATGACTCGGGTATTCCCTTATAAATTCATGTTCTACTAGCATCTTGATGATCCTCTAGTTTATCCTTTTATTCTTAAATTTGTCCTCAATTACCAAGTAAAACACATCCAAAATCACTTAATTCGATATAATTATGAAAGTATCTCATGCATTGAAAGTGGATTAACTAGAGGAAATTAACTCTACATAAAATGGACAAAAATCTAAACCGAAATGGCATAGTCTACATATGTATACATTGTAGCAAAATATGATATTATTAGTACTTCCATACAAACTCTAATTGACATAAAACCAACTCAATTGTGTAGATATTACTAAACTCATTCAAGAAAAACACCAGAAAAATACTAATCCAAACAAATTATATTAAAACTCAAACCCTAATTTTAGGACAAAAGGTTGTAAAATTGCATACCTTTCTCATATAGTGTCTGATTTCACTATACTCACCATTGAATTAATTAGTGTTAAAATATCTACAAGACAAGACCAAATTCAAAGGAATCATAGTTCATATGCAAAAGTTGGGTTTTGGGACCGCAACACACATTATACAAAATCAACTAACATCACTCCCATTATTTTATGTACATATTTAACCATTTTTATTTTATTTCCTTTTCATTTCTTTATTTTGTTTCATGTTTTAACTAATCACATAAAAGAAAATATATAAAAATAACCAGAAAAGCTAAAAAAGATTAGCTCTGACTTGTGCATTCTCACCTATTTAGTTGTATATATCTAACTATCCCAAATTTAATCTGACATATTCTTGAACCATAAAAATCCAAAAGAATAGTATTCATGTGTAATTTATCATTCTGCAACCACACAATTTTCGAATGCATTCCTAATCTATAAAAAGTAAAGAAAAATACAAAAGACATGAAAAATCAAATTTATTCGTAAAATATCATTAGAAAAGCATATCATGCTCATATGAGACTGATTACATTTGAGTCTCTTATAGAATTTGTACATCTCCTCGAGATATATAATTTACCCTACAGTCATATTTTCATTTGAGTTCATTAAATTTTTTTATTGAATGGTATTCTCATTTAGTGCATGGGTAAATGGGTCAAACTTGCATACTTGTCATTGACTCATTAGTTCCATTCCACTACTGTAGTCAAACCACACATCTCCCTAGTCAAATATCCACCACTTTGTTTCTCAACCAATTAGGAATATGACCAAATGTTTCCCCTGTGGTCAACAGTTCCCCTACACCTTTCTACCTGTGTACCCGACATCTCTTCTCGGTCCCACTCCTAACCAATCCCCATAGCCTATGTCTCTAACAGGAAAAACCAACCAAACCATCATAACCATTACTCCTTCCCCATCATCTCTATTGTTAACCCTAATCCTAAGCCGCCAATCTTGATTGAGACCCAATCTGTAAATTAAATGGAAACCCAACCACCTCTCATCTCCCCCTACTTTGAATAGTTAAACTTACCAGAGCCTAAGCATAGTGGGCTTGACATCCCATTGTGTATACTCACTTCGGCCTATGTATATTCACTTCCTCTACCGCCCCATTCTCTCCCTTCTGTTATATTTCAACAAATGAATTATGAGGGGCATGGCAGTCGACTTCTCATATTGTCACTTCTCATACTTTTATTATTATTCTTCTCTTCTCTATCTTCTCTATACATTGTACATATTGCATATGCATCTTATCCTACTCGTACTTTCATGTACTTATACTATATATATACACACATCCAACAAAAAATGATGGTATGGGTGAATATTTGGAGAACTTGTAACATATTACATTCATTAAAACCCCAACTTAAAACTCAAAAACAGAAAATCAAAATACAAAAACTCTCAAAATACAAATACCAAAAATGTAAAAATTATAAAAAATAATAAAAAATTAATAAATAATCATATTCCTGACATTTGGAAATTCACTTAAGACTTGTTGTACATCGGGCCACTTGATTTAGGTTGATTTTCAACTCTAAGAACCACCACTCTTGCTCATTAGGGTCTTAGTACTCAAATTACTCAAAGTCTAAGGATCGAAGATATACATGATTTATCATGCGTAGAATCTCCGAACTTAAAAAAATATAACACACACTTCACTTACACCATTATATGTACTTAATGATGAGTCATAGTTTTGGCCAAGGACTGAGAATGTGAGAGTTTAAACTATGACTTGCTTTAATGATTCACGAGGATGGGAATCGTTTTCATCATTTCAAGAACCCCGAGCGTCAGCACATAGACGGAATGGGGTCAATCATCCCTATACTATCTTGATAAATAGCAGGTTCCTTGTGTATGTTTTATGGACATAATTAAATCATGGATTAACATGCACCAACTTGAATATACACTGAAGAGATAACTAGAAAAAACCCCACAAAAATTCCCAGGAAAACCAAAAAGAGAATAAAACCCGATGCAAGTGATACCAAACCTTTTGAGTGTCCATTTGGACTAAACCTCATGATAAGACTACCTAAATCCAAAGTGGATTGTGCTAGAACATAAACATAAGGGGCTCTACATCACAAGCATTCAAAACATACCTAAAATAAGTGCAACGCTTGTATCACGAACAAAAACAAGCGAAGACAATTCCATGACATCTTGACGGGCATGTTGATTCCACAAACTAAAATTAATTTACCTATATAATAGTGTGTGAACAATACTCGAGTGATCCCTTGTCCAATGTGAGGCAAGAACCGATACAATCCCATTCGTTTATACTTGGCATTTCATGCATACACCATTTAAGTCTGACAAGTAAATAGATGCTAGACTAAAACGAGACAAGCTTTTGGAACTAGATATGAGTCCAGTCTTTAACTGAGTCTTGCATACTTGGATCTTGGGTGAAACCCTGACCATACATAAAGCATTGTGATCTATACTTATGTGTCATACTCGTTATCTATATAGTACATAGAGTGTCTTATAGTCAGAGAATTTGAGTTCCTTTCTCATAAGAGTTGGTCGGATTTGGATTTGGCAAGTTACGGAAAGTTGAGTTTTAGTTGACTTCATGTATTCTCACTTACACATTAAGGAATTCATTAAAAATTTTCTCTTCACTTACTCTACAAAAAAGTGTTGCAAAGGGACTATAAAAGTTTAAGTATAGGGGGTCGAATGAATCTCCGATTCATCTCTTCCATTCTTATATTTTACCATTAATTCTTGAGCAAAACAGATTCAAATACATTTAATTTGATACAATTATGAATTTATCTCATTCATTGAGTCTGGATTAATTATAGAAAATTAACTCATCATAAAAATCATAAAGAACTCCACATAAAATGATGAGAAATATGAGCTGAAATAACATAATCTACATAATATATTGTACAAATTCTGATATTTTTAATAATTCTATACTAACTCTAATTGACATAAAACCAACTCCATTGTTTAGATATTACTAACCTCATTCCAAAAAAAACTAAAAATGTTAACCAAAAAATTACGTCTGGATAGAAAGCTATAAAACCACATAACTTCCCATATAATGTCTGATTTCACTCTATTCACCTTTGAATTAGTTAGTGTTAAAAATCTAAAGTTGGAATTTGCGACCAAAACACACATTGTACAAAATCGACTAACTTCACCCCCATTATTTTTTGTACGTATTGATTTTATTTATTTCCCATTTCTTTATTTCTTTTCATGTTTTAACTAATCACATAAAAATAAAAATAAAAAAATCATAAAAGTTGAGAAAAATATCAGTTCTGACGCGTGCATTCTGATCTATTCAGTTCTATATAACTGGTTTCCCCAAGTTTATTCTGACATATTCTTGAACCTTAAAATACGAAAAATTATCATTCACACATAATTCATTATTTTTCATCATACATAATTTTGCATGCATGACTTATCTAAAGATAATAAAAGAAAAAACTACAAATGACATAAAAAACCAAATTTTATTCATAAAATATCATTTAAAAATTTGATGTCATGCACATATTAGTTCGGTTGCATTTGTATCCTTCATAGACTTTGTAGATCGCCTTGAGATCAAGGATTTATCTCTTGTCATATTTGCATTTGAGATCATCTATTAATTTTTATTGAGATTTTTTACATTTAGTGCATGGGTGAACATGTCAGAATTGCATACGTGTCATCCACTCCATGTTTCCATTCTACTACTGCGGTCAAACGACCCATATCCCTAGTCAAATGTTCACTACCTTGTTTCTCAGCCAATCAGGCATGCCCGAACGTTGACCCCATTAACATTCACCCTACACCATTCTACTAGTGTACCCGAAGTCCCTTCCCAGTCCTAATACTAACCAATCCCCATAGCCTATGTCTCGAACGGTCGAAAACCAACCAAACATCATCACATTATCCCTTACCTATATTCCTCTATTGTAATCCTAATATCAATCCTCTAATCCCTTCTTCTCTCTATAATCAGACCCTTGATAGAGACATAATCTAAAAATAGAAACCCAACCACTTCCCCCTCTATCGTCTTCATCTTCCTATATAACCCATTATACTAATCTCCAACAACGACCCAAGTCCAAATCCATGACCTTCATCCCTAGTCTCCTTCAGATAAGACCCTTCCTGACCAACACCATGGCCAACCACCGTAAGTCTCCACTCCTCTTCACCTATATAAGCACCCCTCCTTCCATTCAATGACATCTGCCACCTATACCATGCTTCAACACAAGAGAGAGAGAGAGAGGGTTGAGATGAAACCAAAGGGTGGTGACAATACCCCTTGGTCGTCCATCGATGACCTCTCCAAGATGAGATCTAGGGACTTCTTTGGCCTCTATTTTTCCTTCTTCTCTAGGATCAGCCAAGCATTTTGACATATTAACCACGACAATCAAGGCCACCATTGGAAGTCAAGATCATCTCCTCCAGTCATTCACCAACAAACCTATAGGTATATCTTTCTTATATACTCCCTTTTTTATCTTTTTTGCCCCTCTTCTCTATTCATTGTCTTCTTCTTTGTCTTCACCTCATACATTCTCGTAAGATCCACCCTTTGCTAATTCCTCTCCCCGTTCTTTGTTCTTTACATCCCATGCCTTTACCTTCAAAGCCCAAAATGCCTTCCCATCTACCCTCAACTACCTATCATCTCTCACCAAACCAGGCTAAGCACCGCTCCAATCCTTCACCTCCAACAGAGCCACACCCATTCATTCCCATTGCTTAATGATAGAGATCAAGTTTTGGACTCAAAAAACTGTAATATCCATTGCAAGTGCACATCCAGAGCATAACAGAAGCCTCATATACACCAAAAGTATACTTGGAACTCCTACTTTGACTCATCGGAGGAAGCTCTGCAAATGGAGATCTGCTTGCACTGCTGAAGAATAAGATAGAGAAGAGCCTCCATGCATGAAGTAGTAGCCCTTGGATTAAATTCAAGGGACCAACCAATGGCCAAGGACAAGCATACATCCACGGTATGATAGAAGGTACCTCTCCATTAGAGTGGCTCATCCATGCAAGATTAACCATCGATCGATCTTTTGAGGACATCCATCATACCATCAAAGGGGTTGCCTGGGGGGAAGTAGATAAAACTTCGCATCATGGAAACATGGAAAATAGCAAACTATTTGTAAAAATTTTTGGTGTTCATCACATGAACTAGGAATTTCAGCATAACAAATTTATGTTTAGAAAAGCCATTAACTTAATGGAATGATTTCCTAATATTTTTTTCTTATTTTATAATGAATATATATAGATATATATAAGATCAGGGTTACCTCTTGAAACGTGAGTTTCTAAATTATGAAACCTCTCAAATTAAGCCCAATCTATGTTTGCTTCTCTCGTGGGCATGCTGATGAGTTGTGTAGCTTCTCAATTTGATGTTGACTTTTTAAACTTGTCCACACAAGGATTGTCACAACCCCGGTTCCCGGGCCGTCGAATCCTCCCATATCCGGATATGGTTACTCAGCAATAATTTATCTAGCAATCACAACTAACATTCAGAAACAAATTGCAAATAAAAATACTCAAAAAGAAGTATTTAATACTTTCCATTCACAAAATAAAGTATACACGATCCATTGTCCCACTACAACCATTTACATGTACATCAGCTGAATGGAAATACACAGAAAAATTACTATCTACCTTACAAAGTAAAGCTACCCTGGCTGGCTGGATGTCTACTAGGTAAGCTGGCTGGATTACTAAAGTCCTTGTGATGGCTCACTGACACCTGTTGGATTTTTCATAAATCATAGGATAAAAATTAGCGAATGCTAAGTAATGAAGAAGAGATAAGCAAACAAATTGGGTAATTTTTCAAAACTTGTAATCACAAAAAGTTCATTCCTTCTCATTAATGTAAGTCCTATTCCTTTCTATTCCACATCAGGTATTAGTCTAGGGGAACCCCACCATTCTTAGACTCCGAAGCTGTGGACCCTTCGGGATTGGAGATTGTGTTGATCTTGGTAAGCTTATGCCGCTGCACGTCGCCTCAACCAATTCTCCAATACTACCCTGACAATTTCCTTTTCTTTTATTAATCAGGGTCTCAAACCCTTAGCCTGGAACACAAAGGAGCACACCATCCTTGAGGACCCGGTTGCTTAAAACCTCAGGCTAACCTTTAATCACATAACCTAGCGGCTTTAAATACATGTTGTCGTGACCCAATCACTATTGAACCACCCGTACCTCCACATGGCACGACCACATCTTCCATCGTTCAACCCGAATATATTGGCTCCCAGTACCACACGTTGCAAATCATTCATTTTGTGCACAGTTATTATAACAGGGCAACTGTGAACCACCTAGGTAGGGAAATGCCAATACGGGTTCCTTCCGACAAACCTACAGGTTGCATGGTTGACCTGTAGTTTTTACTCCCGGTCATCCTTGACGTGACTCACGATCCTTTTTAGGATCCAACGTAAAACACATCAATTCCCATGATGTAATTGCTCTGTTAAGTCGTGGATTAGCGTGACCATAAATACTGAGTACAAACTTACACATGTATTAATTCATATATTTATATACTCAATTTATGCTCTTTTAACTCCCAAACCCTATCTTTCAAGTGATGAATCTCGGATTCATCACTCTAAGTCTCATTTATTTAGCTCAATTCCCTCAAAATCATCCGCATTTATTCTGCATATTTAGCATTCATGCATATTTTCATAAGAATGGCATTTTATCCATCTTTTTTGCACAAAATAAGAAGCCAAAAATCCAAGCCAAACTGACCTGTAAATAGCCTAACTTCCCGGATTTTTTAACTTCTTCATGCTAAATCCGAATGATCCAAAACCACCTCCACTATGTTCATATCACTAACAAGAATAAATAAAAAATACAAAAATTTACTAACCTTGTTAAGTGGACCAAAAACCCAAACCTTAGTTTTAGGATTTTCAGACTAAAAGCCCCATATCTTCCCCATCTAGTGTCTGATTTGATCCTACTCACTTTTGAACTAATGTACATTCAGTTACCTTCAAAACAAGACCAAGTTCTTGTGAATCGGAGCTCGTATGTGAAAGTTGGGTCTTCGGCCTCTTTTGTACATTGTGTATTTTAGCGGTTTTTGACCTGTATTTTATGTACATAATTTTCTAATCAATAAAATTCCTACAAAAATAGATTTAGATGTTTTTTATTTATCTTTGATTTCTCCTTATTTTTTGGATTTTTTATCTAGTTTAAAAATGACAGAAAATTACAAAACCCAAAAATCTAGGCATTCTATGTATATAGGATATCCCAAAAATTCACTTTGTGCATTTGATCGATTTTGGCTTTGATGTCTTCATGAAAGTTGTAGATCTCATCGAGATGAGCATTTTTTACGATGGAACTTTTTCGATCTGAGGTCATTTACTATTTATTTTTGATTTTACAAAATAATTCTTTTTCGATTTTTCTGGAGCTGACACGTGGCAGCCCCTGGGGTCGCCACGTGTTAGCGTTTTTCGCCCTTTTTTATATCATTTTTATTAAAAAAATTGGACGCACGTGCGAGGCACGTTCCTCCCAGGCACGTGCTCCGCCCCTTCTTACCCCCGCCACATGGCGCGTTTGTGGCCGTACGACCCGACCCACGTCATCTCCAGCGCCCTTCCTTCCCCGAGATCTCTGCCGCCTCCAACCGATTCCCAGCCTTCGTCGCAATGGCCAATCGCCTCCCCTCAAACCTCGCACCTGCCCTCCGCAACCACCTCCCACGCATCTCTTGCTGCTCAACTTGCTTTCCTCACCGACCGCTCGTCCCTTCTCCTATTTAAGAAGAACCCTCCTAGACCTCCACGCTCATCCGCCGACTAACGCTCGAAGGGACATCGCCGGAGGTGACAGCTCCGGCCCTGATGACGCGGCAAGGTCCGAGCTTCAAGAAGCTCGTTGCAGCGCCGCTCTTAGCAAACTACCCCAGCTCCGGCCATTATCTCCGTCGAGCCCACGTTATCTTCCCCAACGTATCTTCATCAGCCACCTTCATCGATTTAATTACGCCGCCACCGTAAACCTACGACTGCAACGCCGCTTCCTTCATCATCTTCGTTCAATATCAACGCCACCGATTATCTCCGACTACTCCAACACCTGCATCGAGCTCCACCGATAGTGACCTACTTCGCCAATGTCTCCGCCTCCTCAACTTCATCGTCGGTCGACTCCGCCACGCCGACTCCGTGTTCAACTCCTGTCGTACGCTCAAGTGACTCCGCCGCGACTTGAGCTGACTTCGCCCTTCGACCCCACATAGGAGCACAACCACCAATCGGCGGCGCCTCGCCTCGGTTGGCTCATCCCTGCACCACCAGGCTCCAGCCAGGAGCTATCCCCATCGCCACCAGCCACCAGGTCTCAGACCCGAGACCCTAGCACGTGCTTTGCACGTGCGTGGGGGACGTCATCCCTCATCACCCCTCGGTCACGTGCTCCGCACGTGACCACGGGGCAATTTGCAGGCGCACCCTTTGATTACCTCATATTATGCTCATGTCTAGAGACTCAAGGAGCACGTGCGTCGCACGTGCGTCGCACGTGCTCCCTTGAGAATTTTACAGAAGACCCCCCAAATTTTCTATAATTACAAATAGACCCCCCTGCACTTTTTGCACTTATTTTATTTATTTATTATATTGCAGTTCTACCCCTGTGTTCCTCTGTGCTTTCTGACGCGTACATTGCATGTTTCATTTATCCAAAAATAGCATGATGTTTGTTGCTTAATTCTCTATAGTCCGATATATTGTGGATATTTTTGTGATCGAAGGTTAACTAATATTTAATTATTCTATGGAAAATTACGAACTTTACCATATATTCTCTTAAATTTGCCATTGATTAACCATTGCTATAAAAATTACCCAAAAATCACATATTGTAGAGTTAATTTTGCTTGACATTGTGCCCAAAACGATTTGCATTTGCATGCATTATTTGCTCTATAAAAATCATTTGCCTATTTCAGTACTTAATTTTTAATAGGTATTAAACCCCCACATTTTTGAGGTTTAGGATTTTTCTGAGATCCATCACCTAGTAAAAATCTTAGATAATTTTATCCCTTGAAAATAAGTAGGTTTAATATTATTATAATTAGATATTGGAAAATCATTCTATTTGCATTTAAAAATACAATAAAAAATTCATATTGCATTCAAAAATTCTAAAAAAAATTACAGTACATTCATTTCATCATACTTTACATTGTGGCCAAGTTTCATATTTTTTGGACATCATTTGAATGTAATTTACATTTTAGTCCATAAAATTGGCCGAAATTGCACCTTGCATCCTTATTTGCATTAAAAATTCGAAAAAAAACGCCTCAAAAACCGTGCACGAATCATGATACACATGAATCTAGGTTTGTTCCTTTGCCTCCTTGTGATCAACCTCAGGACTTGCCCAAGTAAAATAAACATTAAAACCATTTGATTGCAATTGAATAATATTTGTGGTTATTTCTTGACCGATTCCGATCGCTGCCTACAACGAATGACACACCATATTCTTTTCACGAACAAAATAAAAACAACTTTTTAAAGCCGCAATCTACGGATCCCCCGAGTTTTTCATTGTAAATTTCATTTTATTTCTACATTTATTTTCAACATTTATTTCTTTTATTTTATTTTTGATTTATTTTTGAGTCACTCTCTTACATTTTTCTCTCTTATTGTTTCTTGCGAGGTACCCAGCGTACGTGGAGTGGTTTTTCAAGAAATCGACGCATCTTCACCGACATCCGAAAAATCGCAATTAATTTAAGATCTAGTCGAGTCTGAGAGAGCGTAGAGTCTAGGTTTTTAATTCCTGCAAATTTCAATTTCTTCTCATTTATAGCGATGTCCGTTTGGACTCTCGCATGTGTAAAAAGACCTTGAACTCTTCTTGTGGTGTGTCGTGGACTGTTTCACTCTCAAGTGAGGGTGGGGCCCGACTTGAGTGACGATTAGGATAGACCTGCTCATACGGCTCTCAGAGCATTTTTATTTTTTTGTTTGTGCTCGTAGAATCTTAAGCCACACTGCTCTATTAACTGAGACACACATAGATCATTCAATTTAGCCAAAATTTAACTCAATTCTTTCTTGCTAATAGAACTTTCTGCTTAGGTGTGGTTTTTCCATCGCTTGCATTCATTTATAATAATTTTTAAATTCTGTCTAGCATCCCACATGGAGATTGCGAGGATTCACTGTAAGTCTTCTAACTGAGCATACATCATAGTTTTCCGCGTGCATCGGCTTTTCCCGAATTTCTCCCTCTTGTTTTATCACATAATTTTAAAGGAAATTGAGACTGGACGGTAGACGTGTATTTGTGCTCATTTAAATTCTTCAGTGATCACCTAATAAAAATTGGGACTGCTAAATATAGCCGATTTCAAAGTAACCCACAAAATCAAGAATTTCTGCGGGAGAGCAACCCTGACCTTGGATGTTTCTATTTTTCTAAGTGAGCGAGAGACGACACTTAAGGCTAGAGCCCAAATCCGAAATTTCGGTATCTAACAGCTCACTAAATTTTGTCAAGATTGATTTATCACCAACTAAAATTGAAAAGATAATAGTCGAACTCTTACGACTTCATTATGTGTGTTGGTGAACCTGGGTTTGAATTGTGTTTGAATTGGTGCGCATGAACCGATTTCGAAGATCAATAGCCGCACATTTGATAAAATTTCTTTTGACTATCCCAAGCAATAACCTCTCTCCTTTCTTGATTTAAATCTCATCATGGAACTCTTATCCAATAACTCTTGCAGACCCAACCCCTCATTCCTATAAAAAATGACCAAACATTTATCTGAAAATCCATCAGAGCTATACTATGAAAATGAATTTGTCTCGGTTAGGACTAAATAAACCAAATCCTCTTCTTTCAATAATTCTCCAACATTTGCGGGAGATTTTCACCCTCGGATAATTTCGGCCCCCTCATTTAATTCTTACTTGAATCATCCGACCACACATGACCATCTATCATCTTGGACTGAACCGTCTGATTCATGGATTCTCGCTAATGAGCCATTTCAAAATCAAAATACCTTTGAGTCTCATGACTGGCCGAGAAACCAAACCCAGATGGAAAGACCTGCACTTAATGATCATCAGCGTTGGATTGACCACGACAAACCCCTCTTCAGATATGATACTCATGCAGAGGACTGGACTGACCTTATAATAACACATAAACCCTGTATGATGACTCCACGGTATCAAGGTCTGACCAATCAAAGGATTGAACTCTACTCAGACCAACTATACATGCCTGAACCATATGAGCAGCCTCCTTCCATAATTTTTGAGGAGAAATTTTCAGAAAATAATGATCATATGTCAGATATTCCAAAAACTCTCCTCTCACCACATACAGGAAAATGGAAGATGAAATTATTGAACACATACCGACTGCTCCCATGATTGATCATGAACAGAATTTTGAGGATGATATTTCGAGGATAAATAAGAGATTCAGTTCAATAGAGGATAGATCTCAAAAATTTACCGACCGATTAATTTCACTCTATGGGAGCTCGGGCATAAAAATGAATGAGGAAATGATTGGATCTCATTTTGACAATTTTGAGGATGTTCAAAAACCTAGGGATGATTCTGTGAACGTCACTTCTGCTAGACATGACTATGCATCTGACTCCTTATCAGAACATCAAAGCCCCTGCTCATCTGAAGAACACACCACATCACAACATCACACAGAAAGTACCAAAAAAATGGGAATATTGGAAAATCACAAAAAAATAAAAAATCTTGAAAAATACATAAAAATTGAAACTAAAGAAGATCTGAAGAATTTGGATCCTGCGTACGGGAAGCACTAGGAAAGAAATTGATTTTTGAACTCCCCTTTCTTCAGGCCATTGAACACTTCCCCGGCCTTAAAAGATTTATAATGGACAAATTAATTAAGAAAAAGTCGGGCATGATTAGAACAAGGACCGAAAGACATATCTTGTCAATGGCCTCCTCCTTGGTGTTGAGGAGAAAAACCAAGAGCCGCATAGTGAAGCGGTTGCCCAGATTTGACTGTGAAATCAAAGACACAATTTTCACCCATGCTCGGATTGATGATGATTCACTGATCAATATCCTCCCGACCTCAGTATTCCATGAACTCAAACTCGAACCAATTCAGAAGATACGAGAGATTGCTCAATTGGCTGACCGATTAATAAAGCGGTCGAGAGGAATCATTTCTGTCATCATGACATTCCAAGGTGCTCCGCTCAAAGCAGAATTCACAATCATTGATATTGAGCATCAAGGAGAATTCACCCAGTCTCCAATCATTCTCGGAAAGCCATTCTTGGCATTAGCCAAGGCAATTATTGATTGTAAGACTTGGGAAATCAATTTCACAGCATTGGAAGCACTTAGATCTGACCCTGTCTTTGAGGAACCACAATCTTCTGAGGAAACTCACGAAGTCCCCGACAGCCATAACCATGAAAAGGTAGAAGAGCCCTACCCCGATGCTACACCTGAGATAGCAATTGTTGATGAGACTATTGGTTTAGATACTCTCCCCAGTATTTCAATTCCTGCAGATCTTAAAATAGACAAATCCTTCTACTATGATCCTGAAACATATGCATGGTCGCACCCTGGAGCAACATTCTCTGAATACCTTGACCAAATCATCCCAATTCAAGAGTGCACCAACATTCAGAAGACCAAGAACAAACGAAAACCGACTAAGGAAAATTCCAATGGCTATTCATCTGGATACTCAAGTGAACCGACACCTTCACGAAAAAAAGAAAAAGAGAGTGACCTTTGACCTTTAAGAAGAGAAATCAGATGATGATCCCTCATCAGGTCTGGAAAAGGTAGTCTACATGAATGAAGTCTGTTCGGCAGCTCTAAAGCCGTATCTTCGCAAGAATCCAAAATTCAATTCTCGTTGGACAACTCCCGTTCCTAACTACTATTCATCCAAAGCTTATGCTCCTGCCTTCTTCAAGTAGACCGGAATTATTTCGTATGAGCTAACTGAGACCGGTGCTTCTGAGTATTCATCCGAGGACAAATCGATTGACCCCAAGAAGGAACGAATTCTGAGGAAACAACTAAAGAAACAAATATACATGAATACTTGGAGTATGTACACTTTCAAATACTATTCCTCTAAGGATAACTCTGATGATGGATATCTTTCATCTGACTCAAACACTTCATCTATTATCCATCATGATTTTTCTGAGGAGTACACTGATCATAGTTGGGAATCATATGCTTCATCTCCGTCCCGTTATTACAATCTCCGATCACAGGCTCAAAAGAAGATCAGCCGAAAACCACCTTAAATCATCGGCTACCCATCCTCCCTCCTGATCACATCGGTATCCTTGTACAGCTTCTTCCTCTACTTAGGCCAAGGCCTAAGTATAGGGGGGACCGATGCCATTTGTACATACCATTCTTCTCCTATCTCCCGATCGCTCCATTTCCACCCTTCTTCCATACTTAGGCTGACCAGAGCCTAAGTATAGGGGGAACTGACATCCGCCTGCACATACTCTCCTCATATCCCGACCACTTCATTTTCTATTCATTTTTTCACTCCCTTACGCTTAGCCCGAGCAATGTCTTCTTTCCGCTTCTTGTGCTTTGAGGACACAACACTCGCTAAGTATGGGGGGTCTGTATATATTTCTTATATATTTTACCCATATCTCGTACTTTCACGTAAGTCTATATGTATTTACGGGGTGGGTAGTCTAACTAAAAAAAGAGAGAGAGAAAAAGAAAAGGAAGAATTTTTCTACTAACACTAACATTGCCCAAATTTTTGAAAAACAAAAGTGGCTTCTTATTTCATTTTTTGCATCACACAAAAAAAAGTGTCTGCATTTCACACACCTACACTTCATCCGGCATCGCATCTGTGAAAAATCATTGGGTTATGAACTGAGTTATGAGTAGAAACCGAGAGTGGTCTGGACTTGACCTTAATCCACCTAATTTTCAAAGGAACTTCATAGAGAAATGGGATTTTAAGAGCTTCAGGTCTTTGACTTAATTCTTTAAGTTCCACATGACAATGTGCATCGTTTTACTCTTAGTGTCTAACCTGGCCACTTCATTCTGGGTACAACTCTGGAATAGGGAATTAATTTGTACTCTCGCACTATGCACTTAGCTCAACTCAGATGGGATGTTGGAAGATTGTGTGAGTCTCTTTTCTAGTAGCATGGAAATCTAAAGATCGGAGTACGGGTTGAAATAAAGCTTCAGAAAAGGGATGGACGGCTGGTCACAATTTTTTCTAAGACCCCAAAAAATGTACGGAACAAAAAGATTCTATATCCGTAGGGGCACAACAAGATACAAGCAGAACCACCAAAAATTCCAAATATAAAGAAGCAACTACCAAATAAATCCGACCAAAAAGGTCCAAGCTTCAAGAAAACCTGCAGATTTTGGTGAAGACTCGGCTAAACTGGCCATCTTCACAAGGAGATGTGACTACACTGGCCACCCTCCATTTTTTCCCCTTCTTTTATCTTCTCCCCAAATTCGATTGTGAACACAACGCGATAGACCTTAGAAGAAAATACCTGACTCCCCGAGGATTAGTTAATGGAGAGAGGAGGAGCATGGTAGTCCAGCATTCTAGATGGGAAGAGCTAAAACCCTTCACACACATGAGTCGGTTATTCAATGTTCATAGGGTATACTTTGGGAAGAGGATTGATCAAAGATGACTTCTGAGCCGAAACTGTGACAATGATGTGTAGAACTTGAGGGTTGTCGATTTTAAAATTCTAAGTCTCACAGAAGTCCCGCCACACTATTTATCCAAAGGTCGAGTTTAGTTTCATTTTCACCTTTAGCTCATGGTCTTGGTATGGAATCTCATTTGACTTCATGGCATTTCTTTTTGATGCTTAGGGATGAGCATGGTTTAAGTATAGGGGGATGATGAATCTCGGATTCATCACTCTAAGTCTCATTTATGAAGCTCAATTCCCTCAAAATCATCAACATTTCTGCATTTATTCTGCATAATTAGCATTCATGCATATTTTCATAAGAATGTCATTTTATCCATCATTTTTGCACAAAATAAGAAGCCAAAATTCCAAGCCAAACTTACATGTAAATTTTCTAACTTCCGGGATTTTTTAACTCCTTCATGCTAACTCCGAATGATCCAAAATCACCTCCACTGTGTTCATATCACTAAAAAGAAATAAAAAATACAAAAAAATCATTAACCCTGTTAAGTGGACCAAAAACCCAAACCCTAGTTTCAGGATTTTCGGACTAAAAGCCCCATATCTTCCCCATCCAGTGTCCGAATTGATCTTACTTACTTTGGAATTAATGTACTCTCAATAACCTTCAAAACAAGACTAAGTTCAAGTGAATCGGAGCTCGTATGTGAAAGTTGGGTTTTGGGCCTCTTTTGTACATTGTGTATTTTAGCGGTTTTTGACCCGTATTTTATGTACATACTTTCTTAATCAATAAAATTCCAAAAAAAATAGATTTAGATATTTTTTATTTATCTTTGATTTCTCCTTATTTTTTCCAGATTTTTTATCTGGTTTAAAAATGACAAAAAATTACAAAACCCAAAAATCTAAGTGTTCTATGTATATAGGATATCCCAAAAATTCACTTTGTGCATTTGATCGATTTTGGCTTTGATGTCTTCATGAAAGTTGTAGATCTCATCGAGACTAGCATTTTTTGTGAAGAAACTTTTTTGATCCGAGGTCATTTACTATTTCTTTTTGATTTTACAAAATAATTCTTTTTCGATTTTTCTAGAGCTGACACATGGCAGCCCTTGGGGCCGCCGCGTGTCAGCATTTTTTTGCCCTTTTTTATAACGTTTTTATTAAAAAAAATTTGACGGACGTGCGAGGCACGTGCCTCCCAGGCACGTGCTCAGCACGTGCTCCGCCCATTCTCACCCTCTCCACGTGGCGCATTTGCGGCCGTTCGATCTCGATTGGCCGATCAAACGGCCTGCGACCCATCGTCTTCTCCAGCGCCCTTCCTTCCTCGAGATCTCTGCCGCCGCCAACCGCTTCCCCGCCTTCGTCGCAACGACCAACCGCCACCCCTCAAACCTCGTGACGGATCCGGAAATGCAACGCTAAGAAGTTGTTTTTATTATGTAGTGCGTTGTAGACGGCAATCGGAAACGGTCAAGAAAAATACCACAAATCAGTTATTCAATTTTTACTCACGTGGTTTTATGTTTGTTTTACTTGGGCAAGTCCCAAGGTCGATCACAAGGAGGCAAAGGAACAACCTAGAATTAAGTCTATCAAAGTTCGTGTTCGGTTTTCGAGGCGGTCTTTTTTTTGGAATTTTTCAATGAATTAGGGGATGCACATGCAAATTTGGCCTATTCTAGGGACAAAAATGTGGATTAAGTCCAACGAAGTTCGAAAAATATGAAACTTGGCCGAGATGTAAAATATGATGAAATAAGTGCACTGTAATTTTTTTGGAATTTTTCGATGCAATATGAATTTTTTATGGATTTTTAAATGCAAACAGAATGATTTTTAATATTTAATTATAATAAATATTAAATCTACATATTTTCAAGAAATAAAATTATCTGAGATCTATCACTATATGATGAATCTCAGAAAAATCCTAAACCTCAAGAATGTAGGGTTTAATACCTATTAAATATTAAATACCAAAAGATGCAAAATAATTTTTATAGAGCAAACTATGCATGCAAATTCAATTCTTTTTAGGCATGATGTTAAGAACAATTAACTTGATAATGGGTGATTTTTTCGAGGATTTTTAGAGCAATGATTAATTAGCTATGAATTTCCAAGCAAGAAATGGGCAAAATATGTAAATTTCCACACAACAATTATTTATTAATTAACCATCAATCAGAAAAATACCCATAACAAGTCAAAGCGTAGAGAATTAATTGACAAACATCATGCAATTTTTGGATTAAGAAAATAATGTAAAGAGGAGGTCCAAATATACGAGGGAACACAGGGGTACAGATGCAAATATTATAAATAAATATAAAACTGCAGGGGGACCTAAGAGTAATTACCAATAACCAGAGGGCTCCTTTGCAAAATTTCCAGAGAGGCACGTGCCCAGCACGTGCCCTCTAGATGGCTGGCCTGTTGTGTGAATAGGGGAAACTCCAAGGGGTTACTGCAATTAACCCAGCGGGTCACGTGCAGATCACGTGACCCCTGGGGATGAAGAAGGGTCGTTCCCCGCGCACGTGCCTCGCACGTGCCGAGGCCTCGGGCTTCAAGCCCGGCGGTGATGGCAGCGGCGGTGGAGTGTTGCCCAGGCGGATGGGGGCGTAGCGGAGGAAGCTGCTGCTTCTAGCGGAGCTTGGCGGTGCGGCGGAGACGTGGCAGTGTGGAGGGCAGCTCCGATGAGGTTCCTGAAGCTTCGCTGGTGGCGTGGTGAAGCGGAGATGGAGCTCCGGGAGGCGGAGATGGAGCCGAGGGCGACGATGGCCGACACACGGTCGTGGGACGTTGATGGCGCAGCAGCGGAAGAGTTGGTGAGGGCGGCGTGGTTAATCGTCGGAGGTGGCGAGACGGAGATGGATCAGAGGTGTGGTCGTCGAGGGCCAATGACGAGTAACGTCGGCCTCCCTCTTGCAGACACACGGCCAAGAGGGCGGCGAAGTGGAGGAGTCCGCGGTGAAGAGGCGTGGACTGTGAAGGTGGCTCAACGAGTCGGCGGAGCAGCCGGGTGCACGGAGGTCGTTGGCTCGTGGAGGGCTTCTGGATGCCTCCAGGTGCAGTGGTGGTTGCCGATGAAGAATGTGTCGATGGTATTTGGTGAAGCGGTTCTGATGGAGGGTCGGTGGCTCGACGGTGTGATGGCCGGAGCTGGAGCAGACGCGAGGTGGCGCGACGCTGCGACGGCCACGAGGCCGGATCTCGCCGCGAGACGGTGGAGGAGCGGTCTGTCACCCCGGCTCCCTACGCTACGGTGCAATCGGCGGATGATTTTCATGGAGGCCGGCGGTGATGTTTTTATAGTGTGAGGAGGTTACGCCGGAGAAGGAAGGTGAATCAGGGATGGAATCGAAGGGGGTTTGATTGGCGATCTGATTGGCGAGAACCGCGGGAGGAGAGGCGATCCGGTGGTGCGGCGAAATCGCGGGGATCGTGGCGGCGGCGAAATCAACGGCGGTGGAGGCGATTTGGGAAAGGGAGCTGGATGAGGACGACGCACAGGCGCCGTCCGATCACATTTGATCGGAGGGCTCCCGCCGCGCCACGTGGCGGCAAAGGGTGTGAGGGGGAGGCGCGCGTGCGGAGCACGTGCCTTGGAGGCACGTGCGACGCACGTGCGTCTATATTTATTTATTTATTTATTTTATAAATTTTTTTTAATAAAAACGATAAAAATAAAGCCCAAAAATGGCTGACACTTGGCGGCACCAGGTGCTGCCACGTGTCAGCACCAGAAAATTCGCAATTTAAATATCTTGTAAAATCAAGAATAAATAATTAATGACCTCGGATCGAAAAACTTTCTTCACAAAAATTGCTCGTCTCGATGAGATCTACAACTTTTATGAAGACATCAAAACCAAAATCAATCATTTGCACAAAGTGAATTTTTGAGGTATCCTATGTACATAGAATACCTAAATTTTAGGGTTTTGTAATTTTTATGTCATTTTTAAGAACAGATAAAAAACCGGAAAAATTACGGTAAAATCAAAGACTAATAAAGACACCTTAATCTAATTTTTTTTGGATTTTTATTAATAGGTTAAATAATTATATAAAATAATTGGTTAAAAACCGCTAAAATACATAATATACAAAAGAGACCCAAAACCCAACTTTCACAAATGAGCTCAGATTCACTTGAACTTGGTCTCGTTTTGAAGGTAATTGAATGTACATTAGTTCAAAAGTGAGTAGGATTAAATCGGACATTGGATGGGGAAGATATGTGGCTTTTAGTCCGAAAATCCTGAAATTAGGGTTTGGGTTTTTGGTCCACTTATTTGGGTTAGTTATTTTTTTGTATTTTTCCTTTATTCTTATTAGTGATATGTACATAGTGGAAGTGGTTTTGAGTTATTCGGAGTTAGCATGAATGAGTTAAAAATCCGGGAAGTTAGGCTATTTACAGGTCATTTTGGCTTGGATTTTTGGCTTCTTATTTTATGCAGATTTTTGTGCTAAAATGCCATTCTTATGGAAACATGCATGAATGCTAATTATGCAGAATAGATGCAAGAATGCTGTTGATTTTGAGGGTTTTGAGCTTAATAAATGAGATTTAGAGTGATGAATACGAGATTCATCATCCCCCTATACTTAAACCATGCTCGTCCCTGAGCATCAAAAAGAAATGCCATGAGGTGAAATGAGATTGGGTTCCATACCAAGACCATGAACTGAAGGTGAAAGTGAACCTAAACTCAACCTTTGGATTATTTGTGTGTCGGAACTTCTGTGAGACTTAGAATTTTAAAATCAACAACCCTCAAGTTCTACACATCATTGCTACAGTTTTGGCTCAGAAGTCATCTTAGATCAATCATCTTCCCAAAGTATACCCTATGAACATTGAATAACCGACTCTTGTGTGTGAAGGGTTTTAGCTCTTCCCATTCAGAATGCCAGACTACCATGCTCCTCTCCTCTCCAGTAACTCGTCCTCGGGGAGTCAGGTATTTCCTTCTAAGGTCTGTCGCGTTGTGTTCACAATCGAATTAGGGGGAAAAGATAGAAGAATGAGAAAAGAATTGGAGGGTGACCAGTGTAGTCACCTCTCCTTGTGAAGATGGCCAGTGTAGCCGAGTCTTCACCAAGATCTGCAGGTTTCTTGAAGCTTGGTCCTTTTTGGTCAGATTTTTATTTGGTAGAATGCTTCTTTGTATTTGGAATTTTTGGTGGTTCTGCTTGGATCTTGTTTTGCCCCTACGTATATAGCATCTTTTTGTTCCGTACATTTTTTGGGGTCTTAGAAAAATTGTGCCCAGCCGTCCATCCCTTTTCCGAAGCTTTATTTCAACCCATACTCCGGTCTTTAGATTTCCACGCTAATAGAAAAGAAACTCACACAGTCTTCCAACATCTCGTCTGAGTTGAGCTAAGTGCATAGTGCGAGAGTACAAATTAATTCCTTATTCCAGAGTTGTACCCAGAATGAAGAGACCATGTTAGACACTAAGAGTCAAACGTTGTACATTGTCATGTGGAACTCAAAGAATTAAGTCAAAGACCTGAAAACTCTAAAATCCTATTTCTCGGTGAAGTTCCTCTGAAAATTAGGTGGATTAAGGTCAAGTCCAGACCACTCTCGGTTTCGGCTCATAACTTGGTTCAGAACCCAAAGACTTTTCACATATGCAAATGCGATGCTTGGATGAAGTGCAGGTATGTGAAATGCAGACACATATTTTTTTTATTTTTTATTTTTTTTGATGATTTTTTTATGCAAAAATGAATAAGAAGCCATTTTTTTTTCTTCAAAAATTTTGGATACAGTCAGTGTTAGTGGTAAAAAGTTTTTTTTCAATTTTTTTTTCAACGAATACCCACCCCGTAAATACATATAGACTTAGGCGCAAGTATGAGATATGGATAGAATATATACAAAGTATATATACAGACCCCCCTATACTTAGCGAGTGATGTGTCCTCAGAGCACAAGAAGCGTAAAGAAGACATAGCTCGGGCTAAGCGTAAGAGAGTAAAATTATACAATGGTTCGCCCCCCTATACTTAGACTGTGAATAGTCTAAGTATAAAAGAAGAGCGTAAAAAGAAGCGGACAGGATATGTAAATGAGGAGAGTATAAACAGATGGGTGGCGGTTCCCCTATACTTAGGCTCTGGCAGCCTAAGTATAAAAGAAAGGTGGAGATGGAGTGATCGAGAGATCGGAATGTGATGAGGGAAATGGTATATACAAATGGCATCGGTCCCCCCTATACTTAGGCCTTGGCCTAAGTAGAGGAAGAAGTTATACAAGGGGATCGATGTGGTCGGGAGGGAGGGTGGGTAGCCGATGATTAAGGCGGTTTACGGCTGATCTTTTTGTGAGCCTGTGGTGGGAGATCGTAATGATGAGACGGAGATGAATCATATGATTCCCCACCATTATCAGTGTCATCCTCAGAAAAATCATGATGGATAGTAGATGAAATATTTGAGTCAGATGAAAGGTACCCATCATCAGAGTTATCCTCAGAGGAATAGTATTTGAAAGTGGACATACTCCAGATATTCATGTCTTTTTGTTCCTTTAATTGTTTCCTCAAGATTCGTTCCTTTTTAAGATCAATCGATTTGTCCTCAGATGAATATTCAGATGCTCCGGTCTCAGTCAGCTCATAAGAAATAATTCCAGTGTACTTGTGGAAGGTAGGAGCATCAGCTTTGGATGAGTAATAATTAGGAAGGGAGTTGTCCAACGAGAATCGAATTTTGGATCCTTGCGAAGATATGGCTTTAGAGCTGCCGAACAAACTTCACTCATGTAGACTACCTTTTTCGGACCTGATGAGGGATCATCAACCGATTCCTCTTCCGAAAGATCAAAGGTGACTTTCTTTTTCTTGTTTCGTGAAGATGTCGGTTCACTTGAGTACCCGGATGAATAGCCATTAAAATTTTTCTCCCTGGTCGGTGTTTGGACTACGTGCTCGTTCTTTGTTTCCTGTATGTTGGTGCACTCTTGATTGGGAGGATTTGGTCAAGATAATCAGAGTATGTTGCTCCAGGGTGCGACCATGCAAATGTCTCAGGATCGTAGTAGAAGGATTTGAAATCTGCGGGAGTTGAGATATCGGGGAGAGTCTCTAAATCAATAGTCTCATTAACAAACGCAATCTCAGGTGTAGCAGCGGGGTAGGGCTCTTCTACCGTTTCATGGTTGCGGTTGTTGGGTACTTTGTGGGTTACCTCAGAAAATCGTGGTTCCTCAAAGACTGTATCAGATCGTAGTGATTCCAATGCCGTAAAATTTATTTCCCGAGTCTCACAATCGATAGTCGCCTTGGCCAATGCCAAGAATGGTTTTCCGAGAATGATTGGAGACTGGGTGAATTCTCCTTGATGCTCAATATCAATGATCGTGAATTCTACCTTGAGCGGAGCACCTTGGAATTTCATGATGACAGAAATGGTTCCTCTCGGCCTTTTTATCGATCGGTCTGCTAATTGTACAATCTCTCGTATCTTCCGAATTGGTCCGAGTTTGAGTTCCTGAAATACAGAGGTCGGGAGGATATTGATTGGTGAATCGTCATCAATACGAGCATGTGTGAATATTGTGTCTTTGATTTCACAGTCAAATCTGGGAAACCGCTTCACTATGCGGCTCTTGGTTTTTCTCCTCAACACCAAGGAGGAGGCCATTGACAAGATATGTCTTTCCCCGGTAACGGCGCAATCTGACGAATCCGAACATGCAGCGTTAAGAATGTGTTTTTATCGTGTCGTGCGTTGTAGGCGGCAATCGGAAATGATCAAGAAAATACCACAAATAAGTTATTCAATTTTTAATCTCGTGGCTTTATGTTTATTTTACTTGGGCAAGTCCCAAGGTCGATCACAAGGAGGCAAAGGAACAACCTAGAAGGATGTCTATCAAAGTTTATGTTTGGTTTTTGAAGCAGTCTTTCAGTTTTTATTCTAATCCTTCCTGACTTTTTGATGATTAATCTGTCCATTAGAAACTTCTTAAGGTCAGGGAAGTGTTCAATGGCCTTTATAATGGGAAGTTCAAAAATCAAATGTTTTTCCAATGCTTCCCGTAAAACAGGATCCAAATTCCTCAGGTCTTCTTCAGATTCAATTTTTATGAGATTTTCTGGATTTTTGATTTTTTTGGTATTTTGGAATATTCCCATTTTTTTGGTATTTTCTGTGTGGTGTGGTGATGTTGTGTGTTCCTCAAATGAGCAGGAGCTTTGATGTTCAGAGTAAAGGTTAGGGGCATAAGCATTTCTAGGGGAATGATGAGCGGAAGTATTGATGTTTGAATTATCCCTAGGTCTTTGAATATCCTCAAAATTTTCATCATGGAATCCAATCCTTTCCCCATTCATATTTGAGTCACCATAGAATGATATTACTCGGTCGGCAAATTTTTGAAATTTATCTTTCATCAATTCGAATCTTGTTTTCATCTTTGAAACATTATCCTCAAAATTCTGTTCATGATCAATCATGGGAGCATTCGATTTTTGTTCAATGATTTCTTCTTCCATTTTTCTGTACGTGCAGAGAGGAGAGTTTCTTGTAATATCCACCATATGATCATTATTTTTAGAAAATATTTCCTCAATAATTATGGAAGGAGGTTGCTCATATGATACAGGCATGTGTATTTGATCTGAGTATAGTTCAGTCCTTTGATCATGATTAGTCAGATCTTGAGATTGTGGAATCAGCATACAGGGTTTATATTTGTCTAGGAGGTCAGTCCAGTCCTCTGTATGTCTGACGAGGGGTTTGTTGTGGTCAATCCAACGTTCATGATCATTAAATGCATTTCCTTCCATCTGGGTTTGGTTTTTCTGCCAGTCATGGGACTTAAAAGGGTTTTGATCCTGAAATGTTTCATTGGCGAGAAACTGAGAATAAGGCGGTTTAGTCCAAGATGGTAGGTGGTCATGTGTAGTTGGATGACTTGAGTAGGGATTCAATGGGGGGGGCCGAGGTCATCTGCGGGTGAAAGTTTCCCGCAAATGTTGGAGGATTATTGAAAGAAGAGGATGTAGTTGATTTGGGCCAAACCGAGACAGATTTGTTTTCATGGTGATGTTCGGTCATTTTTGAAGGAGTTGAGAGAAATGATGGGTTGGATCTGAAATTTGGAAAGATTTCCATGATGGGATTAAAATCAAGAGATGAGAGAGACGTTTGTATGGGATAGAAATTTTATCAAATGTGCGGTTGTTGATATTCGATATCGGTTCACGCACACCAATACAAACACAAATTAAACCCTGGATTCACCAACTCACACAATGAAGCCGTAAGAGTTCGGCTATTATCTTTTCAATTTTAGTTGGTGATAAATCAATCTTGGCAGAATATGAGCGAGCTGAAATTTCGGATCTGGGCTCTAGCCTTAAGTGTCGTCTCTCGCTCACTCAGAAAAATAAAAACATCCAAGGTCGTGGTTGCTCTCCCGTAAAAATTCTTGATTTTATGGATTCTTTAAGATCAGCTATATTTAGCAGTCCCGATTTTAATGAGGTGATCACTGAAAAATTAGATGAGCACAAATGCACGTCTACCGTCCAGTCCCAATTTCCTTTAAAGTTATGTTATAAAACAAGAGAGCAGAATTCGCGAAAAGCCGATGCACGCGGAAAACTATGATGAATGCTCAGGTAGAAGACTTACAGTGAATCCTCGCAATCTCCATGTGGGATGCTAGACAGAATTTAAAAATTATTCTATATGATGTGCAAACCGATGGAAAAACCAACCTAAGCAGAAAGTTCTATTAGCGGGAAGAATTGATTTTAAATTTGGCTAAGTTGAACGATCTATGTGCGTCTCAATTAAGTGCAGTGTGGCTTAAGATCCTACGAGCACAAGCAAAAATATAAATGCTCTGAGAGCAGTATGTGTAGGTCTATCCTAATCGCCACTCAAGTCGGGCCCCACCCTCTCCGGAGAGTGAAACAGGCCACGACACACCACAGAATAAAGTCAGAGGTCTTTCTACACACGCGAGAGTCCAAACGGACACCGCTGTAAAATTACAAAAATTTAAAAATTGCAAGAATTAAAAATCTAGACTCTACGCTCTCTCACGACTCGACTCGATCTTAAATTAATTGCGGTTTTTGCAAGAGTCGGTGAAGTTGCGTCGGTTATTGAAAACCGCTCCACGTACAAGGTACCTCGCAAAAAAAATAAGAGAGAAAATGTAAGAGAGTGACTCAAAAATATATGAAAAATAAAGGCTGAAAATAAATTGCAGGAAAATGAAATTTACAATGAAAAATTCGGGGGTCAGACTACCCGAATGCGGAAAACCGAATAAAAAAATTTTAGACAAAAATCTAAGCCGTTTGCCTCCCAGGCAACGGCGCCATCTGACGAATCCGGAAATGCAGCGTTAAGAAGTTGTTTTTATCGTGTAGTGCGTTGTAGACGGCAATCGGAAACGGTCAAGAAAATACCACAAATCAGTTATTCAATTTTTACTCTCGTGGTTTTATGTTTGTTTTACTTGGGCAAGTCCCAAGGTCGATCACAAGGAGGTAAAGGAACAACCTAGATTTAAGTCTATCAAAGTTCGTGTTCGGTTTTCGAGGCGGTCTTTTTTTTGGAATTTTTCAATGAATTAGGGGATGCACATGCAAATTCGGCCTATTCTAGGGACTAAAATGTGGATTAAGTCCAAACGAAGTCCGAAAAATACGAAACTTGGCCGAGATCTAAAATATGATGAAATAAGTGCACTGTAATGTTTTTGGAATTTTTCGATGCAATACGAATTTTTTATGGATTTTTAAATGCAAACAGAATGATTTTTAATATTTAATTATAATAAATATTAAACCTACTTAATTTCAAGAAATAAAATTATCTGAGATCTATCACTATATGATGAATCTCAGAAAAATCCTAAACCTCAAGAATGTAGGGTTTAATACCTATTAAAAATTAAATACCAAAAGATGCAAAATAATTTTTATAGAGCAAACTATGCATGCAAATTCAATTCTTTTTGGGCATGATGTTAAGAATAATTAACTTGACAAAGGGTGATTTTTCGAGGATTTTTAGAGCAATGATTAATTAGCTATGAATTTCCAAGCAAGAAATGGGCAAAATATGTAAATTTCCACACAACAATTATTTATTAGATAACCATCAATCAGAAAAATACCCATAACATGTCAAAGCGTAGAGAATTAATTAACAAACATCATGCAATTTTTGGATTAAGAAAATAATGTAAAGAGGAGGTCCAAATATACGAGGGAACACAGGGGTACAGATGCAAATATTATAAATAAATATAAAACTGCAGGGGGACCTAAGAGTAATTACCAATAACCAGAGGGCTCCTTTGCAAAATTTCCAGAGAGGCACGTGCCCAGCACGTGCCCTCTAGATGGCTGGCTCGTTGTGTGAATAGGGGAAACTCCAGGGGGTTACTGCAATTAACCCAGCGGGTCACGTGCAGATCACGTGACCCCTGGGGATGAAGAAGGGTCGTTCCCCGCGCACGTGCCTCGCACGTGCCGGGGCCTCGGGCTTCGAGCCCGGCGGTGATGGCAGCGGCGGTGGAGTGTTGCCCAGGCAGAGGGGGGCGTAGCGGAGGAAGCTGCTGCTTCTGGCAGAGCTTGGCGGTGCGGCAGAGACGTGGCAGTGAGGAGGGCAGCTCCGATGAGGTTCCTGGAGCTTCGCTGGTGGCGTGGTGAAGCGGAGATGGAGCTCCGGGAGGCGGAGATGGAGTCGAGGGCGACGATGGCCGACGCACGGCCGTGGGACGTTGATGGCGCAGCAGCGGAAGAGTTGGTGAGGGCGGCGTGGTTAATCGTAGGAGGTGGCGAGACGGTGATGGATCAGAGGTGTGGTCGTCGAGGGCCAAGGCGGAGTAACGTCGGCCTCCCTCTTGCCGACACACGGCCAAGAGGGCAGCGAAGTGGAGGAGTCCGCGGTGAAGAGGCGTGGACGGTGAAGGTGGCTCAACGAGTCGGCGGAGCAGCCCAGGTGCACGGAGGTCATTGGCACGTGGAGGGCTTCTGGATGCCTCCAGGTGCAGTGGTGGTTGCCGACGAAGAATGTGTCGATGGTATTTGGTGAAGCGGTTCTGATGGAGGGTCGGTGGCTCGACGGTGTGATGGCCGAAGCTGGAGCAGACGCGAGGTGTCGCGACGCTGCGACAGCCACGAGGCCGGATCTCGCCGCGAGACGGTGGAGGAGCGGTCTGTCACCCCGGCTCCCTACGCTACGGTGCAATCGGCGGATGATTTTCACGGAGGCCGGCGGTGATGTTTTTATAGATTGAGGAGGTTACGCTGGAGAAGGAAGGTGAATCGGGGATGGAATCGAAGGGGGTTTGATTGGCGATCTAATTGGCGAGAACCGCGGGAGGAGAGGCGATCCGGTGGTGCGACGAAATCGCGGGGATCGTGGCGGCGGCGAAATCAACGGCGGTGGCGGCGATTTGGGAAAGGGAGCTGGATGAGGACGACGTACAGGCGGCGTCCGATCACGTTTGATCGGAGGGCGCCCGTTGCGCCACGTGGCGGCAAAGGGTGTGAGGGGGAGGCGCGCGTGCGGAGCACGTGCCTTGGAGGCACGTGCGTCTATATCTATTTATTATTTTTTTTTATTTTATAATTTTTTTAATAAAAATGATAAAAATAAAGCCCAAAAATGGCTGACACGTGGCGGCACCAGGTGCTGCCACGTGTCAGCACCAAAAAATTCGTAATTTAAATATCTTGTAAAATCGAAAATAAATATTAAATGACCTCGGATCGAAAAACTTTCTTCACGAAAGTTGCTCGTCTCGATGAGATCTACAACTTTCATGAGGACATCAAAACCAAAATCGATCATTTGCACAAAGTGAATTTTTGAGGTATCCTATGTACATAGAATACCTTAATTTTGGGGTTTTGTAATTTTTATGTCATTTTTAAGAACAGATAAAAAACCGGAAAAATTACGGTAAAATCAAAGACAAATAAAGACACCTTAATCTAATTTTTTTTGGATTTTTATTAATAGGTTAAATAAGTATATAAAATAATTGGTTAAAAACCGCTAAAATACATAATATACAAAAGAGACCCAAAACCCAACTTTCACAAATGAGCTCCGATTCACTTGAACTTGGTCTCGCTTTGAAGGTAATTGAATGTACATTAGTTCAAAAGTGAGTAGGATTAAATCGGACATTGGATGGGGAAGATATGTGGCTTTTAGTCCGAAAATCCTGAAATTAGGGTTTGGGTTTTTGGTCCACTTATTTGGGTTAGTTATTTTTTTGTATTTTTCCTTTATTCTTATTAGTGATATGTACATAGTGGAAGTGGTTTTGAGTTATTCGGAGTTAGCATGAATGAGTTAAAAATCCGGGAAGTTAGGATATTTACAGGTCATTTTGGCTTGGATTTTTGGCTTCTTATTTTATGCAGATTTTTGTGCTAAAATGCCATTCTTATGGAAACATGCATGAATGCTAATTATGCAGAATAGATGCAAGAATGTTGTTGATTTTGAGGGTTTTGAGCTTAATAAATGAGATTTAGAGTGATGAATACGAGATTCATCACCTCGCACCTGCCCTCCGCAACCACCTCCCCCGCATCTCTCGCCGCTCAACTCGCTTCCCTCACCAGTCGCTCGTCCCTTCTCCTATTTAAGAAGAATCCTCCCTGACCTCCACGCTCATCCACCGGCTAACGCTTGAAGGGACATCGCCGGAGGTGACAGCTCCGGCCCTGATGACGCGGCGAGGTCTAAGCTTCAAGAAGCTCGTTGCAGCACCGCTCCTAGGCGAACTGCCCCAGCTCCGGACATTATCTCCGTCGAGCCCACGTTATCTTCCCCAACGTATCTTCATCAGCCACCTTCATCAACTTCATTACGCCGCCACCGTAAACCTACGACTGCAACACTGCTTCCTTCATCATCTTCTCCGGTCAACATCGACGCCACCGACCATCTCCGACTACTCCAGCACCTGCATCGAGCTCCACCGACAACGACCTGCTTCGCCAACGTCTCCGCCTCCTCAACTTCATCGCCAGTCAACTCCGCCATGCCACCTCCGTCTTCGACTCATGTCGTACGCTCAAGCGACTCCGCCGCGACTTGAGCTGACTTCTTCCTTCGACCCCGCACACGAGCACAACCACCCATCGGCGGCGCCTCGCCTCGGTCGGCTCATCCCCGCACCACCAGGCTCCATCCAGGAGCTATCCTCATCGCCACTAGCTGTCGGGTCTCAGACCCGAGACCCTAGCACGTGCTTCGCATATGCGTGGGGGACGTCATCCCTCGTCACCCCTCGGGTCATGTGCTCCGCACGTGACTGCGGGGCAATTTGAAGGCGCACCCTTGGTTTACCCCATACTACGCTCAAGTCCAGAGACTCAAGGAGCATGTGCGCCGCACGTGCTCCCTTGAGAATTTTGCAGAAAGACCCCTCAAATTTTCGGTAATTACAAATAGACCCCCTACACTTAACACTTATTTTATTTATTTATTATATTGCAGTTCTACCCCTATGTTCCTCTGTGCTTTCTGACTCGTACATTGCATGTTTCATTTATCCAAAATAGCATGATGGTTGTTGCTTAATTCTCTACAGTCCGATATGTTGTGGATATTTTTGTGATCGAAGGTTAATTAATATTTAATTATTCTGTGGAAAATTGCGAACTTTACCCATATATGCTCTTAAATTTGCCATTGATTAACCATTGCTCTAAAAATTTCCCCAAAATCACATATTGTAGAGTTAGTTTTGCTTGATATTGTTCCCAAAAAGATTTGCATTTGCATGCATGATTTGCTCTATAAAAATCATTTTGCCTATTTTAGTACTTAATTTTTAATAGGTATTAAACCCTACATTTTCGAGGTATAGGATTTTTCTGAGATCCATCATCTAGTGATAGATCTTAGATAATTTTATCCCTTGAAAATAAGTAGGTTTAATATTTATTATAATTAAATATTGGAAAATCATTCTGTTTGTATTTAAAAATTCATAAAAAAATTCATATTGCATTCAAAAATTCCAAAAAAAATTACGGTACATTCATTTCATCATACTTTACATTGTGGCCAAGTTTCATATTTTTTGGACATCATTTGAATGTAATTTGCATTTTAGTCCATAAAATAGGCCGAAATTGCAACTTGCATCCCTTATTTGCATTAAAAATTCCAAAAAAAGACCGCCTCAAAAATCTTGCACGAATCATGATAGACATGAATCTAGGTTGTTCCTTTGCCTCCTTGTGATCGA
The DNA here is from genome assembly GCA_037367405.1 of Ottelia alismoides. Taxonomy (NCBI): domain Eukaryota; kingdom Viridiplantae; phylum Streptophyta; class Magnoliopsida; order Alismatales; family Hydrocharitaceae; genus Ottelia; species Ottelia alismoides. The sequence continues at coordinate 211,565 of JAZKJV010000840.1, read as the reverse complement.
CCTTGGGACTTGCCCAAGTAAAATAAACATAAAATCACTTGATTGCAATTGAATAATATTTGTGGTTATTTCTTGACCAACTCCGATCGCTGCCTACAATGAACGACACACCATATTTTTGGCACGAACAAAATAAAAACAATTTTTTAAAGCCACGATCTACGAAACCGTCACCAAGCCACTACATTATTTTGGCTTAAACCTTATTTTGGTGGGAATTACAAAGCAACTTTTCATATTTCTAAAAAAATAGCCAAATTAGGGTTCTTTATAGCGAAGAACATAAAATCTGGAATTTCAATAATCTCGTATGAAAACCCAACAACAAAAGGAAGTATTTCGTTACCTAATCGAGCTCTCACTCGTGTATGTAGTGCCTTATCGTGTTTCGTTTTCAGAAAGGATGATTTAAGGCTCCTGAAACGATCCAATTTCATTTTCGTATCAAAAACGCTAAGAACGTGTCAAGGACACTAAGAATGAACAAAGAACATGAAGAATGTGAAGAACACGAAGAACACGAAGAACACTAAGAGTATTTTCTCTTGAAATTTCTGCAGAGTTTCCCTTATATCGGGACATATTTCTCAAAAAATTTCGGCAGAGTTTTCCCTTATATCGGGACATATTTCTCGGAAAATTTCAGTAGAGTTTCCCCTTATATCGGGACACATTTCTCAGAAAAATTTCAGCAGAGTTTATCCTTATATCGGGACATATTTCTAAATAAAAATGAAAAGAGTTTCATCTATAAAATCAATCGAGAGGAAAACAACAGCGAAACTGAAAGAATATAATTAAACTGCTAGCGATGGAGAATTGGTAGACACCACATGTCTTAGTTGAGTGAATGTGCGACGAATCAAAGGGTTCACTGACGTGCACAGCCTCCCGCACCTATGTAGGGTATTACACGGATTTCTCCATCAAAATAACTATAAAAACCAAAAAGAAAGAACAATAAGCAATGAAGAATCGATAGACACCACACGTCTTAGGTGAGTGAATGTGTGACGAATCACAGGGTTCACTAACGTGCACAGCCGCCCACACCTAAGTAGGGTGTTACACAGATTTCTCCTCGAACCACAACCGGAAACGAATCAGAAAGAAAGATGAATCAAGAACAAAACTTGGATGAAAAGAGGATGAATAGAAAGCCTAGCTTACGAAGCAAACTAAGAGAGGATCATACCTTCCTCCTCCTCGTTGTCACGACAGCGCTTCGCTAGCGCTCTTTCCCCGCCTCCCACTCCTCCTCCCGACCTCTCAACCCTAGACCTTGGGTGGTGGTGGTAGTGGAAATCATAGAGAATGAATGGGTAGGGGGATATTTATAGGCTCCAAAAACCACTAACCATGGTTAGAAAACCATAGTTTAGACCTTAACCATGGTTTTGGCCCATGGTATTGGCCAAAACATATCCCAAACTTGGGGCTTAAGTTAGAACATTCAAGATGATTCTAGATTCGCTAATGACGCTTAATTAACACTAATCGTGATTAACTTTCACTAATCGTGATTTAACTTTCGTAGTTTACTCTTATCTTTTGCTAACTATTGATTAGTGTTGCTAATGATCATTAGCAGTTTTCAATCCATCATTAGTTTCTTTAATCACATTTAATTAGTCTTAATGACAATCATTATCGGTTAATGACTTCTTAACCGTCCTTACTTCACTTTCTTCCAAAAATCATAATTCACGTTCTTCCAAAAATCATAACAAATCGAAATGAAGTCCGATTCACACAAAACAAATTCTATTGGTTTTCTCTTGACGAGTAGGATCTTATGATATAGGATCCGAGAGATGCCAAGTTCATGGATTTACAAATATAACAACCTTAAAGAAAGTCTCGTCCTCGAGACTAGAAATGCAGGCATAACAACCTTAAAGAGGATTGAAACATAACAACCTTAAAGAGGATGAACGTCCTTTCATTTATAATGAACATATACAGAATACATAGTGTTATCATTCAAACAAGTACGGGCATTTCTCTCTCGTTTCTGCCTCAGGTTCCCATGTTGCTTCTTCAAACTCTTGGTTACGTCATAACACTTTAACTAGAGGTACCTCTTTGTTTCTCTACTTCTTGATATCTCTGTCAAGTATTTGCACATGTATCTCTTAGTATGTCAAGTCTTTCTTAACATGTAAATAATCATAGCTTCTCCTATGATTTGGATCCCTAACATACTTTCTCAGATTTGATACATGAAATACATCATGTATTATCGAAAGGTGTGGAGGAAGCGCAAGTCTATAGGAAACTTTTCCAATCCGTTGAATAATTTCAAAGGGACCCACGAACCTGGGTGCTAACTTCCTACGTAAGCCAAACCTCTGAACACCCTTCATAGGTGATACTTTGAGGAATACAAAATCGTCTACTTCAAACTCCAGGTCTCTTCGTATGATATCACTATAGCTTTTCTGGCGACTCTGGGTAGTTAATAGTCTTTTTCTAGCAAGCTCTACAACTTCTCATGTCTCCTGAAGTCTATCTGAATCATAAAGGTTCTTTATTCCGACCTCTTGCCAACACAAAGGAGTAGTACACCTTCGTCCATATAGTGCTTCAAATGGTGCCATGCCAATACTTGTATGGTAACTATTATTATAGGTGAATTCTGCAAGAGGCAAATGTTTAATCCACGATCCCTTCCATTCTAAGGCACATTCTCGTAGCATATCCTCTAGTGTATGAATCGTACGTTCTGACTGACCGTCTGTTTGTGGATGATATGATGTGCTCAAGCATAACTGTGTACCTAAGGCTTTCATGAAGTTCTTCCAATAGTGTGAGGTGAATCATGAATCTCTATCGGAAACTACTTCCTTTGGGATACCATGGAGGTGGATCACATGTGTAATATATAACTCATCAAGCTGGTCTGGAGTGAAAGATAAGTTTATTGGAATAAAGTGTGCTACCTTGGTCAGACGATCTGTTATTACCCATATACTATCATTACCACCAGTTATCTGAGGTAAACCAGTAACGAAGTCCATGGAAATGCTTTACCATTTCTACTTAGGTATAGGGAGGGGTTGTAACAATCCCGATGGCTTTTGGTGTGAAGCTTTTACCTGTTGGCAAGTAAAACATGAATTCACGAACTCAGCAACATCTTTCTTCATTCCTGACCACCAAAAGTATGAATGAAGATCCTTATACATTTTCGTAATTCCTGGATGAATAGATAATCTAGAACAATGAGCTTCACGTAAAATGTCTTTCCTCAGTTCAGGTATGTCTGGTACACAAGCTCTGTGATGGTTATATAGCAACCCATCTTGTATCTAGAATCCCTCTATCTCATTCTTCTCAAGTTGTTGTCTCAAGTATTTAAGGACTGGATCATCCTCCTGTCCTTTCTTTATTTTATCCCATATCTTTGGTTTGTATCGGTGAGGAATAGTTATAGCATCAGCACTACTATCAAATGGTTTCCATTCACTTAATGTTGATAGTAAACCCCCGAAGTGGATAGCGTTCACTAACCCAGGTGAATATGTTCTTCTGCTAAGGGCATCTGCTACGACGTTCCCCTTACCAGGGTGGTAGGAGATAGTGCAATCATAATGTTTCAAGAACTCTAGCCACCGTCTCTGTCTCATATTGAGCTCCTTTTGATCAAACAAATATTTCAAGCTTTTATGATCTGTAAAGATTTCAAAAGTATTACCATACAAGTAGTGTCTCCATATCTTTAAAGCAAAAACTATGGCAGCTAATTCAAGGTCATGTGTTGGGTAGTTCTTCTCATGTGTCCTGAGCAGTCGTGATGCAAACGCAACTACCTTACCAGGTTGCATAAGAACTGCCCCAAGTCCTTCTTTAGATGTGTTAGTGTACACTGTAAACCCTTCACTCCCGGAGGGTAGAGTACGGATGTGTGCAGATGTTAGGCATTATTTCAGTGTTTGGAAACTTATTTCGCATGCATCTGACCATATGAATGGAACTTCCTTCTGGGTTAACCTAGTCATTGGCAATGCTATTCGTGAAAAGTCCTTCACAAATATTCTATACTATCCAGCTAATCCCAGAAAAGATCGTATTTCTGTAACAGTCTTCGGGCGTTCCCAACTCATCACCGCACTAACCTTTGTAGGATCAACTGATATACCTTCCCCAGAAATAACATGGCCTAAGAAAGATACTTCAGATAGCCAGAAGTCACATTTACTATATTTAGCATACAGTTTGTTCTTCCTTAGAGTTTCAAGTGCCTGCCTGAGATGGTGTTCATGCAGATACTTATCCTTGGAGTAAATAAGCACATCATCAATAAAGACTACTACAAAGTGATCTAAGTACTCCTTGAATACTCTATTCATGAGATCCATGAAGGCTGCTGGGGCATTTGTCAGTCCAAAAGGCATAACTAAGAATTCATAATGCATGTATCTAGTTCGAAAAGCTGTCTGGGGAATATCTGTATCTTTAATTTTCAATTGATGGTATCAAGATCTTAAATCAATCTTGGAATACACGGTTGAACCCTATAACTGATCAAAGAGATCATTTATTCTTGGCAGAGGATACTTGTTCTTTACGGTCTTCTTGTTTAGTTGTCTATAATCAATGCACAACCGCATAACCATCCTTTTTCCTGACAAATAAAACAGGCGCACCCCATGGTGAAGTACTAGGACGAATGAATCCTTTATCTAACAGTTCTTGCAACTGTACCTTTAACTCTCGTAACTCAGCTGGTGCCATCCTATATGGAGGGATAGAGATAGGCTGAGTATCAGGTATGAGAGAGATTTCAAATTCAATCTCTCGCTCAGGTGGTAATCCAGGTACTTCATCTGGAAATACATCAGGAAACTCGCACACTATAGGTATATCTTCTATCATTCTGTTTGACCCTGATGTACTAGTTACATAAGCTAAATAACCTTGGCACCCTTGCTCTAACAACTGTTGTTCCTTCAATGTAGAGATATATTCGATACTATCATTGGATGTCTTGCCAATGAACTGGAACTCTATCGAGTTAGGAAGGTGAAACGTTACTGTCTTCTGAAAACAGTCAAGACATGCATGATGCCTTTCTAGCCAATCCATCCCTAGGATAAGATCAAACTCCTCCATTTCTATTAGTAGTAGTGAAACAGGTAACTGATGTCCCGCTATCAGTACTATACAATTATCCATGATTTCTCGGATTATAAATACTTATCCTCCTGGTCCCTTGATCTGATAGGACTGTTGTACTTCTACTGGTATCATACCCAAAGTGGGTACTAATCGTCAAGCAATAAATGAATGTGAAGCACCAGAATCAAATAAGGCATGTACTGAAAAGCCATGAATAGTAACGGTACCTCGTACGACTATGCTTGAATTGTAGGCTTGTTCTTCAGTGATTGCATTGAGCTGGCCATTAGGATTAGGCAAGCTAGAACCCGCAACACTTTGTGTTGGTTGCTGTGTAGGAGATGCTCCTTGTGAGCCACGACCTCTACCATGTCTTCCTTCGTGTGTTGCTCCATTGCTCGAGGTGGATGTTATACTGTTAATTGGGGTTGGTTTAAACCCTGACCCTCTCAACTTTGGACAATCTTTCTTGATGTGGCCTTCCTGATGACAATAAAAACACACACGTGCTCCTGTTTGAGCTGAAGACCCAACCATAGAGGTGCTAGCTCATGCAGCTGAGTCGTTAGGATATAGTGGAGGTCTAGAGAAACCCTTTCTTCCAGATAATTCCTGGCCCAAAGTCTGTGGCGAGCTTATATTAGACTCGGCTAGATGATAATGATTGTCTCTTTGGTTATAAATCGCCTTACGTTTGGATGGTCCACCAGTAAAGTGAAAGCTTCTTCTTTGGCAGTTTTCATCCCTCTCCATCTTAATACGAGAGGCGATGTCCATGGCTTTATCTATAGTGGTGGCTCTAGAACCTGCAAGCTTCTCTCTTAAATCTCCCTGAAGACTGCTAACAAATTTAGTAGGACACTCTTGTGGTGAAGCTTCTAAAGACGGGGAGTAACGTAGCAGCTCCGTAAAATGAATATGGTAATCTAGTACATTCTTGGATCCTTGGGTCAAAGAATCTAACTCCCTCCTCTTCAATTCTTCCCAATGGGAGGGACAGAAGTGAGCTTGGAACCTTTCTTCAAAAACATCCCATGGAACAGGATCTACTAATTTCTTGGAAATGGATCTCCACCATCGTCTTGCATAGTCTTCTAAGGAGTAATCAGCAAAGTGCACCCAAGTATCTACTGGTACATGTATTATTCTCAACATCCTGCTGACGTCATCAAGCTATAGTTCTGCCTCAACAGGTGTCTCTATGCCTTTAAATCGAGGAATCTTTCCCTTTTAGTAATTGTCTCGTTTGTTTGGTGTCTAAGAAGGGCCTTCTCCATTGCTCCTTCAGCTGGGATAGGAGCAGACTCAGTTGAAGGATGGTAACTAGATTCTTCCTCAAAAAGATGGATAGAACCTTCAATCCTAGCATCTGTAGGCTTAGATGCCTCGGGTCTCTCAGCTTGTGCATTGAGCCTCTCCTCCAAAGCTTGTTGCCTTTGCCCCATGTCTTGGAGCATTGTCATCATAGCCGCTAATTGTCTAGACACATCTTGGTCTGCCATGATCCTGGGATAAGTTAAGGCTAAAGGTTAGGTCCTATATGTCTTAGCATGATGTACGTAAGGGACAATGACTTGTGAATGCTATTGTAGTCAATTATTAAGATCAAAGGATCTTAATATAACCTTAATTTCTAAATATCGCTCATAGTTGTTAATTACTAAATAAATTAATGGAGTAACTGAGCTCTGATACCAATCTGTCGTGACCCAGGTTCCCGGACCGTCGGATCCTCCCATATCCGGATCTGGTTACTCAACAATAATTTATCCAGCAATTACAACTAACATTCAGAAACAAATTGCAAATAAAAATACTCAAAAAGAAGCATCTAATACTTTTCCATTCACAAAATAAAGTTTACATGATCCATTGTCCCACTATAACCATTTACACGTACATCAGTTGAACGAAAATACACATAAAGATTACTAACTACCTTACAAAGTAAAGCTACCCTGGTTGGCTGGATGTCTACTAGGTAAGCTGGCTGGATTACTAAAGTCTTTGTGATGGCTCACCGAAACCTGTTGGATTTTTCATAAATCATAGGATAAAAATTAGCGAATGCTAAGTAACGAAGAAGACAAAAGAAAACAAATTGTGTAATTTTTCAAAACTTGTTACCACAAAAAGTTTCATTCCTTCTCATTAATTTAAGTCATGTTCCTTTCTATTCCACGTCAGGGATTAGTCCAGGGGAACCCCACCATTCTTGGACTCCGAAGCTGTGGACCCTTCGGGATTGGAGATTATGTTGATCTTGGTAAGCTTATGACACCGCATGTCGCCTCAACCAATCCTCCAATACTACCCTGACAATTTCCTTTTCTTTTATTAATCAGGGTCTCAAACCCTCAGCCAGGAACACAAAGGAGCACACCGTCCTCGAGGACCCAGTTGCTTCGAACCTCAGGCTAACCTTTAATCACATAACCTAGCGGCTTTAAATACATGTTGTCGTGACCCAGTCGCTATTGAACCACCCGTGCCTCCACATGGCACGGCCACATCTTCCGTCGTTCAACCCGAATATATTGACTCCTGGCACCACGCGTTGCAAATCATTCATTTCGTGTGTACTTATCATAACAGGGCAACCGTGTACCACCTAGGTAGGGAAACACCAATACGGGTTCCTTCTGACAAACCTACAGGTTGCTTGCCTGACCTGTAGGTCTACTCCCAGTCTTCCTTAACGTGACTCACGACCCTTTTTAGGATCCAACTTAAAACACATCATATCCCATGATGTAATTCCTCTGTTAAGTCGTGGATTAGCGTGACCATAAATACTGAGTATAGGCTTACACATGTATTAATTCATATATTTATATACTCAATTTATGCTCTTTTAACTACCAAACCCTATCTTTCCAAGCCACTGCATTAATTTGATGCTTAATCCTTATTTTTGTGGGAATCACAACGCAACTTTTCATATTTCTAAAAAAATAGACAAATTAGGGTTCTTTATAGCGAAGAACATAAAATCAGGAATTTCAATAATCTCGTATGAAAACCCAACAGCAAAAGGAAGTATTTCGTTACCTAATCGAGCTCTCACTCGTGTATGCAGTGCTGTATTGTGTTTCATTTTCAGAAAGTATGATTTAAGGATCCTAAAACGATCGAATTTCATTTTCGTATCAAAAGCGCTAAGAACGTGTCTAGGACGCGAAGAACGAACACAGAACATGATGAACGTGAAGAACACGAAGAACACGAAGAATGCTAATAACATATTTTCTCTTGAAATTTCTGTAGAGTTTTCCCTTGTATCGGGACATATTTCTCGGAATATTTCGGCAGAGTTTTCCCTTATATCGGGACATATTTCTCGGAAAATTTCGACAGAGTTTCCCCTTATATCGGGACACATTTCTCAGAAAAATTTCGGCCGAGTTTTCCCTTATATCAGGACATATTTCTGAATAAAATGAAAAGAGTTTCCTCTATAAAATAAATCGAGAGGAAAACAACAGTGGAACTGAAAGAATATAATTAAACTGCAAGCGATGGAGAATTGGTAGACACTATGCGTCTTAGGTGAGTGAATGTGCGACAAATCATAGGGTTCACTGACGTGCACAGCCTCCTGCACCTAAGTATGGTATTACACAAATTTCTCCATAAAAATAACTACAAAAGAGGAAAAGAAAGAACAATAAGCAATGGAGAATCGGTAGACACCACACGTTTTAGGTGAGTGAATGTGTGACGAATCACAGGGTTTGCTGACGTGCACAACCGCCGCCCGCACCTAAGTAGGGTGTTACACAGATTTCTCCTCGAACCACAACAGGAAACGAATCAGAAAGAAAGATGAATCAAGAACAAAACTTGGAATAAAAGAGGATGAATAGAAAGCCTAGCTTACGAAGCAAACTAAGAGAGGATCATACCTTCCTCCTCCTCGTTCTCACGGCTGCGCTTCGCTAGCGCTCTTTCCCCACCTCCCACTCCTCCTCCCGACCTCTCAACCCTAGCCCTTGGGTGGTGGTGGTAGTGGAAATCGTAGAGAATGAATGGGTAGGGGGTATTTATAGGCTCCATAAAACCACTAACCATGGTTAGAAAACCATGGTTTAGACCTTAACCTTGGTTTAGCGACCCATGGTTTTGGCCCATGGTTTTGACCAAAACTTATCCCAAACTTGGGGCTTAAGTTAGAACATTCCAGATGATTCTAGATTCGCTAATGACACTTATTTAACACTAATCGTGATTAACTTTCACTAATCGTGATTTAACTTTCACGGTTTACTCTTATCTTTCGCTAACTATTGATTAGTGTTGCTAATGATCATTAGCAGTTTTCAATCCATCATTAATTTCTTTAATCACACTTAATTAGTCTTAATGACAGTCATTATCGGTTAATGACTTCTTAACCATCCTTACTTCACTTTCTTCCAAAAATCATAACAAATCGAAACGAAGTCCGATCCAAGAGATGCCAAGTTACTGGCTTTACAAGGATGATGAAGCTCCTGATTTTATCACACGAAATCGATCCTCCTTAATGTACGAGGAGCATGAAGAAGGAAATGACCTTCTCCACAAGTCCATGCCAATGGAGAGAAGATGAGAGGTTTCATAAGGTGGATGTGTACTCTAGAAGAAAAGAAATGTATGAGAATCAAATTCTCAAGACTCTTCAATTCTTAAGGCAATAAAATAGGGGAGGAACAAGCATGCTTTGAAAGAGAGATGTTGCCCTCTCTTATATAGCTATGGTGGACGTCTATGAGGAGTCTTATCTTCATAATTGATGTCCACCATGTGGTCCATAGGATTTAGGATCAAGGTCTATGATTTAGTCCTTTTTTTAATAAGAAATATAGCTTGAGTTATATCCTTTTTATTACAAATTAAATCAAGCAATAAATAAAGCAACAAATCAATCAATCAACTAACAACAATTAGGACTTGATAGAATTCAAGCATGGACGCCCACCATGTCCTAAAAGGTGGTTGCTGAATTTGTTGTTTATTTATCCTTATGATAATATAATTACCATATTTGGTAATTTATGATATAACCCTCAGTTTTTGAATCATATTCATAATTCCAAACAAAAATATAAACCTAATTTACATTTTAATTGTAAAGTGAATCATATTCACATATGTATTTTATAAATACTTCATATAAATATTAATTATTATAAATAATTATTCACATTAAATATGGAATTATATTTGTGAATCATATTTACAAAAATACCCTTATAGAAATTTGAATATGACAATAACAACTATTGTCTTAATATTAACATTATAGTCCAAGTAGGACTCATGAGATACAAATGCAGATACTTGGAGATAATGTAAGAGAGATCATATTATCCATGCTTGAAATTTTGATAACTATTGGATTTCATGGTTTATGCCACTTTTAGTGAAAATGTGTCAGTTACAAACACTGACCTCGGGCTAAGCAGATTCACATTCTATGTGAGCTCAACGAAATGCATCACACTCTCCATGAGCTGGAGAATGCATTGACGGGATAATCCCCACATCATTGACCATTTCTAATCAAAGTCTAAACCATTCAGAGTTTAGAAATGAGCTCAAGAAGTGTGATTATTTCAATTTCTGCCATCATTTCACATTCCAACGTTTGGACAGTGAAATTAGAACAGACATTAGACATTGTATATAAATGACAGGAGTAATCCAATTAATTCTCAAATCAGTAAACTAAGATATGGAGACACTAAAATCCATCAGGTTTCATCATTCCCTCAGAATGGAAGTGTCATAAAAGATGATTTATTGAGATAGATTTAACCCTGAGTATTCTCAGTATTCATTCATCCTTCATACTGGAAGACTTTGATATATCCAAGGTTCAAATCCTAGTTTGACTATCTTCTTCTAAAACATTAATAGATTTCTCATTCAATAATTGGTCGACAATAATAATCGTATACTTTCCGAAAATATATATTAATATCTCAAATTTATGTCTTATTTCATAAACATGATGACCGTGCATGGAATTCATTATTATCCAAATTATCTCATGAGTGAGCTTTGTCTACCAGTTCATCAACTATGAACTTGTATGATTTCTTTGAGAGACCATACTTCTCATATTCTTCATATGCACACCAACTCATCGATATATGGACCTTGATTAGGCCTTCAACCTATTGGTCTATATAATGTGCACATTTAAGCATATAGATGTATATGCGCCTCTAATCAAAGGACGTGTACTCGATCGTGATAGTTATGATCAAGTTTTGTTTATATCGATCTCATCAAGTCAAATTTTTTACTTGATTATTCTAACTCCTCCGAATCACTATTCTATGCAGAGGACCTGCATTAAGAAGTCGGTCAGAAATCAGTCTTTAGAGACTGATTGCCATCTTTTTCTCAGACTGGAGGTCTTTATTGAATTAACTTTTAATGTTAGATGTGTCCTTCCAACTACATGGTATTCAAAATTGCTATGGTACATAGCCATAATTGTACAAAGGGACCTTAAAAATAAGTGTATTCAGAAACATTAATTTCATACAAACAAGATAAAACAATAACTTTGGTGCATTAGTGGGTCACAAATGGCTTACAAGTCCAACTGTATCCCACTAGCCCTTAGATACATTCATGTACAACTATTAACCCCATATTTATTACATGTTGGTCAAAGACCTTTTAGATCAATGTATTGATTAGTGAATCAACAATGTTATCAATGATCACCATGCTTCTAGATCTCTCGGATGATGTGATATTTCCACTCCATGTGTTTTCTTCTTTCATGCCACGGGGGTTCCTTTGATTTTGCTATGGCATCTGTGTTATCATAGAGTAATGGAATGAAAGATTTCAATGAGGAAAGTATGCCAAGTTCCAGAATGAACTTGTGCAACCACACAACCTCTTTAGCATCATCTAATGTGGTTATCTATTCTACTCTAGTTGTTGAGTCGATCGTGGTGTTCTGCTTCTTGCTTCTCTAGCTCACAAAACCACCATTCAACAGGAATAAGAACCCTAAGGTTGACTTTCTATCATCCACATCTAATTGGAACTCTGAATCTGTGTACCCTAAGACTTGGAGATCATTATCTCCATAAAGCAAAATTCAGTCTTGAGTTCTTCTTAGGTACTTGAAGATGCTCTTCATTGTACTCCAGTGTTTCTCTCCATACAGAATTGGTAACGGCTTACCACTCATACTGCATGGTGTATGTCTGGTCTTGTACACATCATGGCATACATTAAGCTTCTTACTACCGATGCATAAGGGTATCCGACCATGGCTTTCTTTTCCTCAATAGTTTTAGGAGCCATCCCTTTAGATAGGTGAATACCACGTCTTAAGGGAAGGCTGCCTTTCTTGGAATTATCCATATTAAATCTTTACAATATCTTCTTGATATATATTTGTTGTGATAATCCCAATACCCTCTTTTCTCTATTTCTGAAACACTTCAAACCCAAAGTATAAGAGGCTTCTCTAAGATCTTTCATCCCAAAAGTATGGGACAATCGGATTTTAACACTGGTCATCCCCATTGTATCATTCTCAATGATAAGGATGTCATTGAAGAATCTCCATTTCATCACCTTTATTCTTTCATTTTGTCCTTTAAACCATATCTAAATGCATGTAAATAACATTATTTTGCATTAAATAACACAATTATTGTGTAAACACTATATAAAATGATGTATTTAAAGCTAAAATAAAAGAATAAAGAAAAGAAAAAGAAATGAAATAACATAGGTATTGACCTTAGGCCCTGAGACCTATGCATCATGATTACTAGGTCGACAATGAATAAAGTAAGAGGAGATAAGGGCCAATAAATACAATAAACCTTAATTGCCAAATCATCAATAAGTCTTTTTTGGAACATATTTTATTCTTTATTATTTATACATCAAATAAATTAACTTTGTATATGAAAGTTATAGATAAAAAATATAAAAAAATATAAAAATTTATTTCACACAAAAATAATGCATATTGTGCTTTTTACACTCAGAATAAAAATGCAAAATCCAAACTTCCCAAACCTGTATCTCCTACATATTAACTCAAAAATTATTTAAAACCATCTTTAGTTGTATATAACTTTTAGTTAGCTATTTTGTGAAGGTGGTTCCATCTAATTTGGAGTTAAGATGCAAAAGATAGGTTTTAGACCCCTACTATACAATATACCTAAATAAAAGAACAATTTTTATTTATTCTTTATATTTTCCATATTCTTATAATTTTGTAAATATTATATGAAATTGATATACATCATAAAACAAGAATAAAACAAAAAAAGAATACAATAAAAATAAATAAGTACATTACTATATATAGATGAATTATATTTAAGGGTACTTATAGAATAAATAACTATATTTATTCAAGTGTACAAAATATTTCAGAAAAACAAAATAAAAACATATTTGTATATTTCTAATAGGTCATAAATATATAAAATAATTATATAAAATAATAAAATACAAAATAAAAATAAAATACATAATACATAGGTAAATATACTTATAAACATACATGTAAAATGTAACATACAATAAAAAACTTGTAAAAAATAAAAAAATCAGATTAAAATAATACGTAACATAATAAAGAATTTGTATGTTTTATTCAAAATTAAATAAATCATTTATTATTTTATTTTGAATTCTTTTTAAATTTATTTGCTAGTTTGTCCTCATGCGGCCACATGACCCAATCAAAGGTGGGCCTCGGTTGACCCATCAGTCAACTGCACCCCAACCCCGGCCTAACACAAGCCACATAGCCTTGTTGACCAACCATCTTTCTCGATTTTTCCCTCTCAAATCTTTGAATATTTTGCATCGAGTCCTTCTTGACATCTGATCATCGATCTTTGAACTTTCACGCCGGATTATCCCTCGATCGATGGGTCACCGAGTCTTGTGATCTTCCCAAGTCAAGGGTCCCTGTATAAAAATACTTTGTCGGGCCACCTTTGGAATTTGATCTCCCTTACACCTCAAAATACCCAAATCGTGTGTCTTGCAGCTTCTTAGTGACATCAAGAACGTCAACGGACCTTTTGGCATGGAGGATGAGGAGTAGAGATCGACGATCTAAGCATCACCACCTTCAGCGGCAGAGCTCCGACCAGGCTCCCAACTCAGGTAGTTAGAGCGATAGTTTTGCTTTTCTTGTTGCTTCTAGAACTTAGATTGGAGTAGAGTAGATTTTAGATTTTCTTAATTTCACTCTTCTTTATGTTAAATTTGAGATCCATAGTTCATCGGAGTTAAGCTCCAACGACCTGTTCATCGTCATACACTTGTGTTTCGACCTACTTATCTACTCCAGTTCATTTCTTTGCCGCTTCTCTATGCCCCACGCACCATCATCTACCTCAGACTCACTCAGATCAAGTTGTTTCCCTCCACCTCTACCACTACACCGGAGGGCACCACCCGACCTCATCTACACTCATTTGTGACTTGAATAGACCCCCAGATCCCTCGTTTTTGTGCGCCTTAGCTTCTTGTACAGAGTCTGGAGGTCCAATGCCTCTCGTGAGAAAATTTTGACCAGAAAGAAGGAGACATGGAGCTCCATTCTTTACTAAGCAGCCATGACTCCACTGATGGGTACCGACATTTTCTGAAGCTTCTAGTAGCTGCAAAACATCTTGAGGATGCTTCTGAGCATCTCAACAACAAGAAGAAGGGCCTGAGGATGAAGCTACACTCGATCCAAGCTCAGAGGAGCTGGGATTCATCCCTGTTCTTCCAAACCACTTCCTAGTCATCCGATTGCGCCCTTGCTTCAGTTCATATAGCTATCATTAGATCATGTCGCCTACATCCGTCAAATCTCGGGTGTAGATCTAATCTCTGTAGTATACCAGTAAAGTGTCATCAACCATTCGCACGACGACACATGGATTAGTGAAGCAGATCTGGCCGTCGACTCTCGCCTAGCAGGGTGTAATTTTGCCTTGTAGCCCCACACATTTTCCTTATTATTTTTAGTCCACGAACTTGATTCTGCACATATATATATTTTGTGTAAATTTATAATTACAACCTTGAGCTTTTGAATATTTGCACTTAGGTCCAATCCATGTTACCTCGCGAGCCCGTACGCGTGAGGGGACTGAACATCTTGCACCTAAGCCCTTAGGTTATTATTATTACCATTTATTCCTGTAAATTTAAATTTTAGTTTTAAAATTTTGGTTAAATTACGAAAATGACATGCCACTATTTGTTTATTGCATTTATGCCCCTGCCAACATATATTGAGTTATTTATTATGGGCTTTTTGCATGTTTGGTCCTAGAATTCTCTAGGGTGTTCGGAAACAGTACCTAAACTTTAAAAAATTATTAAATACCTATTCCATGTTGCATTTTCTTTTGTTGATTTTATTTTTGTTAAAAATAACTCATGTACCCTAAAATTTCTAAGAAAATTAGGATAAATACCTTATACATTATTCTACCACATATATATATATATATTATGGTATTTTATTCTATATTTCGATTTATTAAAAATAGAAACTGGGTTATTTTTTCACTAACTAACTTAAAAAAATAAAAAATATAAAAGTACTTTGAAATATTCCCCCAAAAAACATTATCTTTATTTGATGCTTTACCTCATATACAAAAATCACGAAAAAATACAAAAGAAAATTCCAAAAAATTGAAAAACTCTAAAATCCTCATGAAAATCATAAAATTGTTAAAGACCTAAGAAATTGTTTTGGTTCTTTTCAGATTTTATTTTATATATATATTTAAGATAAAAAGTAATTTTGGGCATTTTTGATCTATATAAATATTTTAAAACCCAAAACAACCTTGTTTGTTTATTTTTCACTGTTTTCCACTCTTTAATCAATTACAAATCCATAAAAAATGTAAAATTTATCGAAAAAATCACAAAAATAGAAAAAAACCAAAAAAGATATAAATATTTTATTTCCTTATTTTTGAAGTATTTATAACTATTTTATAAAATTAAAAAGCCACATGTATTTAAATAACAATATTTACTTATATTATTACTATTATTATTATAATTATTAAAAATACCAAAAATATTTTTGGTATCTTTAAAATAAATAAAAAGATTGTACTTTAGGGTATTTTTCTAATTTTATCTCTATTACATATATTTAATATAAATAATAGTTATATTCTACCTATTATTACCTCTATATATATATTATCTTGAAAAAAGAAAATTAGAAATTAGAAACTAAAAAAAGAAAATAAAAATTATAAAATAAAAAATCCATAAAAAACAAAAAAATATTTAAATAAATAATTAAAAACCCACTAAAAATCATAAATATTCACAAAAATCATAAATTTTCAAATGGCGTCGTGCTGGGGAGCAACACATAGGATAGATTTTGGGCATTGATTTTCCTTCGCCATTTTTGCTTCATTATCTCTCATGTTTATTTTCACTTTATTTGATATAACTATTTACTTGTTCTAATATTATCTCTTCTATTTTCCTTGTGAGGAACCTCGAGGCGACGACGCTGCTTAGGATATTGAAGCACCCGAGATGCGAGGAGAGTAGCTCTTCTCCTTATGAGCTAGTTGGAGAGAGAAGGAGAGAGAGAGGTCTTTTAGTGTAGTGCCTTTCTTTTCATTTTTGTGAGAGAGTGTTATCTTTTTTTTGCACTATTAATTTGTAGTAATATAGATGGACTTGGACTTGAACACTCGAGCTCAATTTTCAAATGTTTGTTCACTTGGAGTCTCATCGATTTTCCCATGATTTCTCACCTTTATTTTCTTTGTTTTCCACATTATAAGTTTTTCACTGTATTTTCATTTTTTTGTGGAATGAGCCCTTAGTTTTGTAGGATTGTTTGCTCGGTAATCTAAGGCCAAACACCTAATATATTGCATGTATCTATAGATTTTATGTTTGGAATTAGATCAAACAAATTAATTATTGAATAGTTGGACTTGAAACCGCGTGTTATGAGAGGTCTCCATACAATGCTTGCAGGACCCACTGTGGCGGGCATCGAGGAGCCTCCAAGACCGAACCCTTAGGTTTCTCTTCTTGTATTTAGCATTCGGTTCATCACGTTAATAACAATTCTTGTTTAAGGTAATTTCTTCATTTGCATACCAACATATAAATTAGGTTTAAAGATGGATTGCCTTGCATCCCGCATGGAGAGCACTGGGAATTATGTTAAGTCTTCTAACTAAGCAGTCATTATTTAGGCACAAAGGTGAGATTTCAATCTTAGTGCCACCTTGCATTACTTTGTTGTTCTCTCCCTCTGATTTTGAGCACCTAGGGCAAAAAGAAAATCCAAAAAGATTGTTAGGCATTTTGCATTGAAAATACTCAAAAAAAAGGTGGAAAATAAAAAACTAAAACAAGAGCGAGGCATGAGCGAGGCATTGACCTAAATAAAAATTATAACGAGCATTATTGTTTGGGGTTCACAAAGCCCACATTGTATTTAAGTACACTCCAGACTGAGCGAGGCATGCCCCTTAAGGAAGAGAGCAAAAAACCCGATCTGTGGTTGCCTCAACTACCACTTGGGACCGATGAAGTATCGACACTTCTATCATACATGATCGAGTAGGGCCTTATTGAGGACGGTGTTCCCGCCTTGTGTGAAGCATATGACTTGGTCTGAGGGTATTGAGACTAGGCCACAACCTCATAGGTGTATCTGTCCCATCGATTTGCATCCGAGTACCTCACTTGCGAGGGAAGTATTGGTTTCGCCTATCGGCTTCCTCTCTTTTCTTTGGCTGAGTAGCCACCCAGGACTGGTACTGAGGACCTTAAAAAGTGCAAATAACATGATACAAATGAGATGGAACAAGTACGAGGATACTTTTGTGGCAGTACATGCTCTCTTCTAGGGCTAGCCATTAGGGACTCGTGACAATATTTTTTCCTGAATTACAACTCTATAATTGAAAAGATAAAAAGAGTTTAACATTCACGTCATCACATATGTTAAGTTGGTGAACCCAATTTTATTTGGTGTGGTTTTTTTTAGCATTAGGTTCAAAGATCAAAGTCTCGGGCTCTTGCACAATTTTGTCATTCTCATTTTCTCACATCCTCTTTGACCCTAGCTCATTATGAGCCTTCTACTATTTTATGCTCCATTTATTTCTTATTCATATCTGTATCCTTCTTCCATACCGATCTTTTCTTCTCTCTGAGATGATGAGTCTAGGATGAATTAGTCGGGACTCCATCGACTCCTCGAGGTAGGCATCTCCAATAATTCAGGGCGGTTCTCGGGTGCATGGTTCAGACTCCGTGAACCAACCTCAAGACTCCCCGCTTCTTCCTCCCACTGATCAGGAAAACTGTCTTCTCGAGTTTTGTCCCATTTATATGGAGATTGATTTTAATCCATACTCCTCTCCATCCTTAATAAAATTTAGAATCGACCCTAATTCTGAATTATTTTCTCCATCTTCTGCATGCATGCAAATTGATTGGGGTGTATTTCCCATTGCATATCCTAACCCTAATCTTGATCCCATACCTTTACAGTCAGTCAGAGATGGCTCCTATAGGAAGAGGAAAGGGACAACAACAACCAAACACATAGCCATATACAGAACAAGGCACTAGCCTAAGTCAGAATGAAGTAAACAGTTAGCTCTTGGCCTTCATCCAAGCCATTCGGCAGTAGTTAGCTGACCAAGCTCAAGCTCAGGTCGCCTTTCCAGATATGCTGAATGACTTGAGGAGGAGATCAGAAGAGAGGGAGTCACCATGAGGAGGAGGTGATGATATCTATGATGATGATAATGGCAATCACTCTGTAGATGGACCTCATGGAGGTGAGGGAAAAGCAAGGAGGGGCCGACCCAAGACAATCCTCAAGCAGTCATACAACCATGGGGCTGGCCATATATTTGAGTGGATCTAGATCCCATCGGTCCATGGACATTTTGAGCAGAAGTCGTAGCTCCTATCGCTACTACCTAGCTTCCAAGGAAATTCCAACAAGGAGCCGTACATCCATCAGCAGTAGTTCAGTCATATATGGAACACAACTCACTACCCCAACATATTTTTAGGCGTAGTCAAGATGACTGCCTTCCCCTTCATCCTTCAGGGCAAAGAACAATACTGGATCAACCATCTGGGAAGGTAGTGATGACCTAGTAGGATCTAAAGTCCACATTCATGTGCAAGTACTATCCTCTCGGACATCTCAATCTCATGTGGTCGATGATCGCTAGCATCTCTCAGGGTCCCCAAGAGTTCTTTTATGAGACCTAGGAGAGGTTCAACATTCTGGTTGAGATGTGCCCCCTCCATGGCATGCTGAGGACCAGCTTGGTCCAACACTTCTTTGGGGGTTCAACAAAGTCTAATCAATGTCTAGTTGATGTCGCCTGCGGAGGATCCCACTTCAACAAGGATGAGGATGCAGTATGGAAAATCTTTGAAGAGACATCCAAAGGAGAGGTGGTGTTATCCTCATCTCGTTCCTTTCATATTCAGTCGCCACCACAGGTCCTCTACAACAAAGTGAACATGGCAGATACACATGAATTCGACAGTTGTGACAACTCCAACTTGACCATTATTGGGAACCACATATCAAAGGTTGATATAATTGAGAAGAGGTCGCAAGACCTAGAGAAGCTTGTCAAGATCGAGCAAAGGATTAATGGCTTGGATAGGCTCGACATTATCACCAAATAGTTGGAACTGCTAGTGAACACCATCAGAGCTTGAGATTTAATGACCGTTGCATCTGAGCCTCCAGCTATAAAGAAGGAGCAGACACGGACACAACCGCCTCAATCGAGTTCCATTCAACCTCTGTTCCAACACGTTATTACGTGCAAGCCCCGGAACAGTCGCCACCACAGCCGCATATGTAGATGGTTGTCTACCGGCCGCCTGAATTCTAGCATCAATATCTTGAGCCTTGTTCTCCACCTCTTGTGCGCATTAAAGAGGTGAATGGCATCAGGAGAAATGATCAACAACTTACCCATCCTCAGAGACAACGGTAGGGTCAACCCAATGCTAGTCGACTATATCATCAGTAACAAGGAGGGCGGAATTTCCAGCCCAACCCAGCCCATCACCAGCAACCTCTGCAACAGGGTTACAACTGGAGGCAGAACAACTACTAGCAGCAGTCTGATACCTTAACCAGTAGTACCAACAACCAACTGCTCAATACCATCACAAGTATTCCTCTCAACAGCATCAAAAATTCCCTTTTCTTCCTCCTCCTCCTCACTACTCCTAGGGTTACTAACAATAGCCTCCCTTTTACCATTAGAGTCAACGGTCTCATCAGGCCGAATCTTATGATGTTTCCCCAGTTAACTCGACCCTGGATTATATGGCTCAGCTTGTGAGGAACACGACTGAAATGAGCCAGATGATAGACGACCTTACAGTAACCAAGATTGCTAGTCCGTTTCAGGTTGAAGCCTAATCTGAACAACTTTCGTCGCAAGGAGTAGGTAGCCTGCAGTGCCCAACCCAATTCAGGTGAAAAAGATGTCTTTTTATGTAACGTTGTAAATCTCAGGAGCGGTAGGACAGTCCATCCATCTACGATGACAAAAGGGAAGAACAAAGCATCCAATGATGAATCGTCAACGAGGCCAACATTAGGGTCAACACAATTTTTTAGAGAAGCACCAGATACAAAAATACAAAAAAATGAAAAAAAAACAAAAAGAAAGCATCTGTCCTGGTGAAACTGTGTCAGCCTTGGAGATGCCAACACTAGCTGCAGAACAAAAGCCAGTCGATGGAACTGAGCATGTCATTTTTGGTCCACCAAATGTAGATGAATGTATACCTTTTTGCCATCTACCTATACAGAAATATATGGATAAAAAATTGAATGAAAATGAAAGCATTTTTATGTACATATGCCTTTTCCTTCTGCAATTAAATAAAAAACAATACAAATTTTGAAAAATGTTTTGTCTGATCCTAGCATCATTGAAATATTGCAAAACATTATGCTTGAGATGCCTCTTCTTGAAAGACATGGAGTACAAGCCAGTGTGAAGAAAGGACTTAAAGAAGCATGTACAACAAAGAGTCATACCCACAAAACTAGACATAGAAAATCTGAGAAGTATATCCTCACCATGGCTATAGTAAATGTCATCAACAATCTCTCGCAAAAGATGAAAGACAAGGGAGCACCACTCATCAAAAGTAAAATTTTCAATCAAGAGTTCGAACACACTTTACTATACAGTGGGTCTTCTATCAAGCCAACCAA
Source organism: Ottelia alismoides (assembly GCA_037367405.1). NCBI lineage: Eukaryota > Viridiplantae > Streptophyta > Magnoliopsida > Alismatales > Hydrocharitaceae > Ottelia > Ottelia alismoides. The sequence goes on along the minus strand of JAZKJV010000840.1, from coordinate 190,168 downwards.
GACGATTTTGTAATTCATTGATCGATTCGTAAAGCGGCCTAAGGGCATGTTGGAGGATGTGATCGTCATTGTTCAAGGGATGCAATTCCTTGTTAATTTCATTATTCTAGACATGGATACCTCCGTACCTTTGCTCTATACCCCGATTATCCTTGGCCGACTGTTCGAGGCAGTAGTTGACTACGACACTAAAGAAATCACGCTTTGCTCCAGCACTAACAAGATATAGATAGAGAATGTACCTAAGCCGAAGCCAACAGAATATGTGTCTGAGATGAGAGTGCTTGAATCTCTATGGTCTGAGGAATATGATTTCTTAGCTGAGATCAGAGATATAGATCTATTTCTAGATGATGGAGAAAACCTAGAATTCCTCTCTACAGAGGAAGTACGAGAAAGTACAGTCCAATTAACCGAAATCTTTGAAGATGAGATTTCATTGATGTGCCAATAGAGGAATTTGAATAATTCCCCTAATCTGAGCATGAGGACTTCATTGCATATCTGTGTGATATTCTGAATGAAGAAGCTAAATTTGAAGAGGTGGACAGCCGACAGGTGAAAGAACTAACACCTACAGTTATTTCTAAGGTCACCATGGAAGTAACTCCCACACCACCAGATCTTAAACCCTTACCCTGCAATATGAAGTATGACTTCCTTGCTGGTGAACCAAACATGTATCTTATCATTATCAATGCTTATTTAACTGAAGACCAAGAATCTCGTCTGATGGAGGTTTTTGAATGAAATCGCAAGGTGATATTATGGAAGATATAGAATCTCCATTGGATTAATCCGTCATTATACCCACATCACATTTAACTAGAAGAAGACATCAAGCCTTCCCATGAATTCCAGGGTAGACTGAATCCAAACCTTCGGGTGGTTGTGATGAAAGAAATTCAGAAATGGTGTGATGCGGGATTTATTTATCCCATCTCCAACTCCAAGTTGGTGAGTCCTATACACATAGTGCGAAAGAAGTCTGGAGTCACCATTGTGACCAATGACAAGGGAGAGGAGATTCCAGCAAAAGTATCAACATCCTAGCGAGACTCTGTAGATTAAAGACGTTTGAATCTCACCACTAAGAAAGACCATTGACTAGATTCTCGAGAGACTGGCCACGAAGGAAGATTTCTACTTCTTAAATGATTACTCTAGATACAATCCAGTCACGATCGCACCTGAAGATCAAGAGAAGAAAACTTTCTCCTATCCTTTTGGGACGTATTCCTTCTGACGGATGTCGTTCGGGCTGTGTAAACGCCCCCACTACATTTCAGAGATGTATGTAGGTCGTATCTACCGATATGGTGGGAAGTTCCCTGGAGATCTTCATGGGAGATTTTTAATTCTACGGAGATTTGTTTGAGCAATGTTTGAACTATCTAGACCAAGTTCTAAGGAGGTGATGTGAAGTGAACCTCGTGTTCTCGTGGGAGAAGAGCTATTTCATGGTGACCGAAGGGATCGTGTTGGGCCACGTGGTATCATGGAAGTGGACCCAACCAAGATGGAAATGATTTCTAAACTTGAGCCACCTACCAATCTATAACACGCCTGATTGTTTTTGGGGAATGTCAGTTTCTACTAACGATTCATCAAAGACTTCAGCAAACTCACCTGACCGTTGACATAACCGCTAAGCAATGAGACAAATTTTGTAGTGGATGATCGTGTTCTCAAAGCCTTCAATCAGCTGAAAGACCTAATCACACAAGCTCCTATCCTGCAGCCACCTGATTGGTCTCCACCGTTTGAGATCATGATAAACGCGTCAGATTTTGCTATCGGTGCTACTTTAGGATGAAGATGAGATGGGATTCCATTTGCTATTCATTACGCTATCATAATGATGGATGGAGCCTAGAAGAATTACACAGTAATAGAAAAAGAGCTGCTAACTATAGTGTTTTCACTAGAAAAGTTCAGATCACATCTCCTCGGATCTAGGGTAATAATTTACCCTGACCATTCTGCCATCAAATAACTTCAGAGCACGAAAGATGCCAAGCCTCAACTAATTCGTTAGATCCTTCTACTCCAAGATTTCGACTTGGAAATCCATGATAAACCATGCATCAAAAATGTAGTGGTAGATCATCTTTCCATAAATAGTAAATGGAGAACCTCCTGGGTAGAATTATATTCCAATTGCAAAAACTTTTCCAGATGTGGCAGTCTTGATCCTCTCTCCCCTGGTATGCTGACATCGTGAATTAACTTGTCTCCAAGAAGATTCTGTAGCCTGGTCGAAGATCAAACGTAATAAATTCCTTGCTGACATTCATTTCTACCAGTGGGAAGAACCACATCTATTTCGAGAGGGCGCAGACTGCATCTAGAGGAGGTGTATACCTCAGCATCAGAGTATGGGCGTCCGAGACCACTTCCACAAGCTCAAAGTTAGTGAACACCATTTTGGAAAGAGAACGGCAGCAAAAGTTCTTCAATGTGGCCTTTGGTTGCCAACTCTATTCAAGGTTGCAGATGACTACGAGAAGAAGTGTACTGACTATCAACGAATGTCCAAAAATATCAACATGAGCAACACAATGACTCTGAAGTACATTCATATATCTGACGTCTTCGATGCCTAGGGCATTGACTTCATGGGGCCATTCGCTAACAACCAGGGATTCGAGTACAACCAGCTTGCTGTCGACTATGTCAGTAGATTGGTGGAGGAAATCCCCACCCGAACCGCAGACAGCCACACAGTCTGTCGCTTCTAGAAAGATAACATCATCTTGTGGTTCGAAATTCCTAAGATTCTCATTTCTGACAGGGGGATCCATTTTATCAACACGGAGGTCAAGAAGTTTACCAAAGAATATGACATTGAGCATCGTGTTGCAGCCGTACCACCCATAGTCCAATGACTTGACTGAATGTTCTAATAGGGAAATTAAAACAATACTGTAGAAGCTCGTACGTCGAGATCGTAAGAATTTGTCTCAGTTATTGGGCTCAGTTCTTTAGGCATATCACATGACATATAAGTCTTCTCTCGGTATGACTCCCTATCACCTCGTGTATGGAAAGCCTTTCCACCTGCCAGTGGAATTAATTCACAAATCCGTACGGACATTGAACTTGTGCAACCGTGATTCTAAGCAAGGAGGAAAGAACTAAAAAGTTGTTTTGAACAGACTACTTGAATTTTGAGACTACGCATACGATATCAACCTAATGTACAAAAAGGAAGTCAAGAGATGGCATGACAAACACATCCATAAGAAGACTTTCGAACTTAGATAGAAGGTGTGGTTATTTGATGTGAAGTTATAGATTTTTCCAGGCAAACTGAAGAGAAAATGGACTGGACCATTTATCTTGAAAATGTGCATGACAATGGGGAGTCTACTCGTATCCGAATTATTGCCTGATGCATAACCCTTCGTAGTCAACAGATAGTTGTTGAAGCTATATTTAGATCACGACACATTCTCATCCATTGTTGATTCGACCGAAGCTGTATTTCAAGCTAATTCCTTAGAGACCGCAGGATCAGACACATAAAGCTAAAAAATCACAAAAAGATTTTCTTTTCTTATTTTCTTCTTTTCCTTTTCATATTTATAGTTCTTCCAAGAAGGTGTTCACCTTCATCATTGCTATACTTAGGATGTACTTTGTCCTAAGTATTGGGTGGGGAGCAATCCGAGTTATTCATTTCTCGATCCCTCACATGCCCCTCAACTCTTGTGTCTATACTTAGGTATACTTTACCCTGAGTATAGGGGGGATAGGTCGAGTCGATGATTTCATAAATTCCCACACTTGACTCTCCCTGCCTTGTGTACAATCTTCTATACTTAGGATTATTTCATTTGAAGTATAGGGGCGACAATCGACTTCTCATTCGTTCATTCTTTCGCCATTGGCTACTCTATACTTAGTACAATTATTTCTTCCTTTTTTTCTCTTTGTTCTATGAGGACATATCTCAAACAAAGTATAGGGGGTTGTATATACATTGTATATACTTTATCCATAACTCGTACTTTCATATTTTCAATAATATGGCTAATTAATAAAACACACAATAATTATTTGAATACACTTGTAATAAATAGGATAAAAATGTTTGAAAAATGGTTGGAAAATCTCTTTGAGACATTTGAAAACTGTTCGAAAAATATTTTGTAAAATAGTTCCAAACATTTGTAAAAACATTTTGTTTATAAAAACTCCTTTTATTTATTTGAATAACATATTTTAAAAATCTATTTGCAAATGATTTGAAAATGGTTGAAATAAAATGTTTGAAATATCTATATATACTATTTAGAAAATATTTGCAAATGATTTTCAAGGTTAGTTAATGTTTGTAAATTTGTTTGTTAAAATTAGTTGCAAAAATAAGCCTTCAAAATGTTTGTGAAAATATTTTCAAAAATATTTTGAAAATCTTATGTAAATAACAACCCAAATAAAAACCTTACAACAATGTATAAAACCTATATAGGAGTCCAATGAATATTATGAAGACTCAACTTGTAAAATCCCTTGTATAAAATACACCTTTACCCTTGTAAATATAGATGCACTCCCGTGTAAATAATTGTACATATTTCCAACCCTTTTTATCTTTCAAAAAAACCCTAAAATTTGTAAATTCAAAACTCCAAAAACATTTACGAAATCTTTTCAAAAACCAGCATAAAAATTTGTAAAACTTTGTCTAAAAATCCATAAAAAATCAAAACAATGCATCTCAAAAATATTTTCCTTGCATTGTACATAGCATTTGCATTTTTCGGATTGATAATAATACTTGAACTAGTCTAAGCAAAGTCCGAAGATTGGAGCTTGGTTGGACCTTAAATCTACATAATCACATGAACCTTATAGGAAATGGAGTTGAGATACTTCAAGTCTGCTAGACTTAATTCTTTAAAACCACAAGACTAGGTTCAGTGTCATCTTGACTGCCTAAGTAGAATGTTTCGGAACACACACATGACTCTTGTCGACAATGACCTAACTTGCACACCTACACCTTGCACCTTGCTCAACTCAGTTGAAGCGGTAGAGGGATGGATTTACCGGCATGAGACACAAGCCAATGGAAACATCCGAAGTCACACATCTGTGGCCATTATACCCCAACCCAATCCAATAGTGAAGATGTCTAAAGATAGAATGTCACGGGTTGCGATAATGCTTCAAAAGAGGGATAATCTACTGGCTCAAGAGGAAAAAGTCCTTATGTACATGCTGGTTTATATAGTATTTAAAAAAATAGATGGCAAAAATCCAAGAAAAAATAATTCCCGTCGGAGTATGTATGTATATAATAAATAAGCAAGCTTGAGCTTCAAAGTCAAATCCATGTGAGCTTACAGCTGGATGACTTGACTACATTGGTCAAGCATTCTAGGATAGGTAACTACACTGGCTACCATCCATTCTCTTGTCCACCTCCCCTTCTTGAGTCGGATGCACTTTAATATAGAAGGGAATACCCCGCTTCTCAAGGAAAGAGTTGTTGGATTGGGGAATTAGGGTCACCATGTTGGAGAAGATTGACTTTTACCACTTCTGTCGAGAGGAGATACATATCACTGACACTATACAAGGTAGACTCATAGTAATAAGGGATAGTGTATGACGTCGACTTGTTTTGATCTGGCTTTTGAGGAGACCTGGGCAGAGTCTTGTGGGTCTCAGAGGCTGTTGAATTTCAAATATGTTTCTCATTAAGGTTCTAACCAAATCTAACTTCCAAGGGTCCGACTGGGCTCTAAACTTTGATTTTATGAATGCAAGTTTTAATGCTAAAAGCAATCCAAGTTCTTTCCTTTCATTTCCTTTATTTTCTTTACGCTTATTGGCACAAGTGTTTTCTAGGGAATAGCAAAGGCAAGTATAGGGGGTGATGAATCTCCATTTCATCACCTTTATTTTTTCATTTGGCCTTTAAACCCTAGCTAAATCCATGTAAATGGCATTATTTTGCATTAAAAAACACATATTATTTATTGTGTAAATATTGTATAAAATACTATATTTAAAGATAAAACAAAAGAATAAAGAAATGAAATACCATAGGTATTGAATGACCTTAGACCCCGAGACCTAGGCATCATGATGACTGGGTCAACAATGAATAAAGCAGGGGAAGTAAGGGCCAATGAATATGAGAAACCCTAATTCCCAATTCATCAATAAGTCCTTTTTGGGACATTTTTTTATTCTTTATTGTTTATACACCAATCAATAAACTTTGTACATGAAAGTTGTAGATAAAAATGTATAGAAAAATACAAATTTTATTTCACACAAAAATAATGCATATTGTGCTTTCTACACTTAGAATAAAAATCCAATTCCAAACTTCCCAGACCTGTATCTCCATATATACTCAAAATTCATAGAATCATCTTTTATTGTATATAACTTTTAATTAACTATTTAATGAAGGTAGTTTCATCTAATTTGGAATTAAGATGCAAAAGTTAGGTTTTGCACCCTTATTATACAAAATACCTTAATAAAAAATCATTTTATTTATTCTTTATATTTTTCATATTTTTATAATTTTGGAAATATTATATGAAATACATAAATAAAAATAAAACAACCAAGAATACAATAAAAATAAATAGGTATATATAATATATAAATGAATTATACTTAAGTATACCTAACGAATAAATAACTATATTTATTCAAGTGTACAAATTACTTCGGAAAAAAACTATATTTTTATATATTTAAATATGTTATAAATATATAAATAATTACACAAAATAATAAAATCTAAAATATAAAATAAAAACAAAATACATATTACATATGTAAATATACCTACAAATATATAGGTAAAAAGTAACAAACAATAAACAAACTTGTAGAAAAAAATAAAAATCGAACTAAAATACTACATAAAACAATAAATAATTTTTATGTTTTAATAAAAAAACTAAAGAAATCATTTATTATTGTATTTTGAATTCTTTTTGAATTTCTCTGTTGGTTTGTCCTTATGCGGCCACGTGGCCCAATCAGAGGCGGGCCTCGGTTGACCCACCGGTCAACTGACCCCCTCTAATGCATAGACACGTAGACTTGTTTAATGACCATATTTCTCGATTTTTCCTCTCCAATCTTTAACTATTTCGCATTGAGTCCTTGACTTTTGACCCTTGATCCTTGAAGTTTCGTGTCGGATTCATCCCTCGATAGATGGGCTTTTGTGTCATGTGCTCTTCCCAAGTCAAGGGTTAGTGTATAAAAATAAGTTGTTGAACCACCTTTGGAGTTTGACCTCCTTTAGCCCCTCGAAATCCCCAAATAATTTGTCTTGCAGCTTCTTGGTGACAACATGAGCATCGTCGGATCTTTTGGCATGGAGGAAGAGGAGTAGAGGTCGACAATCCGAGCATTGCCACCTTCAGTGGCGGAGCTCCAACCAGGATCCCAGCTTAGACAGGTAGATCCATAGTTTATCTTTTCTTTTTGTTTATAGAACTTAGATTACAATAGAGTAGCTTTTATATTTGCTTAATTTTGCTATGCTTTGCGTTCAATTAAAGATCCGTAGTTCACCGAAGTTGAGCTATGGCGAGATGTTCGTTGTCATACACGTGTTTTGACCTGCCTATCACCTCTAGCTCATTTCCTTGATGCTTCTCTATGCCCCACACACTGCCATCCACCTCGATCACGCTCAGACCAAGGAGTTTCCCTCCTTCTTTGCCACTTCGAATGAGGGCTCCACCCAACCTCATATTCGCTCATTTGCAACTCGAATACACCCTAAAACCCTCATTTCTGTGTGACTTAGCTTCCTATGCAAGGTCTAGAGGTCTAATGCTTCTCGTGAGGTGATTTTGACCAAAACGAAGGATACTTGGAGCTCCATTCTTGACCGTGTAGCCAGGATCCCACCAATGGGTCCCAACCACTTCTGAAGCTTCCAATAGATGCGAACCATCTTGAGGATGCTTCCGAGCATCTCAGCAACAAGAAGAAGGGCATGAGGATGAAGATGCACTCAATCCAAGCTCGGAGGAGCTGGGACTTCCCTGTTCTTTCAAACCACTTCCTAACCGTCCGATTATGCCCTGCCTCCAGTTCTTACAGCTATCATTGGATCCGTTGCCATCCACCGTTCGCACGACGACACATGGATTAGTGAAGCAGATCAGGTCATCGTCTCTCGCCCAACGATGGGTAATTTTGCCTTGTACCCATGCGCATTTTCTTTTTGATTTTAGTCTGAGAACTTGATTATGTAGTTATATATTTTGTGTAAAATTATAATTAGAACCATGAGATTTTGGATATTTGCACTTAGGTCAAGTCCACATCACCTCACAAGCCTGTGTGCATGAGGGGATGCCATTTTGCACCTAAACCATTGGGATATTATTATTTCCATTTAGTCATGTAATTTTAAATTTTGATATTGAACCTTTTGGTTAAATACAAAAATGACTTGCCACTTTTTATTTATTACATTAATGCCTCTACCACCATATATTAAGTTAATTTATATTTGGGCTTTTCACATGCTTAGCCCTAGAATTCTTTAGGGAGCTCAGAAACATTACCTAAACTTTAAATATTGGCAAAAATACCCCTAGTAGGATGCATTTTCTTTTTGTTGATTTTACTTTTGTTAAAAATAGCTCTTGTGCCATAAAAATACTTAGAAAATTAAGATAAATACCATATATAATGTTCAACCATATATATTTTTATTAAGGTATTTTACTCCATATTTATATTTATTAAAAATAAATAACAGAGTTTTTTTCACTGTATAACTTAAAAATAAAAAATATATAAAAATGCTTTGAAAAATTTCCCCCGAAAATCTATTATATTTATTTGGTTTATTTTGCTTCATATCCAAAAATAACAAAAAATGTAAAAGAAAACTCTTAGAAATTGAAAAACCCCTAAAAACCTCATAAAAATCATAAAATTTATTAAAAAATCGTAAGAAATTGTTCTATTTCTTTTGAAATTTTCTTTTATATATCTATTTTAGTTAAAATAATAGTTTTGGGCATTTTTTATTTGTATAAATATTTTTAAAACCCAAAACAACCTTGTTTGCTTTTTCAATGTTTTCCACTTTTAATCAATTAAAAATCCTTTAATATTGCAAAAATTATCTTAAAAAAGACACAAAAATAGAGAAAACCTAAAAAAATATAAAAACATCATTTTATTTCCTTATTTTTGAAGCATTTATAGCTATTTTATATATTTTAAAAGCCATATATATTTAAATATCTATATTTACTTATATTCTTACTATTATTATTGTAATTATTAAAAATCCCAAAAATATTTTGAGTAACTTTAAAAAATAAAAAAGGACTGTACTTTAGGGTATTTTCCTAAATTTATCTCTATTTTAGATGTTTATTATATATAGAAGTTTTATTCTACCTAATAAAATAAAAAAATTAGTAAATATGAAAGGGAAATAAATATTATACAATAAAAAATCCATAAAAAATATAAAAAGAATTTAAAATAATAATAATAAACCCACTAAAAATCGTAAATCTTAACAAAAACCCAAAAGCATTTATTGTCTTTTACCAAATGTTGTTGTGTATCCCCCGTTCTCCCTGTGTTCGACACCCTACACTATTTGCCATATTATAAAATAATAAATCCATAAAAAATATAAAAAAATTCAAAAAAATAAATAATTAAAAACCCACTAAAAATCGTAAATCTTAACAAAAATCCAAAAGCATTTATTGTCTTTTACCAAATTTTGTTGTCTATCCCCCGTTCTCCCTGTGTTCGATACCCTACACTATTTGCCCTATACATATCTTTTGTATAGTTATAATAAATTTTAACTCCACTTCTAGTTTGCATCGCTATATTTATTTGTGGGTTAATTGTTGAATCCCTTTACTTTCATGAGTGGTCGCTTCAGCGACATTGTAGTTCTCACATTGTGTAGACTACATTAGACCCTCACAAAAGTTGAGTTTTCAGTCATCTACATAAAGCACAATGAACACAATGGCGCTCCAATAAGCTTCGTATACAATATGGTTCATCTGAGTTCTACAAGAAATCATAAATCTTTATGGTTTCATCGAATCCAATGTTCCAACTACCAAAAGCTTGTTTGAGCCCATAGAAATTTCTTAAGCTTGCGCGCTTTAGTTTCTTAAGCTATGAAGCCCTGGGGTTACTCCATATAGATATCCTTTTCAAGATATCCATTGTGGAATGTTGTCTTGACATTTATCTACCAGATGTCATAGTCAAGGTGTGCAGTAATAGCAAACAATGTCCTGATGGATTTAAGTGTGGTCACAGGAGAGTATGCCTCTTCGGAATCGATGCCTTCTCTATATGTGCATCCCTTAGATACGAGCGATATGTTGAAGGTCTCTACCATCCCATCAGGTCTCCTCTTTCTCTTGAAGATCCATTTGCACCCAAATGGGTTTGTCCCTTGAGTGGATTTTCGAGGGTCCATACACCATTCTTGTGCATGGAGTCTATCTTAGACTTCATTGCTTCCATCCAACTATCAATGTAATGATCACCAAAAGCTTCATCAAATATAGTTAGATCATCACCAGACTCTTCTAATACACAGAATCTATACCTTTCAGATTGTCTTACAACCCTAGAACTCTTTCTAAGAGGTACGATTTTTTAATTTTCAATTATATATTTGATTTTTGGTGTAGGAAATTCATTGAACTTGCTAAATTCGATTAGATTCTTAACTTAGTTATTTTCTTGACTTCTAAGGAATTCATCTTCCAAAAATTTGACGTCTCTAGAAACAAATACCTTTTGAGTCTCGGGATCATAAAGTTGCTATCCAATACCCTTCTTTATGTATCCAATGAAGTAGCACTCTCTTGTGCGAGATTCCAACTTGCTTGCATTCATGTTTTTAGCATGGACCAAACAACCCCAAAACATTAGTGGCATATAGTCAGCTTGGTACCATACCAAATCTCATTAGAGTTTTAGGTATCGATTTAGATTCAATCTTGTTTTGGACTTAGGTTGCGGTCTCTATTGCATGTCCCCGATATATAGGATTTTAGGTATTCTGGGTGGTTACTATTCTAGAATCCTAGCTTATAGCAGTGATGGTAGTCATCCATCTCCATTTATGTATTATGTGTCAAAGCATTAGATGATTGATCAACAATATGACATTTCTTCTCTTGGATCAGACACTTTCGAGATATATGCTTTCTATCTTGCTTCCCTTAAACATGTGCAATCATTGCACCACTAGAGGGATATTCTTTCTTCATAATGTCCTTAATGGACCACAATTTAGGAAGAGTGTGGTTCACTTTTCCATAAATATCCTTCAGATTCAGGAGGATGTCATGAGCAAATTCAATGTCTATAAGTTGCTTCCAAATCACATTCGACAATAATCCAAGAATATAACAACGAGTGATCGAATAATCCTCGTCCCACTTCTTGTTGAACTTGGGCATCCTCTATCTATAGGTTCTCATACTTTATAGATGAAAGCACATAGTTATGCACTCTATCTCAAGTACACCTTTCAAGTCCAACTTGCATTCTCAATTCTATTTTCAACACCCACATCACCCACATATATGGAGTTAGCATGCTGTCAATTAAACTAGCCACTAATGAGCAAAGTATTACGCTATGCGCAATCCAATATGCCTCAATAATATGGGGAACAACATTGGGGTCACTACGTATATGGCCCATCTCTTTTGAAAAAATTAGAATCCGATCCATGCAAATTTGTATTCCAATGTCATGACTACGCATGAACGTCCACAAAAATTACAACCCATGGTGACAGAGTTCTATACAATGACGGAAGACCATGGATGTCATCATATGACTTATCTATATTTTGTTTAAATTAACGATTAATCATTTCGAATCATATTCTCACAATTAATTTTAATAAGGGATTTAGAAAGGATACTTGATTATTATCTTTGTTTAAATCCAATTAAAATAATGACAATAAATCAATCTTATGTACTTGATGTTATAGCATAGAATACACCCTACTCAATACAATTTATTGTTCTAATTTTAGTTGTTAAAGTACACCATGACGTCTCATGGTACCCTTCATTGAAATTGATTCAACTAGGTCATGCAGACTTATGCTAACATGGAGCGCTTCCACTGCAAATGCGGTACAAGGTGCCAATTAAGTAACCCATTAGCATATACAATCCTACACACCTTCATCATTCCATATTGAGATAACACAATTGGTAAAATATATTGTACTAAGAGGATTTTATGGACCTTTCTACTATTTATGATACTATATAATTGTTTTACATGTGAACCCATGGTGATCCATTATGCAATAAATGTTATTGCAATTCACTCCTTGATCTGAAATGAAGAATAACAAATTTGCATAATAGGTCCCTTAGTATAATTAGGATTATGTACCATGAAACTGTTGGTTCAACGGTAGAATCATATAGGCTAGTGCTTGATGATATATAAAGAGTCAGATTGAGGACTCATCAAGCATCGATAAGTGATTTTTAAGAGATGATCTCCATCCTAAGAAGAAGATGGCAATTCTTCTCTAAAGGCTGATATCTAACCGACCTCTTGATGTAGGTCCTCTACATAGGAAAAGAGATTCAGAGGGGTCATGTAAGTTAGGTCAAAGAGTTGACTTAATGAGATTGAGATAACCAAGACCTATTTCGTGTGATGTTATGATATAGGCATGTATCCTATAATCGAAGACATAGTGTTACTACATGTCTGAGTATGTACATTTGGTAGACCGATAGTTTGATGACCTATTCAAGGTTTATATATCGGCAAGCTGGTATGCATATGAGGGCATATGAGTAATACAATCTCTCAAAGGGATCATACATGTCCACTACTAGATCAGAAGACATGAACTCACTCATGAGGTATTAGGACCGATAAAATTCCATGCATGGTCATATTGCTTTGGAAGCCTGATAAGAAATTGTAGGTATAATATATGCTTTTGGAAAGCACATAATCGATACCAACTCCCAATGACCAAATAAGAAACTTAATGATAAAACCCTGAAGAATACAATCTATAAAGAGGTCTATAACTTTAGGTTTATTATAGGTCTTCCAGTATGCAAGATGTACAGTATTAGGAATAGTCGAGGGTAATGTAATCATAAATGATATTATAATTATGACGCTTCTATTCTGATGGAGTGATGAAATAAGTTTAGATTTTAGTGACTCCTCTCAATATAGAAGTAATCTAATCTTAGTCCAAATGTTGGACATTGATCTGAATACAATTCAGATGTGATGAGAAGATTAGATTTACGATTTTGATTTAATCAAACATCTATTAGAGGTCCCTGAGATATGGATTTGAGATATGTTCTCAATATCTAAGTCACTATGTGTGGAATGTACAATCACCATGTCCTTATCTCCAAGTATCCGCAGAGAAAATGCATTATTCCTGAAGGAGTTCAAGAATAATCCCATTGATGAATTATTTGGAGACATGATAAGACTCATCTTGTATAATTAAATGTGATTTAATTATCAAAGATATGATTAATGTAGATATCACTAACCATAATAATCAAGGAAACTTAACTCCCCCACCCCAATTTTCATGATAAGAGTCATGTTGATAAATCCTCTTAGTACAATATATTTTTCATGAATAATCCCATTGATGAATTATTTGGGCACATGATAAGAGTCATCTTGAAAAATAAAATCGTGTAAATTCATTATTATATACTTATATTATGTCATTCAAGTTTCGTGAGAAATAAAGACTCCTACGGCCTCCATCCAGATAGGGTTGATTTAAAAAATGACTATCTCGATGGAGGTCGTAGGAGTCTCTATTCTCATGAAACTTGAATGACATAATATAGGGATATGGTGATGTATTTTTACAGTTTTATTTTAAAAAAATAAAAAAAATATGGGAAAATGGGGTATCTAAGTTAGGTATCCCCAGGGGGCAGCCCCATTTTTCCAATTTACCAAATAAATGTTATTGTGAATTGGATTCACAATAGATAAGTAATTATAAATTCAATTTACATATTTGTGTTGGATGTATGAATATGATACAATTAGTCAATGATATGATTGATATTTTTCATAAAAATAATTTGGAAATTATTTTTGTGAATATTGATGCAATAATTGTTATTGCATATTATATATATAGATAATGGAAGACATAATCCCCTTAATGGTGGCCATCCACCTTGACTTTTTCAAGAAGGGGGATGACTACCCTTTTTTAGAAAGGGACTTGGTCTTCTACTTTATCTATGTATATTGATTATTTTAAAATAAATTAATTATTATCTTAGAAGGGATATAATTAATTTATTTTAAACTAATTTTCGTTGCATTTTTTGAGCAATAAATCATGGCCATTGATTAACAACAAATTTAAATCTACACCGTAGATTAAGAGAGCACATGGATTGAGATCCATGTGCATCCAACTAGTATAGAAGGGAAGGCAGATTTTGTCTTTTCTAGTACATCAATTAAGAGCAACAAGTCTCTCCCTTTCTCTCTCAGAGCTGTCCCCCTTCTCTCTCTATCAATATTTTGCTCGTCCACAAATTGACTTAGACAAACTCGTAGTCATCACGATGTCGTTGTGTTGTCGGATCGACTACTCGTGGATATCCATCTTCTTCAATGCTCCTTTCTCGTGAAGAAGACATTAGATTTCATGTGAGGAAATCAGGAGATCGATCCGTTGCTTGGATCTTCATCTTGGATTATGAGAATCTCGTGTCTCATCAACGTGCTCGCAAGCATCTCCTTTGTCGGGTTAGACTTGTGACAAGCGGTCTCTTACTATAGAGACTTTGATCGCAACCATGCTTCAAGAAGTATTCCTATATCTTATTTGTGGTTTGATAAAACAATTCAGGAAGTGTTCTCGAATCATGTCGTTTCATCTCTTTAATTTTTTTTGAAATTCGTTGCACCGAGCAACAAGTAGGACTAATCGCTCAAGATCGCATTGGATGTGATTTTCATGCTTCGTTGATGCGATTAAGGCTTTTCTCATAGCCTTTAATAATAACATTTAGAGATTTAGGAGTTTAAAACCTTTTTAATTTCCATAATGTCTAGTGCAATAATCTAGACAATAGGCGACATCGATCCAATCAACTTCACAATTTCTAATTGCATTTCATATATCCAAGAGTATAAATCATTAAAGGTGATATGAAATAAAAAGACTTTATAATTTATTGCATATATTTAAATTAGACAAATCATTGATTTTGGATTCAAGTTTGCAAGTCGTGACCATCGTACTTCAAATGCGAAAGTATTATATAAATTCATCTTAAAAATCATTACAACATTAAATATTTCTAAAATATCAGATCCACCTCCAGATGTCAATATATCAAATATATTTCCATCGATTTTATGTCCCAAGATAAGAGAAACAAGTTGATAAAAAAATTTGGGTCCTCTTCCAACTTTGCCTATGGAAAAATCCAATTTCTCGTGATCACGTAGTCGGAATCGTACAAAGGTTTTTTGCACTGATTCGGGACTTTATCTATGATTTTTTAATAAGTGTTTTATCATGTTATATGACTCAAAACTATGGCAAAAATTCCATATTCATAGCTACAATCTTCCATAGAAATCCGAGTCTACGACCCTTTTCATCTAAATCTTCTCATGAATGCAACCAACTATAGATGTCTTTTGGGTAAGTAACCATACTTCTTAGACCTCATATCTATCATAAAAAATAAATTCAAAATCGGGGAGAATTGCAAAAACTTTGGAAGTCATTGAATCAATCGAATAGTCAAAATTGCCGTAAGATAATGTACCTAATGATAAGGACAATCTGGCCGATTGTTCATCGAACTTGGATGCAATATAAATAGTCTAAACTATGGCTTTGATACCAATTAGTGAAAACTAAATAAAACTTCACATCACAGAAATGCAAAAAATATCAAACTATTTGCAAAAAAACATTTAGTGTTCATCGCATGAACTAGGAATTTCAGCACAACAAATTTATACTTAGCAAAACCATTAACTTAAGGAAACTATTTTCTAATATGGTTTCTTATATTGTAATGAATATATGGGTGAGATCAGGGTTGCCTATATAATTGTGAGTTTTTAAACAAAGAAACCTTTTGAATCAAGTCCAATATGTGCTTGCTTCTCTCATGGGCACGATGATGAGCCGTATAGCTTCTCACAAACTTTGATGTAGACTTCTTGAACTTGTCTACATAGGGAAGATCGAGTCCTGATTTATTTGCATTAAAATGACCCTCCTTCATGCACGAGGAGCATGGAGAATGAGACGATATTCTCTTCCACAAGACCATGCCAATGGCGAGAAGAGAAGAGGCTTGACAAGGTGGATGTATAGGGTTAGAAGAGGAGGCATGTATGAGACTCAAATTCTCAAGACTCTTCTCTTATTCAATTCTCAAGGCATATATAATTATGGAATGAAGAAGCATGCTTTGAAAGAGAGACATTGTCCTCTCTTTTATAGCTACAGTGGACGTCTATGAGGAGTCCTCTCCTCAAAGTAGACATCCACCATATGGTCCATAGGGTTGAGGATCAAGGGCTAAGGTTTAGTACTTTAATAATGGCAAATAGGAAATGAGTTATCTCTTTTTAGTTATCAATTAAATCAATTAATAAATAAAGCAACAAATCAATCAATCAATAATTAACAGCTAGGACTTGGTAGACACATATGTTTCTCCAAGAATAAATGTCCACCTATTCCTAAAAGGTCGTTATTGAATTTATTGTTTATTTATACTCATGATAATTTAATTACAATAATTGGTAGTTTTAAGGGGAGATACCTCATAATTTATGAATCATATTCAGAAATCCAATAAAAAATGTAATTCTAATTTACTTCTAAATTCCAATGTGAATCATATTCACATCTCTGCATTGAAATAATTATATGAATCATATTCATATAAATAGTAATTATTATGAATCATTATTCACATTAATTAAGGAATTATATTTTTGAGTCATATTAACAAGAATACCCCTTATAGAAAATTGAATAAGATAATAACAATTATTGTTTTAATATTAACATCACATAGTTCGAGTCCTACTCCAACTAGGACTAGTAAGATACAAATGCCTATACTTAGAGATAATGCCAGGGAGATCATATTATCAATGTGTAGTGACTTGAAATTTGGATAACTTTCTAATTTTAGGATTTATACTATTTTTAGGTAAAATGAATCAGTTACAAATGTTGAGCTCGAGCTAAACAGATTTACAATCTAAGTGAGCTCAACGAAATGCATCACACTCTCCATGAGATGGAGAATCATCAATGAGCTGAACCTAGCTTCCTTGATCATTTCTAATCAAAGATCAAACCATTTGTAGTTTAGAAATGAGCTCAATAAGTATGATTATTTCCATTTCCATCACCATTTCACTTTTCAAAATTTAAACACTGAAATTGGAATTGGAATTGAACACTGGATTCAAATGAGATGAGACTTAATCCAAGTAATTCTCAAATCATTAAGCTAAGAAGTGGATCCACTAAAATTCACTTGGATTCATCAATCCCTCGGAATGGAAGTGTCATGGTAGATGATACATTAAAATAGATTTATCCTTGAGTATTCCTAGTACTCATTCATCCTTCATACTCGAAGACTTTGATATATCTGAGATTCAAAGATATATTAAGATAGTTTTTGTTTATCTTATTCAGAACCCATCAATAGATTTCTCTTTCGATAGTTGGGCAATAATATTAATCATATACATTCCAAAACATATATTAATATTTTGAATTCATGTCTTATTTCATAAACTAGGTGACCATGCATGGAATTCATTATGATCCAAAATTACCTCAAGAGTGTGCTTTATCTCCTGGTTCATAAACTATGAACCCATATGGTTCCTTTGAGAGATCATACTTCTCATATATCTTCATATGCACACCAACTCGTCGGTACATGGACCTTATTAGGCCTTTAATTTATTGGTCTGTCTATTGTGCACATTTAGGCACATATATGTATATATGTCTTTGGTCAAAGGATTTGTGCCTGATTGTGACCATTACAATTGATATATTTGTTTATCTCGATCACGTCAAGTCAACTCTTTGACTTGATTATTTGATACCTCTGAATCCCTATTCCTAGGCAGAGGACCTACATCAAGAAGTCGGTCGGAATTCAGTCTTTAGAAAAAGATTGCCACTTCTATCTATGACTAGAGATCTTTACTGAATATGCCATTGTGGGTCCTTCGCTTGCGCTATCACACTCGTGTTATCACGGAGTAGTGAAATGTGTGATTCCTATGAGGAAAGTACGCCAAGTTCCATATGAGTGCAACCACACAACCTCTTTAGCAGCATGTGATGCGGCAATGTATTCTGCTTCAGTCGTTGAGTCAACTGTGGTGTTATACTTCTATCTTCTCTAGCTCTCAACACCACCATTCAACATGAATAAGAACCCTGAGGTTGACTTCTGATCATCCACATCTAATTGGATGCCTGAATCTGTGTACAATAAGACTTGGGGATCATTATCTCCATAAACCAAGAAGTAGTCTTGAGTTCTTCTTATGAACTTAAAGATGCTCTTCACTACAGTCTAGTGTTTTTCTCCATAACAGAATTTGTTGCAGCTTACCACTCCCACTGCATGGCAGATGTCTGATCTTGTACACGTTATGGCATACATCAAGCTTCCTACAATCGATGCACAAGGGCATCCGACCATGGCTTTCTTTTCCTCAATAGTTTGAGGATCCGTCCCTTTAGATAGGTGAATACCATGTCTTAAGGGCGGGACGCCTTTTTCAAATTATCCATATTGAATCTTTTCAAGATATTCTCTATATATCATTGGTGTGATAATCACAATACCCTCTTTTCTCTATTTCTAAATATCTTCAAACATAAGATATAAGGGGCTTCTACGAGATCGTTCATCTTAAAGTATAGGGCACCTCGATCCTAACACTAGTCACCATCCCTATGTCACTCTCAATGATAAAGATGTCATCTACATAAAACATAATGAACATGATGACGCTCCAACTAATCTTTTTGTATACACTTGGTTCATCTGGATTCCGGTTTCATCGAATCGAATGTTCAAACTACGAGAAGCTTGTTTGAGCCCATATATATATTTCTTCATCTTGCACACCTTACCTTCCTCGTCTATGAAGCCTTGTGGCTTCTCCATTTAGATATCCTTTTTGATATATCCATTGAGGAATGTTGTCTTGACATCCATCTTCCATATGTCGTATTCACAATGTGAAATTATAACAAGAAAAGACCTAATAGATTTAAGTGTGGCCATATGAGAGAATGTCTCATCGTAATCAATGCTTCTCTCTATTTCTACAACTATAAGAAAAGGAAAAATTAGAGAGCACAACCCTATGAGGGGGGTAAGCAAGCATGCGTGTTCGTCCATGTGCTGGCAAGGAATGGGCAAGCATGTGTGCTCGGCCATCGACTCGTTGTTAAAAATTTGGACCATTTTTTCCATCGTGCCTTTATGAATTTCCAAGTGAGCACTCGACTAACATCCGTGATCGCTCGGAGTGCTCGCCCATTTGAAAATTTCAAGCGGCGTCCAGTGGTGCGTTATGGAATCCGAGTGAGCACTTGGCCAACACGTGGTGAGCACCTTATGTGCTCACCAATGCCCGCTAACAAAATGACAGGGAGCCCTTTCTCTTCATTCTACCTGTGCCCCCAACCTCAACCCCTGTTGTCAACGATCTTACTCCCCTCACCTTGCCTCCGACAACCTTCATTTGGGTTACTCAAGTATGCACGCATCATCTCTAAGTTATATCCCTTGATCCTTTCTCTCTTTTTTTTATAATTTCATTCCCTATTGTTCATTTCGTCATATTTTAGGTTTTTCAAATGTTGATAGATTATTCATTACATATGTTAGGTTTTGATTGTGTAGACATGTTGTGTATGATGTATATGTTTCATTTATTATTTATTTGTTGTTATATGTGATGATTGTTGTATAATAGAGATGAAATTCCATATGCATGTTAGGTGTATGATGAAATACTGCACCTAGTAGCTTGTCTAAATAACTTTATTATACTCGATTCTAGCATACTCCGGTCACTTTTATTCATGTTAGCATTATTTGATGATGATTTATAATTGGAGAAATGCATAGTTTGTGTCAATATCATTTCAAATGAACTTTGAATTGAGATGCGAACATCTTTTGTGAGTTATGAGAATAAAATGATTCAATTACATAATGGCCTTGCATAAGCCTAAATGTAACATAAAATAGGTAATGCCTAATGTGATATTTAGTTCATATGTGATAATTATTTAATATAATTTAAGTAATGTCTAGAGTTGGCCTAAGTGTAGTATACATGAGTTAAACCATTTATAATAGTTTGTATGTGATAATTGATTCATGGAAATATAATTATATTGGAAATATAATTCATTAGTTAATAAATAAATAATAGTTAAATATATGTGTTCCCTGGAGTGCTCACCAATACTATAATTTTCTCAGTGTATCCCTCATCTACGAGGCATGCTTTGAAGGTCTCTTCCTTCCCGTCGAGTCCCTGATGAATCACCAATTCATCATTTTTATTGTTTCATTTTAGCTTAAAATCCTTAGTAAAATACATGTAAATAACACTAATTTTGATTAATTAATAATCTAAAATCATGTATTAATATTGTATATTTAGCACTTATTTATACTAACATAAAAGAATAAAAAAAGAAAAAAAAGAAGGTTGTATTGTTGAATGCTAAATTTGGTCTTTTAATTTAGAAGAATTAATTACAAGTGTCACCACAACCCAAAGAAGCACCAATTAAAAATTTTATTTACTTCTCGAGCCAAAAATAATTACAAAAATGTAGAAAGAGAAAATCGTTATTAAATTTGCATGTATAAAAATAGGAATAAACTCATGGAGGCTACAAATCCCGAGGGTTATTCTATACAAAGAACAATCAACGAAAGAATCGAGTTTCTTATTCACACTATGCTTGATTTGTGAATATACTTTATTTATTTTATTTTTTATGGATTTTATTTTCATTTTTTTATTTGATTTTCTGTTTTTATATATTTTTTATATTTTTATTTTGCAAAGGATGTATTTTTAAAACTTTGGATTATGAAATAAAGGAAATAAATCAACAAAATAATGCACTCTTTTTGGATTTTTCACATATATCAAGTAGGTATAGAAAAATAAGACAAAATTATTTTTAGTTTGTTTAATAATATTTTAATGTTTTTGTTATTTTTCCAGATTTTTTCACAATTTTAAAAACCTTTGAATAAACCAAAAATAGGGAATGAAACAAACAGGGAGCAAATTGGAAGTTTTTGGATTTTTAAAATAACAAATGATGCCAAAATTGGATGAAAAATATGCAAATAGAAAGATATTTTTTGTATTCTCCAAAGAGGGGTTTTATAATTTTTTGGAATTTTCCATAAATTTTTATAATTTTTTAATGTTTTTGGTTGATTTGTAATTTTATGATTTTTATAGGTGATATCTGAAAATTGATCAGAAATAAAATCAATAGAAAATATGCTAGCATGAATTTTTTTAGAATTTTTGAAATAGTTTTTATATTTTTTGTGAATTTTGAATTAAAATAGGATGTTTTTATCCTATTTTTGAATTGTAATAAATAATAGAAATAAAGAAAATGCAAAATAAAAATTATGTATGAAAGGATGAGTTATCAGGTTCCTAAGAGAGTTTTTGTGAGATTTTTCAAGGCTTTTTGCTAATTTTTATTTGATTTTAATCATGCAAAATAAATATGGAGTCTGACATGGACTAAAATGGAAGGAAACTAATGTTTAAGAACTAAAGATTAATAATTAAGAAACCGGTAAGAAACTAACAGGGCTTAAAGTATAAAATTTCCAAAATATCACGTACCAGGGCACGTGTGCCTCGCTAGGCTGGACTAAAATGTAAATAGAATATTTCAAGGGTCCAAATAGTTACACATAATTTTAATACATTTATTGCAAAATTTCTAACACGTGACAAGCATGTGCATAGTTCAAAATGGATTTCATTGCAAATAAAATAAATACGAAGAATGATAATGCAATTGTTTAGTTGTTTAAAAGCTAACACGTGTCCACACAGGGACTTTATTGCAAATAAAATAAAGATTGAGGGTTGAGGTGCAAAAGTAACATTTATTGATGTGGCACGAAGGATGGTCCTGATGCACGCAGGCTTTAATCCAGCGGATGTGATTGATTCTTGCTTTAATGGCATGGATCAAATATGGATCTTCATTCAATCAGCAGACATTTGGGGCAAAATCAACAGTTAGGATCTAAACTGGACAACCGCTCTTCATCGTGCGGCTTAGAACGCCATTGGAAGAACTGGGATGCAGGCAATGTCTCGTGAACTTTAATTTAGTGGATCTCCTTAGATTCAATTATGTTCTTCCTCCTATCGATCTAGGATCGAGGCTTAGTGGATTTCACGTCTGATGTACTCCTTAGATTGGCGAGATATCACCAGATCATCGATCTGGAAGGTGACGAACAATGAATGCTCCAGGAACCTCAAAACTTCGATTCACTTCTCCTTCTGCGCTCTCTGAAACTCCTTCGACCTGCAATTGAGAGCCTATGCTTGGAGGATTCCTTTGGCCAACAAATTAGGTCTAAAGGTTGGGTAATGGTTGTGAGCAGGGACTTCTGTCGGAGGTGTTAGGAGAGTAAGTCTATCTTCAGATCGAGGAGGAATTAAAGGTGGTCAGAAGGTGGTAGAGATGGAGAAACATCGGGCGGAAGAGCTTGCGTAGTCGTAAGATTTCATCAATGATCGGAGCTCCTCTGATCGTACGAGTCGGATGTTGAAGATGAAGATCGACTTTAAGCTAAAACATATATTAAAAGAGAGAATTAAAAGTGTAAAATTAAAGACAAGCTATCTACGATTACCTACAGACTGGAAGGAAGGGAGATAACGCCTCGATCTATGCTGAAGGCGAAGAAGTGGAACTCACGGTAGAGGACTCTGGCGAGTGGTTAAATTGCAACCGTTGACGCCCTTATCATGCTCCGGATTAGAAGAATTCTTCCTTGTCACCAAAGAGACTCTCCTGCCACACAATCTCGGATGAAGAAGGTGCCAAAGGCGGATTCCCTCCTTGCTGGAGGTGGAGGTCCTTTATTTATAGGCGAATCTCCGGGGTTTTTTGAAATTTGAATGGAGAGAGATTAGAGGCATTATGAATAGATCTGAGGTGGTGCCATGAAGGAGGTTTGATGATCGAGAGAATCAGAGAAGGGTGCGGGAGACGTTACAAAGTGTTGCACATGAGAAAAATGCGAGAAGATGTGGTGGAGGCGATATTAACGGGGAGAAGGCATAGACTGGGGAGTTGACCTAGTCAACAGACTTGGTATGGACCAATCAGAAGGTTCCTGGAATAAGACGAAATAGACTACGCGACAAAAAATACAATAAAATGTTAAATAATTAAATAAAAAATAGAAAATGAATGAATTAATAATGTAAATAAAATATGTTAGGAATAATTTAAAGTAAATCTTGGTGATTTTTAATTAATTAAATAATATGATTAAAAGGTTTATAAGAAATGCATGGTATTATTTATAGACATGAATACCCATATACATAGTATTTTGATTTGTAATTAATGATTGGGATTTTTACCCGACAGACCCTATAATCTTTTCCAATTACCGCTACGACCTTCGAAACATCCTAATTCCTCCCCTGACCTCGTAAACTTGGTCCGTCTTACCCAACAAACCCTGCCGTCAATTTTAACTATATTTGAGTCAATTACTTGAGTTAGTCTTGAGTTAACTTAACCAATTTACCATCAAACATTCAAAGTAGACCTGGGAGGGGACATCAGGGAAACAGCATCCGTGGGGACTCCATCGCCGGGATCTTGGGGGAGGGGGGGGCGCATGGAGCAGCGACGCCGGCCAGGGGGGGAGCTGGGGAGTGGGGAGGGTGCAGCGGCGCGCGGGGGTGGGGGTGTTGGGTGCAGCGTCGAGGGGGGGAAGCCGGGGAGTGGGGAGGGTGCAGCGGCGCGCGGGGGTGGGGGGTGTTGGGTGCAGCGTCGCGGGGGGAGAGCCGGGGAGTGGGGAGGGTGCAGCGGCGTGCCGGGGTGGGGGGTGTTGGGTGCAGCATCGCGGGGTGGAGATCCAGGGAGTGAGGAGGGTGCAGCGGTGCGGGGGAGAGGGGAGGGTGCAGCAGCTCGCGGCGCAGGGGCAGGTTGCAACATCGCCGGGGTTTGGGGAGGCGGGGGTGCAGCGGCTCGCCGGGGAGGGGGGAGGGTGCAACGGTGCGGGGGAGAGGGGAGGGTGCAGCGGCTCGCGGCGCAGGGGCAGGGGCAGGGTGCAGCAGCGCGGGGGTTTGGGGGGGGGGGTTGCAGCGTCACAGGGGGGAGAGTGAGGAGGGTGCACGGGCGCGGAGGAGAGCCGGGGAGAGGGGAGGGTGCTGCGACGCGTGGAGCAAGGTGCAGCAGCGCGGGGGTTGGGGGGTTGGGAGCGGCGCACCGGGGAGGGGGAGGGTGCTGCGGCGCGCGATGCAGGGGCATGGGTGCAGCATCGGAGGGGTTTGGGGGGACGGGGGTGCAGCGCCGCGCCGGAGAGGGGGAGGGTGCTGGGCACGGGGCTGTCGGCGGGGAACTGTTCGTCGGCCGAGGAGCTGTTCGCGAGGCTCCTCGGCGACGACAGTGGTGATGCTCAAGCGCTGGCGGGGGAGCGACGTAGGGTGAAGGGGGATCAACTCCTCTAGAATGATGAGTGGCATAAAATGTAAATTTGATAAATAAATTGGGTGTAATATAAATGAACATAACAGAATCGGGTTAATTTTAACGGGTAAATAAACGGGAGTTAACCACAGGGTCTGTAGGGTAAGGGTTAGCAAGTTTACGGGGTTGGAGGAGGAATTAGGATGTTTCGAAGGTCGTAGCGGTAATTGGAAAAGATTATAGGGTCTGCCGGGTAAAAATCCCTTAATGATTTTTATACATATATACATAATTTAGTATTTAATTTATTTACAATAATTTACAAGGATTTTAATGATATTTTTAATCAATTTTTATGAGTTAAGTGATTAGGTTAATTAAATATGTATAAGTACAATATATACATGGTGATACATATACAATAAATACATGTTTATCTTTATTGATTTTTGATTTTATAATTTTTATTTGTATTTGATATGGGTTAAACATAATATTTTGCAAGTAACAAAAAATATAATATTCACAATTATGCACAGGAAAATATAATTAAATAATTCATACAATATATACAGGCTCGATGTACAATAATACACCAATTTGCCATATTTCACACCCTGACTCAGAATTTTATGAAATCACCTCCACTTTAAAGATAATTTAATTTGAAGTACAATGAAAGTGAGTTTGATGAATTTGGAGTTTAGGTGGTGAAGATATTGGTCTGGAAAGTCTGTACTTTTGTGGCTTCTAGAGAGTGTGATTATGTACACTATATACATAGATTTATTTTGCAATTATTTTTGTTATTTACAAGAGGCTTTTATCATGATTATTTACAAAGGGTTAGGTGATAAAATAAGTAAAGAATTTTGTATTACAGATAATATTATACAAGTGACGAAGATATATAAGTATTACGTATATTTTTGGTGAATTTTGGCCTTATCTCTCCCTACTTAATTCCTTATCGATCAGGTTAAATCTTGACCTTCTCTTGGGGTTGGATTCAGCCTGTATCTATTACATATATACAGTCTTTTTTTTTCTTTATTTTTTCCTTTATTTCTTTACTTATTTATTTTAGGTTAAAAGGTGATAAATATAAAATATTTACACAAAAATGCAGGTTAGTATGAATATAGATTTATTAAAATATACAAGTATTTAACAAGGGATTTTAAGCTAAAATAAATGAATAAAGATGAAGAAATGTAAATTCATCATCCCTCTGTGCTTTACCTTTGCTAGTCCCATAGCAAACACTTATTTTAAAAAAATAAGTGAATAAAAGAAAAAGAAAGAAAAAATAAAGAAATTAGGACAATATTGAGTATTAAACTTATCTTCATAAAGTTGTAATATGGAGCTCTGTCAGACCTTTGGATTATTATTGTAGTGGAACCTTAATGAGAAATGAATTTAAAACCTAACAGCCCTCAAGCTCCACAAGACTCTTATTCAGGTCGTCTCAACAGTCAGGTCAGAACAAGTCTACATAGACAAATTGTTATGACTATGAATCTTTACTTGTACGGTGTAAACGAAATATAGCTCATCATCTCAAAAGTAGCAAAGAAATAGCCTCTCTCAACAAGGTAACTCTATTCCCCGGGTTTAGCAACTCTTTCCTCGAGGAGTGGGGATATTCCCTTCTACTTTCAAGTACAACCAGATCAAGAAGAGGAGATGGAGAAAAGAATGGATGGTAACCAGTGTAGCTACCTATCATTGGATGCATGACCAGTGTAGCCAAGTCATCCAGCTGCAAGCTTACAAAAATTTATCTTTAAAGCACATCTTGTTTTCTTACACTCCGGTAGGCATTTTACTTTTCAATCAAACATGTCCACTTTTGGAGATTCTGCATTGTTTTAATATATAAAAGGTGCAACATGTACATAAGAATTTTTTCCTCTTGATCTAGTAGACTATCCCTCTTTCGAAGCATTATTACAACCCTACTGCATCCTGTCTTTAGACCTCAATGCTACTAGACCAGGTTGAGATGTACTACCCTTTCTAAAGGAAGATGGATATTCCCACTAGTTGTTACATACATGTGTGCTACCCCAAGCCAAAAGATTCTTCCTCCTCACCACATCCTCCATGAAGAGCTATGTGTAGAGTGCTTATCCAAGTTAAGCCACGATCTAAAAGAATCATCCGTACATGTTAATTATTCTACATAGACTAATGAAGATGACATGTGAACATAGTCTTATGGACCCAAAGAATTAAGTTGCCAAGACCTGAAAAGTCTTAATTCCAATTCTTATAAGGTTCCTCTGAGATTAAGTGGATTAAGGTCCAATTAAGTTCCATTCTTCAATTTTATTCCAGACTCAGTTTAAATGTCAATACTTTTCTGAAAAAAAAATACATGCAAATGCAATAAATATATACAAAGCATTTTTTAAGTGAAAAAAGGGTTAGTAATATATATACAAGTATATACAAGGATTACACAATATTTTTGCAAGAGGGTATGAGTTTTTAGAAATTTATTTACAAAATAGAAGTTGATGAAAGTTTATATACACATATGGATTTTATGCATTTATATACATCCTAATCACATTTGTATAGTCATTTAAATTAATAAAAGTATGAGTTATGGCTAAAGTAAATATACAATATATACAACACCCCCTATACATAGCTCGAACTATGTCCTCATAGTGATCAAAGAGCTTAAAAAGGAAGACATAACTTGTGCTAAGTATAGAAATGTGTAAAACAGTCTATACAACAACGACTCAAAGAATGAATAGAAGTTGGTGATCCCGCTTAATTAGGATTATTAAATCCTAAGTAGTAGAAGACTGTACAAAAGGAAAACATCGAGAAAAAGAATTGACGGACTCAACTGCTCGCCTTGCCCCCTATAGTTAGGGTAGAATAGACCTAAGTATAGAATATCAACAAGTTGAGGGACAAGCAAGAGATCAAAAGAATAGAAAAATAAAAACACAAAAGAGACGATATGAACAACATTACTCCCCCTATACTTAGGGTAGAGTATCACTAATTATAAGCAACAACAAGAGTGATGAAGCAGGATGAATATGAACAATACAAATCGTTCACCCCCTATACATAGGCTAAAGAACACCCTAAATATAGCATATATACACACGGAAAGAGGTGAACGATAAAACGGAAGAAGAAAGAATGAAACGACATGATATACAAGAAGTAGTCATCTCATGTATCAAACGCAGAAGATGGAATCAAAGGATCATCGTCTGATACCACACATATAAAATCAACTACGGACATGAATGTATCATGATCTAGATATGGCTTTTGCAACTATTCGTTCACAACAAATGGCTATGCATCAGATGACAACCAGATATGACAATGCTACCATTGTCACACACACAACTCTCACAATGAATGGTCCTGGCCATTTGCTTTTCAATTTTCTTAGAAATAGCTTCAACTTAGCATCAAATAACTAAACTTTCTGATCAGGGGAGAAAGTCTTCATTCGAATGTATTTATCATGCCAATGCTTGACTTTCTCCTTATACATGAGTGAGCTATCATATGAAAAGTCTCAGAATTCCAATAATTTATTCAAATCCAACTTCATGTTTCTTCATGCCTTCTCATAATCAAGATTATATACACAGAGTGCCCATAAAGATTTGTGAATTATTTCCACTAGCTGGTGGCAAGGATTTCCATACACCTATCTATAGGGAGACATAACCAAAGGAGACTTGTACGCCGTCTGATAAGCCCATAGAACTGAGTCAAGAATCTGGGACTAGTTCTTCCTATCTTGACGTACAAGTTTTTTTGCAAAATTATCTTTGTCTCCCTATTTGAAATTTTTGCCAAGCCATTAGTCTGTGGGTTGTAGGAGACGCTACTCTGTGCTCAATGGCATACTCCTTTACAAGCTTCTTGACTTCTCTATTAATGAAAAGGCTTCCCCATCTGAAATGAGTATTTTAGGAATCTAGAACCATGCAATAATATGGTCCTTGAGAAAGGTACACACCGTACGACTATCGGCGGCTCGGGTGGGATAGCCTCCACCCATCGACTAATATAATCCATGACAAGCATTATGTACTGAAATCCCTAACTGACAGGAACTGGGACCATGAAGTTTATCCCTCAAGTGTCAAAGACATCAGAAATTTGAATGTATCTTAGGGGCATGGTATCTTTCAAACCAATGGTTCCTCCCATCTTCTAATAGTCAGTAAAGCCATGAGCATACTATGTAGCATCCTTAAACAATGTTGGCCACCATAGGCCACTCTGTAAAACCTTTGATGCCATGCGCTTCCCCGAATGATGCCCACCAGATTCTAGTTTGTGACAATGCTCAAGTACACTACTATGTTCCTCATGAGGAATGCACCTTCTCCAGATACAATATGCACCCTCACGAAATAGGTACGGATCCTCACATTTGTAATAATGTATCTCAAACAGAAATATGTCTACTCTATGCTTTGGCCAATCTTGTGGAACTTTCTTGGAGACAAGATAGTTCACAATATCAGCATACCACGGGAGTGAGTCCACAGACAAAATGGCCTTATCTGAAAGGTTTCAGAAATAGGGATCTTGTTCTGCTCAGAGGTCTCTACATCCGTGATACAGGAAAGGTGATCTGCCATAATATTTTTCACTCCAGGTTTATCTCAAATCTCTAAATTAAACTCCTGGAAAAGAAGGATCCATCTTATAAGGTGTGGTTTGGCATCCTTCTTTTCCTGTAAGTATCATATGGAACTATGATCCGTGTACACAATAATGTGGGAACTGAGGAGATAAGATCTGAACTTTTCTAGCCCAAACACAACAGCTAACATCTCCTTCTCTGTAACTATGTAATTTCATTGTGCTTCATCCAGAGTCTTGCTATCATAGTGTATAGCAAATGGTATCCTATCCCTTCTCTGTCCTAAAATAGCTCCAATTGCATAATCTGAGGCATCCGTCATGATCTCGAAAGGAAGAGACCAATCAGGTGGTTATGGTACAGGAGTACTAGTAACCATATATTCCATATGATTGAATGCAAGAAGGACTTTCTCATCAACCACAAACTCACTCTCTTTGCATAGAAGCTCAGTTAAAGGTCTGACGATCTTGCTGAAATTTTTTACGAGTCGCCTATAGAATCCTACGTGTCCTAGAAATGACTTCAACTGCTTCAAGTTCTGTGGCGGCTCAATCTTGGATATCACATCTATCTTAACTGGGTCAACCTTCATACCATCTTTGGAGATGACATGGCACAATACAATCCCATTAGTTACCATATAGTGACTCTTCTCCCACAAGAGAACTAGGTTTACCTCACAGAACCGTTGAAGAACTCGGTCTAAATGAGCAAGAAGTATGTCAAAATTATCCTCGTAGATCGAGAAATCCCATAAAGACCTCAAGGAAGTTACCCACCATGTTGGCAAAAACGACCAACATACAGCTTTGGAATGTAGCGGGGGCGTTACACAATCCAAAGGGCATCTGTCTAAAGGTGAAGGTGTCAAACAAACAAGTGAAAATAGTTTTCTCCTCATCATCAAGAGCGATAGTAACCTGGTTATATAACAAGTACCCATCCAAGAAACAAAAGAACTCTTTCCATGCCAACCTCTCAATAATCTGATCAATAAAGGGCAGCAGAAAGTTATCCTTCTTGATAGTTGAGTTCAGGCACCGGTAATCTACACAGACACGCCATGAAGTATGTACCCAGTTCGGAATCTCCTTACCATGATCATACTTTAACATAGTAATCCCAGATTTCTTCGGTACCACATGTAAAGGGTTGACCCATTTGGAATCTGAAATGGGATATATGAAGCTAGTATCACACTATTTTCTGATCTCCTTCATGACAACCTCCCTTAGATTTTGATTTAGGCGAAGCTAACATTCACGGGAGGGTTTACAGTCATCTTCTAGGTAGATATGATGCGAGCACAAAGATGGATTAATCCCACGGAGATCTAAAATATTAAATCCTATTGCCTTGTGGTCTCTCTCAAGAACCTCTAGCACGCGAGATTCTATTTCATAGGTCAACTACGAGCTGAGGATGACCAGAAACATCTGGGGGCACAAGGAAGGCATATTTCAACATTGAAGGTAAAGCCTTGAGCTCAGGTGGGGTCTGAATCGGCTCTACAATAACCTCTACTACTGCACTTGTAGACGTTATGTAATCAGTACCATGTGAATCGCCTACCTTGGCTACTAATGGCTCAGCAAGTAAAATCTATGATAGATCTGCAACGAATGATCTCTACTCAGAAAGGAGGGGCTCATCAGCTAACGGCTCAGATATCTCAACAATAATCTCAGAAAGATGTCTCATATATATGCATAACTCAGAACATAGGGCTCATATATCTTGTACTTCAGAATTCTCAGAAGGAGGCATGTCAATAGTAGTCTTGGAATGATATTTCAAAGGAATATTAGAAGGTGCCTCCCAAAACTCAGAGTGATCCCCAGAAATCAGCTCAAACTGCCCATCAACAAATAACTCATTTAGATCAACAAGGGAACTCATTTGAATTGTGCTTTCTAGAGGGTCCTTTTGGGAAAGGAACTCCTGGGTATCTATGAAATCAGTGAAAAGATATGTCTCTCAGAATTTAGCAAGAAAATCATAGTCCTCTTTCTCTGGTGTATCTCTTTTTCTCTCATCTGCTGTTGGAGGCGGTGATGGTCTAGGATCGGGGATCGTCTCTATTTTCAACTTGTCACTACGAGAGTGAAAGATGATCTCTCCAGTACCATAATCAATTATTACTTCGGCTGTTTGGAGGAACGGTCAACATAGTATGATCGGGGTATGGAGTAACAACGCAGGTGTGTCCATATCCATGACAACGAAATCAATAGGGAATTTCATTCCTCGCGTCGTAACAATAACGTCCTCTAAAATGCCTCTTGGCCTCTTAATCAATTTATCAGCAAACTGAAGGATCATTTTGGTTGTTTAAGGAGGCCCTAACCCAAATTTAGTTAGTAAAGAGGATAGCATGAGATTAATGGAGGAACTGTTATTGAGAAGCGTGCAATAAAACTCATGATAAAATATTTGGCAACGGATGTGAGGTGCTCCCTTATCTTTCTTTTTGGGTGGGAGGTTGCTGATGGCATGAACTGTGATGTGTTTTTCTGTTTTCTTTCGTCTGTTCTGCCTTGGTTGACACTTTTCTGTACATGCCTCTTTCATTCTCTTTTTCACTGCAGGCATGTATTCCATGACCTTAAGGAGTGACATCTATAAAAAGATATCCTGTAAGATCTCAACCACTCCAGGTGCAAATAGGGTTGTTTTTAATTTTGGATTTTTTTATATTTGAGAACAAAGAAAATGGAACAAAATCAGAAGAAACATTCAAATGTTCATTTCTATTATTCAAAGTGGAATCCTAGTTTACAATAGGACAACTAGAATCAATCTGTACACAGTTGTTTACAATAGGGGAAAGCAAATCTGAATCTAAAACAGAACGGGATGCTGTAGTGGTAAAGAGGAAGAATCTGCGACTGTATGTTCTCCCTTGCTACTAGTGATCTACATCTGCCTTGTGAAGGTAAAGGTGGTGAAGGTGGTGAAACTCGAGACTTAAGTGTTGCTACACTGGACCTCACAGCTGTTGGTGAAGAAGATGATGTGGAGGATGATGCTTTCTCAGTGGTTCGATTCCCCAACCCCAAGTTATGAGTAGGCGGTTGCAATCTCCTATGGCTCCTGAGATGAATGGCATGAGATAAACATGTAAAATCAAGGGATATACATGTCTCAGATGTGGGTGGGTTATTGGCTACCTGCTCTTTGTGTCTGAAATTGTTGGGGTTGGCTTCGACCTGTACTGGATTAGTGTCTTTGCGGTTGTCTGGCGTCGATCCTCTGAGTCAGTTCGTTCATGTTCTTCATTATAAATGAAAGTTAGTCCAAGGACGGATTCACCAAAGGAGCCTCAGTGTGCTCAATGATCGATTGTCGTTGATACTAGTAATGTGGAGGATATCGATAACCATACTGATGCTGATAATGAGGAGGAGGAGGATGTGGATATTGTCCATAAAATGCAGTCTGATGTTGGTTAGGATGAGGAAAATATGCAGACTGCTGCTGTTGGTGGCCTTGTCTCCAGTATTGGAACTGAGGTGGAGACTTATAGTGAGGCTGGAATTGCTGGTGATGGTACTACTGTTGTCTCCTCCATGAAACGGGTCGGTGGGTCTCTGACCCTGCTGGGAACCCAACTGACCTTGCCCAGACGGACGGTGATGGTTGCACCCTCAGTCGAACCAAATAACATCCGCCTCCTGAATAATAGGAAGAGGTGGAGCCTGCTCCTCAGGAATATAAGGGACTTCCTGCTCGTACGACACTATCTGTTGTGACTGCTGCGGGACCTTGTTCGGAGTCTGCACGTAATATACATGCTAAACTGTGGAATGTCCAGTAGTGCCTTGTTGTGAAGAAGAAGTATTCTCCCTAGTAGAGGTATCAGTTGTTGCACTCGCTCTATGGACTGCATTATTCGTACTCACAAGATGTTCCAGGTGCTTTGTAATTTCATCCAGCTTGTCCAGGTTCTTCTTCCTCTGTTCGATCACTTGGAGCTTATCAAACTCCTTGGATCACTTTTCAATGATGTCCACTTTGGATAGGTGGTTCCCAATGATGGTCAGATCAGAATTATCCATTCTATCCACTTCATGTGATGCTGTCATATTGACAGTCGTGTGGGTTACTGCAGGAAAGGTGATGGGGTGCTTCTGAAAAGCACGTGAAGAAGAAATAGCTGCTGAGCTCTCAGTCACCTCCTTAAAGATTTGATAAAGGACATCCTCATCCTTGTTAAAGTGACTTCCCCCACAAGCAACATCTACCAACTTCTGATTTTCTATGCTTAAACCCCCAAAGAAATTTTCTATCTCTTGAAGCATGATTGCAATCCATGAGTCTCTAAGAGAAGAGACTTCCTATCTCAAGTCCTATATGATGTAGAGAGCACTCGTGTGTGTGTGGATGAGACATATGCTTCCCACAATACAAATCTATGATCTGAGTGGGGAATCTCCTGATTTCATCTCACAAAATCTTTGTCTCCTATATGTACACGAGGCAACGAAGAAGCCGGGGAGCCACGAGAAATTAGTCTGCCAGTATGACGGCTATACGACGATGATTATTCTCTCAACAAGACCTTGATGGACGACTGTTTACACAAGATTTTCTTGGTGATCGGATAAATTAATGGTAAAAATGTCGTTCCTATCCCCAAAAATCCCGCGACAAACAAGCAAATATTTTTTATTTTTCTTACTTATTAACCTGTATAGCGGATAGGGTCGAACTCAGGGAGGCTACAAATCTTGAGGGTTATTCAATTAATCAAAAATCAATTAAGAGAAAAACAGGAATCTCAAAGGATAACTATCCTTTGTTTTTGTGATTTTTTTATCTTTTTTTATTTTTTATTTTTTTATTTCTAATTTTTTTGTATTTTGTGATTTTTCAAATTTTCAGTGATTTTGATTTTGCATTTTTTTAAATGTTCAAATAGCAAACAATATGCACAAGCACAAGAAATATGCACACCAACTTTTTTTGTAATCTTCCATTATAACAAAAATGCTCAGAAAAATCTAGAGAAAATATTTTTGGGTTTTAAAGGTTTTGAAATATTTTTCGAAATTTTTGTGGAATTTCTAGATGTTTTTGTATTTTTCTAAAAAAATCAAACAGTGAGAAAATACGAAATTGTGCACAGCCTCGAGTAATTTGCAACTTAAAATATTTCAAGTGTCCAAAACTCCTGGCAATTATTTTTATGATAGAAGCAATTATCTACAATCAGAAACTGAAATCACAATTTTTGGATTTTGTAGAATTTATTATGATTTTTATAAGATTTTTGGTATTTTTAATTTTTTTTGGATTTTACAAATAATTAATGCATGAAATTTGTACATAAATTAAAAGACAATGAAATAAAGCTACCCTAATTTGTTTTTGAAATTTTTGGAATTATTTTCAAATTTTTATGAATTTTTGAATTTCAGAAAGCTAAAAATGATATTTTTTATTTTTTAATAATAATAATAAAGGAAGACAAAATGCAAGGGAAAATTTATGGTAGATGTATATGCACATCAAGAGCATAGCATAATTTTTCAAAAAATTTTAGACTAATAAAAACATTTATTTCAGTAGAAGGAACATGCAAATCAATAACTTAATAACAGGGAATGAAATGTAAATAGTTTAGGTTCTTGCATTAAATAAATAACAAAATATAAATGGAGGAGTTTTTTTCACAATTTACCCAAACATGTGTGCTATGCACGTGACTTGAGGCTTTGACTGGACTTCTTTGCAAATTAGAGAGCTTCGAGGGCTAAGATGCAATTTTGATTTTGTCTGGGGTCTTCTGCAAATTTGAGAACTTCCAGGAGGATATTTGTAATTTCCCAATTCTTTATGCAAGCCATAGGTTCCTTCTTCGCTTCTTCAAATCAAGGGAACGACCGCCGCCCTTCTTCTCCCCAAGCCGTGGTGGTCGGCGTGGAGGTCACAGGTTGTGTTGAGGCAGTGCTAGATGATGGCGGCGCTGACCATGGGAGGTTGGCGGGTCGGCATTGAAGGGGGCCGCCCACGGTTGGAGGAGGAGGGGACTAGACCGTGGAGAAGTGCGCCCGGTGGTGGGTGATTCCCAGGCGGTGGGTAGTGCGGAGAGGTCGAGGAGGGCGCCTACTGGAGGTGGAGCTTGCTGCAGGGGTGCCACCCTCAAGGGGCTATGGTGGTGATCGAACAACAGAGGTGATGATGGCCGCTTGAGGGGAGCGGCCCATGGTTGGAGGGTCTGGACCAAGGAGGGGCGTCGAGGGAGGTGGCGGTTTCGTGGTGGCGGAGGTAGCTGATGGAGGCGGGCCGCCCTACGGCGAGGAGAAGCGATCAGGAGAGGGGCGCCGGCGATGACCATGAGGACCAATGAAGGAGGGGCGCCCACGGTGGTCAGGCGGCGTCTGGCGATGGAGAGATGTGCGAGCCATGCTGCGGCCAAGTTTTTCTTATTTTTTTTATTTTGTAAATAGTGAATAAGAAATTTAATTATTTATTTATTTATTTTGTAAATACGAAATATAGGACTAAGAAAAACAAGAGATAAGCAATGTGTTTTTTCAGTTGTTTTCTTTTAATGATCCTGCAAAACAAAAGTTAGAGAAAACAAATGCATTTTTGTATTTTTTATATTTTTTATTTATAAACAATTTAGGAAAATGAGAGAGGATTCGACGAAAATGATAGAATTGAAATCGGTTCTCTGGCCACCATGCGTGGTCGGAGTTGATAGATCGTGGAAGATAGATATTGAATGCGGAGAGATCAAGAACGTGAGATGGAAAATCGAGTCAAAACAGATCAAATCGTGATGAGATTTTTTTAAAAGATCTAGAGAAATAAAATATGATGGAAAAATGCGAAATTTAGACTACAATTAACCTATATAAAAATGAGAAAAATGATGGATCTCACCTTAGGAGCGGAAATGGACCGTGATCGCCTCGACAAAGGCCGACTCGCTGTCATCGGACGGCTCGGAGGCTAGGCACTTTTCTCGACGAAATTTTCTCTCAGAGATCGGGCTCCTCTCTCTAAAGATTGATTAAGTTGGAATGAGGGAGAAGGATTCATATAAATAGAAAATATAGAGATGAAATTTGAATTTTTGAATTTTTTAATTTTTTGGTGGAAGAGATAAGAGAGATGAAAATTGAAATGAGATAAAGATAAAAAGAGACAAAACTATTTACAAAATTATCTAATTTTTTTGAATTTTTGTCACTTTATTTATTTGAATTAAAAAATGTTATTTTTTTTATTTTTTATGGTGGTTAATTAAAAATAGCAACTATATACATATATTATATACATATATGATATTATATACATGGGTAAATGAGGAAATTAGTTTCTTTTTTAATTAATTTTAATTAAATTTTTTATTTTTTAAATAATTAGTTAAAATATTTACAAATATATACAAATACAATATGTACAAAATGTATGGAAAAATTGCACAAACCATCCTGAAAAACCAACTTTTTACTCGTAACTCCAAAAATTATGAAATCACAGCCATTTTAAAGATACTTTAATTTAGAATCCAATGGAAGTGAGATTGGTTCAATTTAAGTTCATATGGAGCCGAATTGGTCTTTCAATTAGTGCTTAATGGCTTTTTCCAAGTGTGGTTACTTTTATTCTGTGCATGATTTAATTGTGCAATTATTTTTATTAATTAGAACACATTTTTATTTACAACTTGATTTTGGAAGTTATTTGATTTGAGGTCAATTAAGATACAAATAAATTAGTGTCAGTTTTATACAGATATACACAAAATAAGTGAGAAGTATTTACAACAACACACACATTTTTTGGATTTTCTGCTTAAGGACCCTATCTCCCCCTACTTTATTCCTGGTCGATCAGGTCAAATCTTGACCTTCTCTCGGGGTTTGGGTCAGCCTATATATAGTCTTCCTTTTTTATTTTATTTTCTTTATTTTTCTTTTCTTTCTTTCTTTATTTATTTTAGGTTAAAATTAGAAAGAAGTGTACAATATTTACACACAACTGCAAGTTAGTAAGAATATGGAGTTAGTGTTTTATGCAGGTGTTTTATAAGGGATTTTAAGCTAAAATAAATGAATAAAGATGACGAATCACAGATTCATCAACTACCACAAGGAGTTGGCAGAGAGAGTGGACATGTATAGAGAGAGTCAAAGAGTTGTTAAAACAATTGCTTCAACGTGTTATATTAAGAAGGCTAGGGTTAGTCATTCTATTATACATGTTTGTATGGCTAGGATGCACTCCTAATTAATAATCAAAGGTTGAGATTAAAAAATTTTACTTGTTCTCCAAGTAAAATAGAATTTAGAAGTATAAATCAATTATTAATTTAAGCTTTCAAAATTTAATCTCAAAATAAATCACATTCTCTTGAATAAAGATGAAAGAAGAAAGCCACCTTCAAAGAACGAGCAAAGGAGATATCCTCCTTCCTCATTTGGATGGTGGACGTCCATCTTTAGAAATTAAGAGAGATTTTCTCTCTCCAATCTCTTTTTAATGTAATCTCATTACATCAAATCCTTATTCATAAAATTATATATCAACAAAATATCACCAAATAATTTGCAAACCATTTGTGACAACTACAAATAATCCATTGACATTTATCATTCATATTCAACAATACAATATTAGATGTAAATCATATTTAGCATTAACTAATAAATTATGAATCTCAATCACAATAAAATTTCTCTTATGATATTGCAGATCATGATTATTGTGGATAGTATTATCCACATTAATTTTATCTATGGTAATTAAATACATATTAGTTATCTTAGACATCTCTCGACGCATGTCCAAGCATTGTGAATCACATCCACATTATCAACCAACTTAATCATCAATTTTTCATTTCTCAGATATTGCAATAATAAAATTATTCTTGAACTCTTTCAAGCATAGTGTGCCTTCTACACAGATACTTGGAAATAAGGATAGTATGAGTACATATTCCACGTATAGTGACTTGGATAGTGAGATATAATCTCACATCCAGATCTACGAGACCTCTCAGAGACATCTAATCAAGTTAGATATAATATCCAATCTTCTCATTGCATCCGGTTCATATTCAGATCAATGTCCAATATTTGGACTAAGATTGGATAATTAGTTTGCTGAGTGAAGTCACTAAAATGCAAACATGCTTCATCACTCACTCGGAATGGAAGTGTCATGGTTATAGAATCGATTAAGATCACATCACCCTCGAGTGTTCCCAATATCTACATCATACATACTAAAAGTCCTAGAATAAACCCGAAGTTCTGATCTTATTTCTATCGTCTCCTTCAGGATTTTATCGTTAAGTTTCTCATTTGATCACTGGGAGTTGGTATCAATCATATGCTTTCCAAAAATATATATCATACCTTCAAAGCATGTCTTATTTCGAAAACAAGACGACCAATGTTGGAATTTAGTTTATCCCAATGTCTCATGAGTGAGCTCATGTCTTTCGGTTCAGTAGTGTATCTGCATGATCCTTTTGAGAGATCTTATTACTCATATATATGCACACCAGCTCGTCGGTGTATATATCTTAGTTAGGTCATCAACATAATGATCCACCTAATTTACATACTTAGACATATAGTAATATATATGTGTCCGGTCAGAGGATGTGTTTCTATATGTGACAACATATGATATAGGTCTTAGTTATCTTGATCTGGCTAAGTCAACTCTTTGACTTGACACCTCTAAATCTTTTCCTATGGAGAGGACCTGCATCAAGAGGTTGGTCGGATGTTAGCCTTTATAGTAAGGATTTCCATCTCCTTCTCAAGCACGAGATCCCTTCTTGATAATCACTTGACGATACAGTTGAGTCATCAATCTAACTCTCTGGATATTCAACCCTACACAAGCCTATATTATCCAAACTTTAGATCAATAACAGTATGATATCAAGATGGACATGGTGCATAATGCTAATTGTAATAAGAGTCCTATTACGCAAATTAGTTACTCTTCATTTCAGTTTAGGAACGATCTCTAATATTTTTACTACATAATGGCTCGATG
The DNA here is from genome assembly GCA_037367405.1 of Ottelia alismoides. Lineage (NCBI taxonomy): Eukaryota > Viridiplantae > Streptophyta > Magnoliopsida > Alismatales > Hydrocharitaceae > Ottelia > Ottelia alismoides. The sequence goes on along the minus strand of JAZKJV010000840.1, from coordinate 150,650 downwards.
TGGGCTCACATGTCCAACAACGACAATGACTATTTTGATGTATTTATTCACCTCTTTACACCTCTCTTATACTCCTTCAAACTTTCGGTTATTGTTGGGATGGATTATTTGTTCTTTTAATAGTTTAAGTGGGACATGTATTCCATTCATGGGTCTTTTTCCCTCGGTTCCCTTTTTTGTTATTAACTCTTTTATTTTGCAAGGTGTAATAAGGACTAGGGGTGTAATATAATCGAACTTGAAGGAACCTACTGAAGGATATGGAAGAATCCTTAAGCGCATCATGGAAGCGTAAGGATTGCATCATATACGATTGAAAGTGACTAGTCATACTAGTTGCTTAGTGCAGTTGAATTTTAAAAATTTAATCGATGAAACCACAAGATCCAAGAACACTTCTTGGATAATTTCATCTAACCACATAATAGATAAAGGAATACCTCGTGTAGTATGGTTGTGATCGAGCCTCTAAGAGAAGAGACCTCATGTCTCAAGTCCTATCCAACGGAGGAGGCGCTTGCGAGCGCGGGGATGAGTCGTATGCTTCTCGCAATCCAAGTAGATGATCCAAGAAATTGATCTCCCGATCTCATCTCATGAGATCGAACAACAACTTCACGAGTGATACACACCAAACAAGACAGAGACCCAAGAGTCATCGAAGCGGCAGCACAACGGTGATGCGACCACGAAGGCAACCTTCTCTCTATGAGATGAGTGGACGACCACTCAAGGAGAAGGAGAAGGGTTGGCTTGAGACTAAGAGAGAGAGAAACGTTGTCAAAGTTGTAATCTGAAGAGCAAGGGGGGCCTCTTCTTATACAGGGTTTTGGGACTCCATGGATGTCAATCCTAGACAACAGAAAATCAATGGATGAGATTGATTTGTGTTAACTTTAATGGTCATGATTTTGTTGTCAAAAAACACAATGACAATTAAAATTATTTAATATCATTTAGTCTTGGAGATAATGGAGGAAGAGATTGCCTCATCCCTAAAATAGGGGGGACGGCCACCAAGTCCCTTTAGGACAATGTGGTCGTCCACCGTCTTGACTTGAAATGAGTCAATATCATTCCAATTCATGGGATTACATCACCTAATGAAATTTCCAAAATCATCTCACAAAAATAATTCATAATTATCTAGTGAAGATTGCAGTCATACCATTGGAATTATGTGAATCACAATTACAACCCAAAATAAAATGTAATTATATTTTCAATTAATCATTCAATGTGAATCCAATTCACATCAATATTAATCAACAAATATAAATTACAGTTAATCTCTCTCTAATATATTATAAATCACATTTATAACATATATGAATAATTGGATATTGTTATTCACATTTTTCATATCCATAATAATTAAATCACATTTAATTATATTGGATTATCATTATCATGCATTTAAATAATATGAATCAAATTCATATTATTCATGATAATTAAATCACATGTAATTATCCATTTCTCAATGGTTAGATATAATTTAATAATGGAATTATTCTTGAACCCTTTCAAGAATAATATGTTTTCTCCAAAGATACTTGGAGAAAAGGACAGGGCGATTGTACGTTCCGCGTATAGTGACTTGGATATTGATATCACATCTCAAATCTAGATCTCATGGACCTCTCATAGATGCTTGATCTAATCAAGGCTGCAAATCTAATATTCTCATTGTATCTGAATCTCATTCAGATCAATGTCCAACACTTGGACCAAGATCATATTACTTATCTACTGAGAGGAGTCACTAAAATCCAGACAAGTTTCATCACTCCCTCGGAATGGAAGTGTCATGGTTATACAATCGTTAATAATCACATCACTCTCAGGTATCCTAATACCTGTACATCCTGCATACTGGAAGTCCTATGATAAACCGAAGATTTAGATCAATTTTGCATTGTCATCTCTAGGGTTTTATCATCAAGTTTCTCATTCTTGGTCATTGGGAGTTGGTATCAATCATATGCTTTCCAAAAGAATATATCATACCTTTCAAATTCTTATCATGCTTCCAAAGCACGACGACCATGCATGGAATTTGATCGGTCCCAATTCCTCGTGAGTGAGCTCATCTCTTCCGGTTCACAAGTGAACCTGTATGTTCCTTTTGAGATCGTATTACTCATATGCCCTCATATGCACCCCAGCTTGCTGGTGTATAGACCTTGGTTAGGTCATCAACCTATTGGTCTGCTAAATGTACATACTTAGATATATAGTAAAACATCTGTCTCTGGTAAGAGGATGCGTGCATATATCGTGACAATTTTTGACATAGGATTTTGGTTATCTCGATCTTGTTAAGTCAACTCTTTGACCTAACTAATCTGACACCTTTTATTCTCTATTCCCATGCAGAGGACCTACATCAAGAGGTTGGTCAGATACCAGCCTAATGTGAAAGGATTGCCATCTCCTACTTAGGTCGGAGACCATCTCTTAACAATTATTTGACAATGCTTGATGAGTCCTCCATCTAACTCCTTAGATATTCATCCAAGAACCAGCCTCTATGATTCAATTATCGAATCAACAGCTGTACGATTATTAAAATGGCCATGGTACATAACCTTAATTGTACAAAGGGACCTTATAGTGCATTCATTCATTCAATCTTAGAAAGGGAGTGAACGAACCAATAACTTTTATTGATAAAACAAATACTACAATAACATTTATTGTAAGAATGTGTCGCCTTGGGTTTACATAGGTAACAATCTCCCACTAGCACTCAAAACCATTCTGGTAAAATCCTTAAACCCATACTCATTACATGATGATCGAAAACCTTCTATGTCAGAGGTTTGGTAAGAGGATCAGCAACGTTGTGGGTAGAGGCCACCTTGGCAATGATGGTGTCACCACTCTTTTGAATCTCCCGAATGATGTGGTATTTCCTTTCCACATGCTTTCTCTTTTGATGCCATATGGGATCATTCGTCTGGGCAATGGCTCCTGTGTTATCACAGAGTAACATGATGGCGCATCGGAGGAAACTATGGCAAGTTCCAAGACGAACTTGCAAAACCACACCGCCTCCTTTGCATCATTCGATGCGACAATGTATTTTGCTTATTTTGTTGAATCCATTGTAGTGTCTTGCTTCTCCAGCTCACAGTACCACCGTTGAACAGGAACACAAACCCAAATGTCGACTTTCGATCATCTATATCCGATTGGAAGTCTGAATCTGTGTATCTCAGAATTGGACATCACCATCTCCATATACCAAGATGTAATCTTGCGTCTATCTTAGATACTTAAAAATGTTCTTCACTGCATGCCAGTGTTGTTCTCCGTAGCAAGAGTGGTAGAGACTTACCACTCCCACTACATGGCAGATATCTGGCCTAGTGCACATCATGGCGCACATTAAGCTTCCTACAGCTGATGCATAGGGGCATCCATCCATGGCTTTCTTTTCCTCAACAGTTTGAGGAGCCATCCCTTTAGATAGGTGGATACCATATCTTAATGGGAGGAAACCTTTCTTGGAACTATCCATACGGAAATGTTTAAGAATTTTCTTAATGTACCGATGTTGTGACAATCCCAATATCCTCTTTTCTCGATTTCTGAACAGCTTCAGACCCAAGATATAAGAGGCTTCTTCAAGATCGTTCATCTCGAAGGTATGGGATAGCCAAATCTCAACACTGGTCATCATCGGTGTATCATTCCCAATGATAAGGACATCATCTAAGTAAAGCATAATGAATACAATGGTGTTCCTAATAAGCTTCTTGTACACACAAGATTCATCAAGATTCTGCACAAAATCATAACTCTTTATGGTTTCGTCAAATCTGATGCTCCAGCCACGAGAAGCTCGTTTGAGCCCATAGATGGATTTCTTTAACTTACATATTTTACCTTCCTTGGTTATGAAGCCCTGGGTTGCTCCATATAGATATCCTCCTCGAGGTATCCATTGAGGAAACTTGTTTTGACATCCGTCTGCCAGATGTCGTAGTCAAGAGATGCAGCTATAGCTAGAATTGTCCTGATAAAGTCTCTACTTTCCCATCAGGTCCCCTCTTTCTCTTGAAGATCCACTTACACCCAATGGGTTTTACCCCTTCAGGTGGATTCTCTTGGGTCCACACTCCATTCTTATGCATGGAGTCAATCTCTGACTTCATTGCTAGCATCCATCTATCCATGTCATGATCCGCGAGTGCTTCATCAAATGAAGTGGGATCATTGTCAGTTTCACCTGACACATGGAATCCATACCTTTTTGGTGGTGCAACGCAACCACCCTCGAACTCCTTCGAAGAGGTATGTGTGTTTCATCTTTATTTATCTCTTTAGTTTCTCGTTCAGGAAACTCAGAATCCGCAGAGGAATCAATGAGTTCTTCTACTTCAATTTTGTCTTGACCTTTAAGGAAGTCATCCTCCAGAAATCTTACATCTCTAGAGACGAAAACCTTCTGGGTCTAAGGGTCATAAAGCTGATATCCAATACCATCCTTAACATTACCCAATAAAGTAGCACTCTCGAGTGCGAGATTCTAGCTTACTTGCATCCATGTTCTTCACATGGTCCAAGCAACCCAAAACCCTCAAGTGATTAATACTAGGTTTGATTCAATACCAGAGATCATGAGGAGTCTTAGGTATGGAGTTGCTATGAATCTTGTTTAGGGTATATATTGTAGTCTCTACTGCATATCCCCATAAACCAAGGGGTAAATGTTCTTTGCTCATCATTGAACGGACCATATCCATGATGGTCTTGTTGCGTCTTTCAGCAACACCATTAAGTTGGGGGTTCCAGGAGGAGTGAGATTGGAGACAATGCCATTCTCTTTAAGGTATTCCTTGAATTCATCTGAGAGGTACTTTCCACCTCGGTCAGATATAATCCATTTAATCTTCCTATAGGGTTGGTTTTGAACCATATCCTTGAACTCTTTGAACTTTTAAAGAATTTTAGATTTATGATGTAATAGGAAGATAAACCCGTATCCCAAACGGTCATCAATAAATATCAAATAATATCGATATCCATTTCAAGTCGTGGTACTGAAGGGACCACATACATTAGTATATATTAGGTCAAAAATTCCTTCGCGTCGTGTAACCTTGTTATGAAAAGGAATCCTAGTCATTTTACCTCGAATACAATGTTCGCAGGTAGGCAAAGATTGAACCTGTGGAAAATCTAATGGTTCATCCTTTATCAATATATTGATCCTATCAATAGATAAATGACCAAGCCTTTGATGCCATATCATGTTTGAATCATTTCCATTCTCCTTGGATATTTTAGGATTTTTTAGTGGCAGTAACACTCATGACATGTTCATCAATGCATAATTCATAGATTCCACCAGAAGTCAAAACACCATCCGTAATATGGTTATCATAATGACTTATGACTAGTTTATTGCAGAAAAGGGATAAATATCCACTTCTAACATGCTTACATACATATATTAAATTCCTTCTGAGTTTAGGTACATAAAGACACTCTTTAAGTACTAGGACTCATCCACTAGATAATGATAGTCGGCAGGTCCCGACGGCGACTGCTGCAACAATTACATTAGATCTCATCTGGATGACTATCTCCCCTTCATCAAGACTCTTAATTTCCTGAAATAGATGCAACAAATTGCATACATGAATAGAAGTACCAGAATTTATAACCCAACTTCCATCTCGTCCAATGAGAAAATTAGTTTCAATGATGAAAGTAGATTTCATACATGTCAGGGCTTTACCATTGTCGATCGACTTCGGGCAATCCAAACAATTGCGCTTCCAGTGCTCTAGCTTCTTGCAGTGATGACAAATATCGGTTTTCTTCGACGCTATTAGAGTGGATGCGTTGGAGGATGAGACAAAGCCTTTACTCTTCTTCTTTGTCTTCTAGGTCGGGCCCTTCCAAGAACCATTCTTCCGACCGTGCTTTCCTTTGACGTATGCAACCATTGCACTACTAGAGGGGCCATCCTTCTTCATTACGTATTCTGCAGACTTTAATGCAGACAATAGCCCAGCATTAGTATAATCAACTCTGCTCATGTGGAATGTGACCACAAAGTTGTTGAAAGACTTAGGGAGCGACATCAGAATGAAGTCATCCTGCATATCTGAGTCCATGAAGGCTCCCAAGGTTTCCAGCTCAGAAAGGTACCCAAGCATTTTGAGTACTTGTTCTCTGACAGAGGTCCCCTCCTACATCTTGCAGCGAATAAGTTCTTTCATTATATTATGATGCTATGTGCGGTTTACATCACTGAACATTTCTCTCAAATTAAGCATGATATCGTGGCAAGTGTTCATCTCCACATATTGCTTTTGAAGCACATTGGACAATGAACCCAGAATGTAACACCTTGCCAGATTATGATATTCATCATTTTTTTCATTATTAATTTCTTCCAGAGTCTTCGGGTCTATGTACTTGTCCTTTGACAGCACATAAGAGATGCACTCAACGGAAAGGACAAGATCCAAATTTCGGATCCAATTCAAATAATTTGGTCTACTCAAGTGATTGATCTCTAGGAGCCTGCTAAGTGAGTTCATGGACTTCATTTTTTAAAATTAATGAATGCACTATATTAGAATATATAAATAATAGTATCTTCAATTGTATTTCTTTGATTAAGGAATTTTTAATCAAATTAGTCTTGCTTTTTCAACTTTGAAAGTTCATTCCCTTGATCACTTTCAAAGCAAGAGATATACTTACTGCTATATCTCTAGCAAGAACTTAAAACTCCTCTTTATCTTTGTCACATCCCAATAATATGAAAACCTATAACTCGGATAAAGAGAAGCGGGAACACATTCCGTCTTGCAAGTCCAACTTGCATTTACCAATTTGATCTTTCACTCCCGGGCCCACCACCCCTAAGGTGATATTGACCCATCACTAATTGAACCAACCGCCAATATGCTTAAAACTTGCTTTACGCAATCCAATATCACCCCAATAATATGAGGACCCGATATTGGGGTCACTGCGCATACGGCCTCACTCTTTCAAGAAGCAAAGAGCCCGATCCAAATGCATTTGTATGTAGGAGCTGTCACTTCAGACAGGCGTCTCCTACATACAATCTCCGGCGATGGAACCCTTTGCCTCGACAGGAGACCATGGATGTCACTTATGTGATCCTCCACCTAATATTCAAATTCTAATTAATTATCATGAATCATATTCATATAACTAATTCTTCCAAGGGAAATATACATCTATTCATAATAGAATGTTTTAATTTGAATATAATTGATTTAATCATATTAAATTAGTTATAAATCCAATTCAATCAATCAACAAACTTGGTTGTTACTTGAAAGGATGGTATTATCTCAAAAATACGTATATTTTGAATTTTGTTAATCAGAAAAATAAATCATGATCTCTCAAGCATTATCCCTTCCCTACCCGTTGTCATGGCCAGCACCGACGGAAGTGGGACAGACCGCTCACGGAGCAACCTACTAACCCAATGTTCCCTGACTAGACACCATATCCGCCTTGGGCAAGGATAATGCCAAATTGACCACTTTGTACTTGAGATGATAATCGATTTTTCAACCGAAGTTGAACCATATAATAATAATCAAAAAATTTTTATTTATATTATAAGGAAATTTTCTAAACATATTCCCAATCCTATTCAAGCAACTTTGTTTGTTGGAAGGTGGATGATGTAACCAATTTGTGATCTAGATCATATCTAATCAATTATTTGATAAGGCAGTGTCATCTAAAGAACTAATTATCATCAAATATTTCTCAAATATTTATCCATAATTATTCCAGGAAATTATTCATTAATTTCAAAAATTTATTAAATGGCAATCATAAGGTTCTTGATTAGGAATGTAATTTCCAGTGTGACCCTTGCTCACTAAAATTATCATATCTCAACCAATTTAAATCTAAATCATGCAAAATAAGTTTAAAAAGTTTGATAATTTGATTTATAATAGAACTCAAGTTATTAGCACAAATTTCCAGACATTTCAAAACAATAACTAACTCTATAATTACGTCAAGATTTGCCATCCCCGAAACAGTGGATATATGTTCATTAAAAAGATCATATCTTGAGCAATCAGATTCCAAATCACGCAAACACAAATCCCATATTTTGCTTAATTAATGGAGAACATAATCGAATAATAATTTCATGTCTAGTTATTTTAAACGGGGCCGAAAAATTCACAAAATAGGGCTGCATGAATGAAATGCGATAAAATTTTCACAAGCCTTAATCAGCTCAAGTCTTCCTAAGTTTATGAATCATATCCAATACCTCTGACCTATGGTTCTGATATCATGTGAAGGATATGGAAGAATTCTTAAACACATCATGGAAGCGTGAGGAACACATCATATACGATCGAAAGCGACTAGTCGCACTAGTAGCTTGGTACAGAGGAATTTAAAAATTTTAATCGATGAAACCATATGATACAAGAACAATTCTTGGATCAGTTCATCTAACCACATAATAGATAAAGGAATACCTCTTTTAGCGTGGTTGTCATCGAGCCTCTAAGAGAATAGAACTCATGTCTCAAGTCCGGTCCGTTGGAGGTGATGCTTGCGAGCGCGGAGATGAGTCGCATGCTTCTTGCAATCCAAGTCAATGATCCAAGCAATGGTCTCCTGATCTTGTCTCATGAGATCAAACACCTTCTTCACGAGTGAGACACACCAAAGAAGATGGAGACCTAAGATTCGTTGAAGCGGCAACACAAGGACAATGCGACGACGAAGGCGACCTTCTCTCTATGAAATGAGTGGATGGCCACTCAAGGAGAAGGAGAAGGGTTGGCGTAAGAATGAGAGAGAGAGAGACGTTGTCGAAGTTGTAATCCTAATAGCAAGGCGCGCCTCTTCATATATAGGATTTTGGGAGAACATGGATCTCAATCATGGAAACACTAAATTAATGGATGATTGATGTGTGTTAGTTTCAATGGCCATGATTTTGTTGTCAAAAAACACAAAAATAATTAACTTAATTTAAATTAATATATATAATGATAAATCAATATAATTAATTTCAAAATTAAATCATTTAATCTTGGAGATAATGGAGGAAGATATTGCCTCATCCCTAAAAGGGGAGGACGGCCACTAAGTCTAGTACAATGTGGTCATCCACATTCTAGACTTGGAATGAGTCAATCTCATTAAAATTCATGAGATTACATTATCTCATGAAATTTACAAGATTATATCATAAAAGTAACTCATAATTATCTTGTGAAGATTGCAATCATGCCATTGGAGTTATGTGAATCACATTCACAACCAAAAACAAAATGTAATTATATTTTCAATTAATCATTCAATATGAATCCAATTCACATCAATATATAGTCATAAAATATAAATTACAATTAGTTTGTATATAATGTATTATAAATCACATTTATAACATATATGAATAATTGGAAAGTGTTATCCACACATTTTTCATATACATAATAATTGAATCACATTTATTTATATTGGATTATCATTATCATGCATTTCTATAATATGAATCAAAATCATATTATTCATGATAATTAAATCACATTTAATTATCCATTTCTCAATGCTTAGATATAATTCAATAATGGAATTATTATTGAACTCTTTCAAGAATAATGCACTTTCTCTGCAGATACTTGGAGATAAGGACATGGCGATTGTACGTTCCACATATAGTGACTTGGATATTGAGATCACATATCAAATCCAGATCTCATGGACCACTCATAGATGCTTGATTTAATCAAGGCTGCAAATCTGTTCTTCTCATCGTATCTTAAACTCATTCAGAAAAATGTCCAACACTTGGACCTAGATCAGATTATTTCTCTACTGAGAGGAGTCACTAAAATCCAGACGTGTTTCATCACTCCCTCGAAATGGAAGCGTCATGGTTATACAATCATTTATAATCACATCACCCTCATGTATCCTAATACCTGTACATCCTGCATACTGGAAGACCTATGATAAACTCGAAGATATAGATCAATTTCGCGTTGTCATCTTTAGGGTTTCACCATCAAGTTTCTCGTTCTTGGTCATTGGGAGTTGGTATCGATCATATGCTTTCCAAAAGCATATATCATACCTTTCAAATTCTTGTCATGCTTCCAAATCACGACGACCATGCATGGAATTTGATCGGTCCCAATACCTCATGAGTGAGCTCATGTCTTCTAGTTCACAAGTGAACCTATATGATCCTTTTAAGAGATCGTATTTACTCATATACCCTCACATGCACACTGTCTTGTTGTTGTATAGACCTTGGTTAGGTCATCAACCTATTGGTCTTCCAAATGTACATACTTAGATATATAGTAACACATATGTCTCCGGTCAGATAATGTGTGCCTATATCACGATTGTTTACAACATAGGACTTTGGCTCTCTCGATCTCGTTAAGTCAACTCTTTGACCTAACTAATCTGACACATATGAATCTCTATTCCCATGCAGAGGACCTACATCAAGCGGTCGGTCAGATATCTGCCTAATGAGAAAGGATTGCCATCTCCTACTCAGGTTGGAGATCATTTCTTAACAATCATTTGACGGTGTTTGATGAGTCCTCACTCTAACTCCTTAGATATTCATCCAAACACCAGCCTCTATGATTCAATTATCGAACCAACAACTGTATGATTATTAAGATGGCCATGGTACATAACCCTAATTGTACAGAGGGACCTTATAGTGCATTCTTTCATTCAATCTTAGAAAGCGGGTGAAAGAATCAATAACTTTTATTGATAAATCACATATTACAATAACATTTATTGTAAGAATGGTTCTCATCGGGCTCTCATGGCCAACACCTACTCAGGTTAGATTCGATTTGGTTCACTTAGCATATATAAAGTTCATGTTTGGTTCGATTCGATAAGATAAAACAACATTCAAGTTCGGTTCGACTCAAACCGGTCTACAAAGATTTAAATGAGTACATTAAAGATTCGATTTAAAACTAACCTTGAATATGACCATTTTGCACACATTTTTCGTATTGGTTAGGGCTGGTTGTGTTGAGTAGATTCTGCTCCTTGTGGAAACCTAACCCGTATATTGGACATTGGCGAATTGGAAAAGGGAAAATCCAGTCCTAATTATAGAAGGAAATAAATTATCTTTTAGGAATATAAGTTCTCTTTTCTTATTCATGTGGTAAGAAAATGGAGTATAAATAAAGAGCATGGGTGCATTCCAACATCATCCCAACACAAGTTTATATCACACAAAGAGATAGATAGAGAGAGAGAGAGGGAAGGAGGGAAAAGAACGAAGGTTCGTGACTACAACAGAGTTTGAGGGGAGTATTCTTTGGAACATTTCTTCTCCACTATTCTTGCTTACAATTTGAGATAGATTTATCAATTTAATGACATATCTCCTCTGTACCATTCTCCATTCTTTGGTGATTTATAACACCGTATATAGGTTTGGCTTTGTGTAAGCCCCTCATACGAGATTACTTTGATTATAGTGATTGGTTTTGGGTTGCGATCAATCATGTAGTTTTTCCCGTCACATTGAGAGTTTTCAATGTTAAAAATTCCATGTGCATAAATTAAGGAGGGTTGTGTTACGTAGCCGATAACCAGCGTAAAATAAGTAGAGACAAATACTTATTAATTTGCCTCAAGAAAATTGTATCTTTTCAACATGGATTTAAGCAAACATTTAGATTTCATTGGAGCGTTCTCTAATAGCGACGTGTTGCATCACCCAAATGCAATGAGAAATTGGCAAGGACTGTTTCGGATGTAGTTCAAAATTTGCAAGGGTTCTTGCATGAGGAATGCATGCAAGTAAATAAGTTTTTTTCATTGCATCGTCGCATGGATGCAGTCCAAATTTTGCAAGAGTTATCGCATGATGGGTGCATGCGAGTAAAGAAGTCAGTACAAAAGAGGTCGCAAAAGAAGTTAAGGATAGGTAGTTGGAATATTAGCACTTACAACAAATCAATGGAGATAGTAGATATGATGGAAAGAAGGAATATTCAGATACTATGTCATCAAGAGACAAAATGGGTTGGAGAGAAAGTAAGGGAGATTGAGAAGACATGCTATAAATTACGGTTATCATGTAAAGAGAGGAGTAGAAATGATGCCGGAGTGGTTGTTCATAAGGATTAGAAGGATAGTGTCGTTGAGGCGCAAAGATTTGGGGATTGGATTTTTTTGTTAAAATTAGTATTAGAAAAAAATTATGAACATAATCTCAATTTATGCACTGCAAGTTTATTTAGAGGAAAGGATTAAACAAGCTTTTTGGGAGGATTTGAAAATGTAAAACCCACAAAGAGAGACGACTTGCTGACGAGTCGTGTATCGCCCGAGTTAATTATGGGGAATTATCGAGCATTTAAATTAATGTTGAATTTGTCGTTGTCGGGCAATCTGAATCGATCAATAAATAACCACAATAAATTAATCAATTTTCAATCGCGTAGTTTTTTTGTTTATTTTACTTGGGCAAGTCCCAAGGTCGAACTCAAGGAGTCAAAGGAACAATCTAGATTTTTTGTCTATCAAAGTTCATGCACAGTTTTCGAGATGGATTTTTTTAGTATTATTTAATGTAATTTGGAATGCAATATGCAAATGTAGTCAATTTTTGGGACTAAAATGCAATTTTCAATCAAAGTTGTTCGAAAAATATGAAACTTGGCCGAGATGTTAATTATGATGAAATGAATGCACTATAACTTTTTTTGAATTTTTTGATGCAAGATAAATATTTTTGTTGATTTATGAATGCAAACACAATGAATTTCAAATATTAATTATAATAAAAATTAAACCGAATTATTTTTAAGAGATAAAATTATCAAAGATCTAACACTCGGTGATGGATCTCAGAAAAATCCTAAACCTCAAAAATACAAGATTTAATACCTATTAGAAATTAAATATTTAAATATGCAAAATGATTTTTATAAGGCAACTCATGCATGCAAATGTAATTCTTTGTGGGCACAATGTTAAACACAATTAATCCTTGAATGTTTGAGTTTTTGGCAATTTTTAGAGCAATGGTTAATTACTTATGAATTTCCAAGCATCGAGTGGGCAAAATATGCAATTCTCCACGAGAATAATTATTGCAAATTAACCGTAGAGCATAAAAATATCAAACACATGCCAAAATGTAGAGAATTAGTTGAAGAACAAAGTACTATTTTATAAAATAAAATGATGCAACAGAGCATTTCAAAGTAGAGGGGAAACATAGGGGTATAACTGCAAAACTACAATTATTAAATAAATATAAAATTGCAGTGGAAGGACTGAAATGTAATTACCTACACCCTGAAAGGGGGTTTCTGCAAAACTACCAGAGAAGCACATGCATAGCACATGCTTGGACGATGTGTGAATAGGACGAATGGAGGGGGGTCTTCCCAATTTTTCCAGCAGGTCACGTGCGATGCACGCGACCTCTAGGACTGGGGCTGCTTCTGTAATAAGTGGACTTCGAGGGGTAGAACAGCAAGTTCCCCCAACGCACGTGCTCCTCACGTGCGTGGGGGCCTCGGGCCTCCTACGCCCAGTTTTGGCGTGGCGGAGCGACAGAGTAGGTGGCTCTCTGCGGCAGAGGAGGGTCGGCGTTGAGTGCTGAGGAGCCTCCTGCTCCTGGTGGATGCAACGACGACGACAGAGGTGGGATTCGTTCTTCACGCCTATGGTCGATGTAGCTCAAGGCTTCCAGAGTGTAGGCAGTGAAGGAGTGTGAAGCTCCTGGAAGAGGAGAAGCGTCGATGAAGATGAAGTCGGGGCAGAGCATTGGAGTGTTAGTGATGCAGCACGGTAGAGCGAAGTTGGTGGTTGAAGTTTGAGGAAGATTAAGGCATCGAAGCGGAATCACGGGAATGTATGGCTCAACGAAGGACGTCCGGAGCGGGAAGCTGCTCGCGCTGATGGCAGCACTCCAACGAGGTTGGTGGGGGAGCCTAGGACCTCACCGACTTGGAGGAAGAGGAGGGGTGTTGTCATCGCCGCTCCTCCAACTTGTAGCGTGCAATCGGCAGATGATTGAAGGTGGCTGGATGGCATCTCTTAAGTAGGGCGAGGAAGAGAGCTTGACATGACAGGCGATCTTTGGGTATTTGACGAGGGGTGGGCCAACGTGAGATTGAGGAGGGGATCGGTGTGAGATCGGTGATGGAGATCGATATGAGATCAGCGGGGGAGGAGATCGCGGTGGCGACAAGATTTGGGGGAGCCACCGCCCGATTGGGAAAGGCGGGGGGCTGGGAAGATGGCACATGCGGATCACGTATGCTGGGGCACGTGCTCTGCACGTGCATCCCTTTTTTAGAAACACAATATAAAAGGGCCCAAAATGGGTGACACGTGGTCGCTCCAGGAGCTGCCATGTGTTAGCCCCAGAAAATTCGAGAAATGAATCATAAAGAAAATTTAAAAACAAATAGCAAATGACCTCGAATCAAAAACTTTCTTCACAAAAGTTGTTCGTCCCGATAAGATCTACAAATTTCATGAAGGAATCAAAATCGATCATTTGTGTAAAGTGATATTTCTGGGGTATTCCATGTACATAGAATACCTTGATTTTTGGTTTTATAATTTTTTTGTCATTTTCAAATCATATTAAAATCCAAAAAAATATGATAAAATCAAAGATAAATATTTATACATTAATCTATTTTTCTTTTTTTATTATGTAAGAAAAAGAAGAAATGAAATAAAATACGAAAAAGACAATTTTTGTACAGATGGTTAGTGAAGACTCAGACTAGTTAGTTTCTTTGATTTTAAGCTCAGTTTGGATTTGGATATTTGCGCATTTTAATAAAATATGATCAAAGAAAACAAATTAAAAATAAATAAAATTGAATGAGTTAATTATGTACATAAAATAATAAGTTAAAAATCACTAAAATACAAAATGTACAAAAGAGGCCCAAAACCCAACTTTCACATATGAACTCCAATTCACTTGTTGAAGGTATTTGAATATACATTAGTTCAAAAGTGAGTAGGATCAAATCGGACACTAGATGAGGATGGTATTGAGGTTTTAGTCCTGAAATCATAGAACTAGGGTTTGGGTTTTTGGTCCACTTATTTGGGTTAGTGATTTTTTTGTATTTTTCATTTATTCTTGTTAGTGATACACAATGGAGGTCGTTTCAGGTCATTTGGAGTTAGCATGAATTAGTTAAAGATTAGGGAAGTTAGGCTAATTTACAAGTCGTTTTGGCTGAGATTTTTAGCTTCTTATTTTGTACAATAATAAGTGATAAAATGCCATTCTTATCAAAAAATGCATGAATGCTAATTACGTAGAATAAATGAAAAAATGCCAATGAATTTCAAGGATTTGAGCTTAATTCATGTCTTTTAGAGTGATGAATCTCATATTCATCATCTCCTTATACTTTAACTATGCTCATCCCTGAGCATCAAAAGAAATGCAATGAGGTGAAATGAGATTGGGTTCCATACCAAGATCGTGAGCTGAAGGTGAAAATAGAACTAGACCTAACCTTTAGATTATTAGTGTGGCGGAATTACTGTGAGACTTAGAATTGTAAAAATCAACAGCCTTCAAGTTCTACATATTATTGTCTCAGTTTCAGCTCAGAAGTCATCTTAGATCAATCCTCCTCCCAAAGCATACCCAATGAACAATGAACAATTGACTCATGTGTGTGAAAGGTTTTAGCTCTTCCCATCTAGAATGTCGGACTACCATGCAAACCTCCTCTCCAGTAACTCATCCTTGAGAAGTCAGGTATTTCCTTATAAGGTCTACCGTATTGTGTTCGCAATCGAATAAAGGGAGAAATTAGAAGAAGGAGAAAAGAACTGGAGGGTGGCCTATGTAGTCACCTCTCCTTGTGAAGCTGGTCAGTTTAGCCAAGTCTCCACAAAGATCTGCAGGTTTTCTTGAAGCTTGGACCTTTTTGGTAAGATATTTATCTGGTAGTGGCTTCTTTTGTGTTTGGATATTTGGTAGCTCTGCATGGATCTTGTTGTGCCCCTACGGATATAGAATCTTTTTTCCCGTACATGTTTTGGGGTCTTAGAAAAAATTGTGCCAAGCCGTCCATCCCTTTTCTGAAGCTTTATTTCAACCTGTATTCCGATATTTACATGTCCACGCTACCAGAAAAGAAACTCATACAGTCTTCCAATACCCCATCTGAGTTGAGCTAAGTGCATAGTGCAAGAGTACAAATTGATTCCCAATTCCAGAGTCGTACCCAGAATGAAGAGACCAGGTTAGACACTAAGAGTCAAACGCTGCACATTGCCATGTGGAACTCGAAGAATTGACCTGAAGCTTCTAAAATCCTATTTCTTAGTGAAGTTCCTCTAAAAATATGATGGATTAAGATTAAGTCCAGACCACTCTCGGTTTCTACTCATAACCCAGTTCAGAACCCAAGGACTTTTCACAAATGCAAATGCATGTAATGTTGGATGAAGTGTAGGTGTGTGAAATGCAGACATTTTTTTTATTTTTTTTATTTTTTATGCAAGAAATTTTTTTTGAGATTTTTTTCAAGTTTGTTACCCACCTCGTAAATACATATAGGCTTACACAAAAGTACGAGATATGGGTAAAATATATACACAGTATATATAGACCCCCCTATACATAGCGTGTGTTGTGTCCCCAGAGCACAAGAAGCGTAAAGAAGACATAGCTCGGGCTAAGCGTAAGAGAGTAAAAAAGAAAAAAAAAAGATCGGTCTACCCCCCTATACTTAGGTTGTGAACAGTCTAAGTATAGAGGAAGAGCGAAACTCAGGTGGTTGAGATATGTGAATGAGGAGAATATATACATATGGGCATTGGTTCCCCCCTATACTTAGGCTCTGGTGAGCCTAAGTATAGAAGAAGGGTGGAAATGAGGTGATCGTGAGAAGGAGTTTGATGAGAAGAATGGTATGTACAAATCGCACCCCCCCCCCTCAATACTTAGGCCTTAGCCTAAGTAGAGGAAGAAGATGTACAAGGAGATCGATGTGGTCGGGAGGGAGGGTGGGTAGCCGATGATTAAGGCGGTTTACGACTGATCTTTTTGTGAGCTTGTGGTGGGAGATCGTAATGATACGAAGGAGATGAAGCATATGATTCCCAACCATTATTAGTGTTATCCTCAGAGAAATCATGCTGGAGAGTAGATGAAACGTATGAATCAGATGAAAGATAACCATCATCGGAGTTATTCTAAGAGGAATAATATTTGAAAGTGGAGGCACTCCAGATATTCTAGTTCTTTAGTTGCTTCAGTTGTTTTCTCAGAATTCGTTCCTTCTTGGGATCAAGCGATTTGTCCTCGGATGATGAATACTCGGAAGCACTAGTCTCAGTTAACTCAAAAGAAATTATTCCATGATACTTAATGAGATCAGGAGAATCGGCTTTGGATGAATAATACTGAGGAACGAGAGTCGTCTAACGGAATCGAAAATTGGATCCTTGCCTAGATAGGGTTTTAGAATTGCTGAACAAACCTCACTCATGTAGATTATCTTTTCCGAACCTGATGAGGAATCATCAGACAATTCCTCTTCTGGAAGGTCGAAGGCGGCTTTCTTTTCAGATGAAGGAGCAACCATTTTGTTTCGTGAAGGTGCTGGTCCTAGGACTGAGGTGTTGAAACTTGAGTCTCCAGATGAATAACCATTGAAATTTTTCTCCTTGATCGGTGTTCATCACATGTATTTGTTTTTATTTTCTTAATGTTGGTGCACTCCTGAGTTGGATTAATTTGGTCAAGGTAGTCAGAGAAGGTTGACTCAGGGAGGGCACATGCATATGTCTCAAGATCATATAAGAAACACTTTTCTATGGTGAGAGTAGCAAGAAATGGAATGGTGGGGATAGTTTCTGCATGTTCGTTCTTAATTGACTTGATGTTGGAGCATTCTCGTGTCGGGTTGTTTTGATCAATGTGGTCAGAGGAGGTTTCGGACGACTCGGGATGCGCACATGCATAAGTCTCAGGATCATAATCGGAGTCATTTCCTATGGTGAGAGAAGCGAAAAATGGAACAATGGGGAGATTCTCTAAACAAATAGTCTCATCAACAGTCGTTATCTCAGATGTAGCAATGGGGTAGGGCTCGTCTACCGCTTGATGGTTACAGCTGTCGAGGGCTTCATGGGTTGCCTCAGAAAATCGTGGTTCCTCACAGATTTGTTGAGATCGAAGTGCTTTCAATGCTGTAAAGTTGATTTCCCGAGTCTCGCATTCAAAAATTGCCTTAGCTAATACGAAGAATGGCTTTTCGAGAATGATCGGAGATTGGGTGAATTCTCCTTGATGCTCAATATCAATGATTGTGAAGTCCACTTTGAGCAGAGTACCTTGGAATGTAATGATGACAGAAATGGTTCCTCTCGGCAGCTTTATCTATCAAACATCCAGTTGAATGATCTCTCATATTTTCCTGATAGGTTCGAGTTTGAGCTCGTTAAATACAGAGGTCGGGAGTTGATTCCACAATCAACTCTGGGTAACCGCTTCACTATGCAGCTCTCGATTTTTTTCCTCAACACCAAGGACGTGTCCATTGACAAGATATGTCTTTCAGTCTTTGTTCTTGTCCTGCCCGACTTTTTCATCATTAATTTGTCCATGACAAATCTATTAAAGTCGGAGAAGTGTTCAATGGCCTGATAAAGGGAAGTTCAAAAATCAATCTTTTCTCCAGTTCTTCCCATAAAGTAGGATCCAACTTCTTCAGATCTTTTTTAGTTTCAATTTTTATGTATTTTTCTGGATTTTCAATTTTTTGAGTGTTTTTTAATATTTCAAATTTTTGGTATTTTCTGTGTGGTGTGTGGATGTGGTGTTTTCTGTAGATGTAAGGGACTTTGATTTTCTGAGTAAGAGTCAAAGTTATAGTCATCCCTAGGGGAGTAATATGCAGAAATGTTGCTGTCAGAGTAGTCCCTAGGGCGATTGTAGTCTGAGGGTTTCTGAATATCCATAAAATTTTCAACATGAGATCCAATCTTTTCCTCATCCATTTTTATATCCGAGCTACCAGAGAGTGAAATTAGTCGATCGGCAAACTTTCTAAATTTATCCTCCATTATCTCAAATCTCTTATTTATCCTCAAAATATCATCCTCAAAAATCTTTTCATGGTCAATCATGGGAGTTGTCGATGTATGCTCTTATTTTTGAATTTGAGATTCGGTAATTTCATCTTCCATTTTCGTATATGAGCTAAGAGGAGATTCTCTTGGATTATCCAATATATGATTGTTATTTTTTTTAAATTTCTCCTCATAAATTATTTAAGGGGTCTGCTCAGTGGAAGGATTTTGCTGGAATATGTTGGTCTCGTACTCAGCATACAGTAACTCAGGTATGCAATGTTGGTTTGAGTAGAGTCTACTTCCATGGTCACGATTGATCGTATCCCCAAACAATGGAGTCATACAGGGTGCATATGTGTCGATGTCATCTGTTTGG
Organism: Ottelia alismoides; assembly: GCA_037367405.1. Taxonomy (NCBI): domain Eukaryota; kingdom Viridiplantae; phylum Streptophyta; class Magnoliopsida; order Alismatales; family Hydrocharitaceae; genus Ottelia; species Ottelia alismoides. Next base: position 131,140 of record JAZKJV010000840.1, on the reverse strand, counting down.
TCCTCTGTATGTGCGGGTTGTCCGAAAGAGTGGTATTTTGGTTGGTCAATAGAGATTTGATCATTAGGGTCAATCCAACATTGATGATCATTAGGTGCATACCTCTCCATCTGGTTTGGTTGGGTTTCCATATTATTCTTTATGGTCCAGTCCGGATGTATTTTTGGGAATTGTGGACCTGTCCCAACAGGATTGTGAGGAAAGAATGAAGGTGGTTGAGTTTGGTCTCTCGGTCAGTCATGAGTCTCAAGAGTGATTTGATCTTGAAATGGTTCATTAGTTTCAACGAGAAATCGGGAATAAGATGGTTCAGTCCAGGATGGCAAGTGATCATGAGTATCGAAGGTTGAGGAAGGTGACACACCTAGTGTATTGAATTCAATTGGATGATTAGGAATAGTAGATTGGACAGGATTCATTCGGGGTTGAGTGCTTTCCGCAAATGTTGGAGGATATTTGATAGAAGAGGGTATAGATGATTTGGGACTAACTAAGACAAATTCATTTTTATAGTATAGCTCTGATGGATACTCAGACAAATGTTCTATCATATTTGGAAGAGCTGACATAATGGATGATGACTTGTGTTTGACCGAGATGAATTTATTTTCATAATACGGATCTGAAGGGTAATTGGACAAAATTTCCATAATTTTCTAAGGAGGTTTATTGGTTGACATAATGGATCTTGGTGCAAGTGCATATGATATTGAAAAGAAATCTTTATCAAGGAGATTGATGGCAAATGTGCGGTTTTTGATCTTCGAAATCGGTTCATGCACCAATGCAAACACAAATCAAATCCGAGGCTCACCAACTCACACAATGAAGCCGCAAGAGTTCGGTAATTATCTTTTCAATTTTAGTTGGTGATAAGACAATCTTGGAAAAAATTTAGCGAGTTGTTAGGTGTTGGTAATTTTCTTAATGACTGGCTCAAATTCTTACGACTAGTTGCCCTACTTTCAGCCAGTATGGGTGTAAGTACGGACTGTAAAACGACTACCCGTGTTACTTAAGGATGGAGCCTTACGTAATGTCCTTTAAACCACCCACTCTGCTAAGGAAATCCGGACTGTTTACCCACTACCCGTAGATCCTCACTGAGAAGTAGTTAATCGTTTTTATAAAATCAATAGTCAATATGAAAATCCGAATTTGGGCTCTAACCTTAAGTGTCATCTCTCGCTCACTCAGATAAATAAATGCATCCAAGGTTGGGGTTGCTCTCCCACAAAAACTCTTAATTTTATGGTTATTTAAAAAATAGCTATATTTAGTAGTTCCAGTTTTAATTAGGTAATCACTGAAGAATTTGGTGAGCACATATACACGTCTACCGTCCAGTCCCAATTTCCTTTAAAAACATGTGACAAAATAGGAGGGAGAAATTTGGGAAAAGCTGATGCTGATGCACACGAAAAACGATGATGTATGCTCAATTATAATACTTACAGTGATTCCTCGCAATCTCCATGTGGGATGCAATACAAGAATTGAAAATTTATTCTAAATGAACGCAAGCCGATAAAAATCGCACCTACTAAAAAGTTTTATTAGCTGCGAAGAAATGAGTTAAATTTTTGACTAAGTTGAACGATCTAATGTGCGTCTCGATTAACATGTAGTGTGGTCCTAGGTTCTACGAGCACAAATAATAAAATTAAAAGCTCTAATATCCGTATGTCTAGGTTTAACCTACGAGCCACTCAAGTCAGGCCCCACCCTCACTGGAGAGTGAGACAGGCCATGACACACCACATGAAAAAGTTATAGGTCTTGTTACACACATGAGAGTCCAAACGGACACCGTTATAAATGAGTAAATAATTACAAGAATTAAAATTGCAGAAATAAATCCTATACTCTACGCTCTCTCAAGACTCGACTTGATCTTAATTTTTAATGCGGCTTTTCGGAAGTTGGTGAAGATGCGTCGGTTCTCAAAAACCGCTCCACGTACGTCGGGGACCTCGTAAGAAAAATAAAAGAGAGAGTGTAAGAGAGTGACACAAAAAAATAATCAAAATAAAAATAAGGAAATAAATGCAGAAAAGAGGAAAAATATGGAAAATATACTCTGAAGATTCGGGGGTCAGACTACCCGAATAAAGAAAACCGAACACAAAAATTTTTAGACAAAAATTTAGTCGTTTGCTTCCATGGCAACGACGCCATCTGACGAGTCCGCTTTTTGCCCTAGTTAGCTTGCGTGAATTATCGAGCATTTAAATTAATGTTTAATTTGTCGTTGTCGGACAATGGGAAGCGGTCAAGAAATAACCACAATAAATTAATCAATTTTCAATCGCGTGGGTTTTTCTGTTTATTTTACTTAGGCAAGTCCCAAGGTCGAACTCAAGGAGGTAAAGGAACAACCTCATATTTTTGTCTATCAAAGTTCCTGCACGATTTTCGATATGGATTTTTTGTATTTTTTAATGCAATTTGGGATGCAATATGCAAATGTGGCAAATTTTTGGGACTAAAATGCAATTTTCAATCAAGCATTGTCCGAAAAATATAAAACTTGACCAAGATGTTAATTATGATGAAATGAATGTACTATAATTTTTTTGGAATTTTTGGATGCAAGATAAATATTTTATTGATTTATAAATCCAAACATAGTGAATGTCAATTATTAATTATAATAAATATTAAACCTAATTATTTCCAAGAGATAAAATTATCCAAGATCTATCACTCGGTGATGGATCTCAAAAAATCCTAAACCTCAAAATTACAAAATTTAATACCTATTAAAAATTAAATATTGTACAAAATGATTTTTATAAGGCAACTCATGCATGAAATGCAATTCTTTGAGAGTATAATGTTAAACACAATTAATCCTTGAATCTTTGAGTTTTTGACAATTTTTAGAGCAACGGTTAATTACTTATGAATTTCAAAGCATCGAGTGGGCAAAATATGCAATTTTTCATGAGAATAATTATTGCAAATTAACCGTAGAGCATAAAAATGTCAAACATATGCTAAAATGTAGAGAATTAGTTTATGAACAAAGTGTTATTTTTATAAAATAAAATGATGCAATAGAGCAGTTTAAAGTGAAGGGGAAACACAAGGGTATAATTGCAAAATTATAATTATTAAATAAATATGAAATTGTAGTTGAAGGACTGAAATGTAATTACCTACACCCTGAAGGGTGTTTCTGCAAAACTGCCAAAGGTTGGACCTTTGTGTGAATAGGCAGAATGGAGAGGGGGTCTTCCCAATTTTTCCAGCAGGTCACGTGCGATGCACGTGACCTCTGGGGCTGGGGCTTCTTCTATAATAAGTGGACTTCGAGGGGTGGAACTGCAAGTTCCTCCACCACACGTGCTCCTCACGTGCATGGGGGCCTCGGGCCTCCTACGCCCGGTTCTGGCCTGGCGGAGCGGCGGAGTAGGTAGCTCTCTGCGGCGGAGGAGGGTCGGCGTTGAGTGCTGAGTAGCCTCCTGCTCCTGGTGGATGCAGCGACGATGGCGGAGGGGGGCTTCATTCTTGACGCATATGGTCGATGTTGCTCGAGGCTGTCGGAGCGTAGGCGGTGAAGGAGTGTGAAGCTCCTAGAAGAGGAGAAGCATCGATGAAGATGAAGTCGGGGCAGAGCGTTGGTGTGTTGGTGATGCAGCACGGCAGAGCCAAGTTGGTGGATGAAGTTTGAGGAAGATGAAGGCATCAAAATGGAATCACGAGGATGTACGGCTCAACGGAGGAAGTCCGGAGCGGGAAGATGCTCGCACTGAGGGCGACACTCGAACGAGGTTGGTGGGGGAACCTCGGACCTAGCCAACTTGGAGGAAGAGGAGGGGCGATGTCATTGCCACTCCTCCAACTTGTAGCGTGAAATCAACAGATGATTGAAGGTGGCTGGATGGCGTCTCTTAAGTAGGTGAGGAAGAGAGCTTAACATGGCAGGCGATCTGAGGGGATTTGACGAAGGGTTGGCCGATGCGAGATTGAGGAGGGGATCAGTGTGAGATCAATGATGGAGATTGACATGAAATCCACGGGGGAGGAGGGGATCAGTGTGAGATCAATGGTGGAGATTGACATGAGATCTACGGGGGAGGAGATCGCGGTGGCGATGAGATTACCGCCTGATTGGGAAAGGCGAGGGGCTGGGAAGATGGCACGTATGGAGCATGTTCGCTGGGGACATGTGCTATGCACGTGCGTCCCTTTTTTGTTGAGAAACACAAAATAAAAGGGCCCAAAATGGGTGACACGTGGCGGCTCCAGAAGCTATCACGTGTCAGCCCAGAAAATTCGAAAAAGTAATTATGAAGAAAATTCAAAAACAAATAGCAAATGACCTCAAATCAAAAAAAATTCTTCACGAAAGTTGTTCATCTCGACAAGATCTACAAATTTTATAAAGAAATCAAAATCAAAATCGATCATTTGTGTAGAGTGATATTTCTGGGGTATCCCATGTACATAGAATACCTGGATTTTTATTTTATAGTTTTTTGTCTTTTTTAAATCAGATGAAAATTCGGAAAAATATGATAAAATCAAAGATAAATATTTACACATTAATCTATTTTTGTATTTTTATTAAGTAAGAAAAAGAAGAAATAAAATAAAATACGAAAAAGATAATTTTTGTACAGACAGTTAGTGAAGACTCAGACTCAATTAGTTTCTTTGATTTCAAGCTCGTTTTGGATTTGGACTTTTGCAGATTTTAATAAAAATGTGATCAAAGAAAATAAATGAAAAATAAATAAAATCAAATGAGTTAATTATGTACATAAAATAATAGGTCAAAACCGCTAAAATACATAATGTATAAAAGAGGCCCAAAACCCAACTTTCACATATGAGCTCTGATTCACTTGAACGTGGTCTTGTTTTGAAAGTATTTGAATATACATTAGATCAAAGTGAATCGGATCAAATTGGACACTGGATGAGGAAGATATTGAGATTTTAGTCCGGAAATCCTAGAACTAGAGTTTGGGTTTTTGGTCCACTTATTTGGGTTAGTGATTTTTTGTATTTTCCATTTATTCTTGTTAGTGATATGTGCACAATGGAGGTGGTTTCAGGTCATTTGGAGTTAGCATGAATTATTTAAAAATCAAGGAAGTTAGGCTAATTTACAAGTTGTTTTGGCTGAGATTTTTGGCTTCTTATTTTGTGCAATAATAAGTGATAAAATACCATTCTTATCAAAACATGCATAAATGCTAATTATGCAGAATAAATGAAGAAATACCAATGAATTTCAGGGATTTGAGCTTAATTCATGACTTCTAGAGTGATGAATCTGAGATTCATCACTTGCCTAGGTGGAGATCATAATGTCCATGTGAGAAACTAGCAAGATCTCTCAAAGTAATCTCTTTATTTCCTTTCTCAATGAAAATCTTAGTTAAATACTCCTTCCATCTGGTCTCTATATATCCTTTTGAGTAACAAGCATATGTCCTTCATCCTTGATGCATATCAATTGAGAAAGATCTTTGGTCTTTCTTTCTCTTACTTTGGCCAATAAAAATATCTCCTTCTGTCCCTCCTTCGAGTCGAGCTTTTTAAACAAAATTTCATAAGCTTTCGACTTAAATTCACTGACAACTTATTTGCTTCCTTCTTCACCATTTTGTAGTTTGTGATAGTTTCCTATGTTCTATCCATATACGTAGCTTTAAAGCAAGCTCTTTTGACTTTAATCTTTTCTTGCACCCCTTCACTCCACAACTAAGATGTCTTTTGGCCTAGAATTCCTCACTTAGACTCCCCTAGTATCTCTTTGGCTACCCTTCAAATACAAGATGCTACCGCCTCTCACATCTCATTTGCACTTCTGTTACACATCACAAGATAACTCTTTTAAACCTTCTCCTTGAAGCTTGATTGATTCAACTAAAGATTTCACCATTTAGTTTTAATGATCTTAGGAACCATCCTCTTCTTTGCCATTCCTTTTATTTGCACATCCATGACTAGCAAGTGATGTTTTGATGTCTAGCTCTTTCCTGATATTCCTTTGTGGTCTTTGCAACACAACCGATCACTTCTCCTCATCAAAAAGTAATTTATCTATGTTTTAGTTGAACCACTCTTATAAGTAATTAAATGCTCCTCATTCTTCTTAAAGAGAGTGTTTTCTATGAAAAGGTCATCTGGATCGTTCAAGCTATAGATGGATACAAAGGAAGAAAATAGAATAAGCTTTATATGTTATGAAACCCAGAAAAGGGGTAGGACCTGATGACATTCTTACAGAAGTTTGGAGGGTTCTAGGTGAATGAGGTTTGACTTTGCTCACAAATTTATTCAATGTGATTTGATGATGCAAGAAAATACCTGAAGAATGGAGGAGAAGTATTGTGGTGTCTCTTTATACGGATAAAGGAGACATTTAATGTTGTTCGAATTATATAAGTATCAAACTGGTGAGTCATACTATAAAATATTGGGAACATGTGATTGAAAGTCGGTTGAGGTAAGTTTTCAAAGTAACTGAAAATTAATTCGGATTCATACCAGATGCTCCACTATCGAAGCTATCCGCTTGTGGAGGAGAATAATGGATATTTTCTATAGAGCTAAAAAGAAGCATCTCCATTTGATTTTTATTTATTTGGAGGACTTATGATTCAATCCCAAGGAGGATTTTTTGGAGAGTTTTGGAGAAGAGACATGCACTTGTCCTATAAATTATCATTATAATGGATATGTATGATGAGGCTTCATCTTGTGTAAGGATCCAGTCTAGGAGGACTGACTATTTTAACATCAATATTGGTTTACATCAAAGTTCAGCTTTGAGTCCACTCATATTTACTTTGATTATGGACGAGTTGACTAGTCACATTTAGGATGAGATACCTTAGTATATGATGTTCACCGATGATATCGTGTTGATTGATGAGACAAGATATGGAGTAAATGAGAAGCTGGAGGTTTGGAGAAATGCCTTAGAGACTAAATGATTCCGTATAAGTAGAGCTAAGTCTAAATATATGGAGTGCACATTTGATGGAAACAGTGGTAAATGCCTCGAAGTGAAGATTAGAGACGATAACATTCTGAAGAAAGATTCTTTTAGATACTTCGGATCTATTTTACAACAGGATAGAGATATTAATGGAGATGTTAGTTATAGAATAAATGTGTGCGGACTAAAGTAGAGAGGAGCCTCTACTATTCTTTGTGATAAGAAAATCCTTTTGAAATTCAAAGGAATGTATTACGAAGTATCCATAAGATATGATATGCTCTATGGATCGGAATATTGACCTATAAACCATAGACATGTACAGAGAATGACAGTAGCCGAAATGGAAAATACTAAGGTGGATGTGTAGTCATACATGAAAAGATCAGATTCAGAATTATGCGATCAGAAGGAAAGTTGGTGTAACTCTGATAGAGGATAAGATGAGAGAAAGCCACTTAAGATTGTGTGGTCATTTCAAAAGAGGTCGGTTGACGTACCAGTTAGAAGATGTGAGTTTTGGGATGTTGAGCCGGTTAAGAGAGGGCGAGAAAGGCCTAAAATGTGTTGGAATGAGACTATCTGAAGGGATCTTAGTTGTTTCGATTTTAATCCCGAGAATGACCCAAAATAGATCTGAATGGAGGCAAAAAATCCATGTAGTAAACCCTACTTAATTGTGGTAAAAAACTTTGTTGTTGTTGTTATTGGTATTGCAACTTTGGTATTTTACCGTGACTTGATTTATATCGGGGAATCTATTCTCAACATGTTGGAGAAAAGCATTCAAAAACATATATTGTGCACTCCTTTTTCACTTCCATCGAACTTCAACATAGGTCTGTATAGATGATTTGATTCATGTATCCCTGATGTAAGATATATATTTAATAGTTTATGAGTAATAACCAAATCTTTATAATTGCATGCATACAACCATGTATACCTGCATAGATTTAGGCATGCACATATGTTAAATTTAATCAACCTTCAATGAATCGAGCATGACGAATGAACACATCTTATTCAGGTTTGGTTCATTTATATAAATGAATCTAAACCTGTATTCTGGTTCAGCTTATTTTTTAACAGAATCATACTCGATCTTTTAACAAATTGAATCTAGGTGATACAGAACTTAATAATTTTTGGACAGCCCCGATTAGGACCTATTATACAAATTGCAAAACTTAAAAAAAATCCACCACCAAAGTCCTCCCATCTTTCCCTTCGATTCAAGGACTCATTTCCTAGGACAGGATACAACAGTATTCAAAATTAACATTTTTAGTTTTTTTGTTGGTATTTACTAGTATTAGACCCCAAGTTGAGGCATTGGTCTTTTAATTTTATAGCAGGCTTCGCCACCATGTTCTCTCACTTCTTTTTTTATTGCATTTACATGGGAGATGAACGAATATAGCTCGCCCTACCTATTTGTTTAAAAAAATAAGGATTTAGAAGGCAGATCCTTCTCAAGAAGGAAAAAGACATGCAATCTAAGTGGACTAGACTAGACCCCTAATCTATAATATTAGAAAAAGATAATGTCGGGAAGAACAAGAGTTCAAAGATTTTTTTCTCAATTCTTGTCGCCACCTGAGGCCCCACGTATTGTTTTTTTTGTGGGAAAGGAGAGAGCCTAGTGTGAGCAGAGAATAAAAGCACATTGTTGAACCACTGCATATTCTTGTGTTGTACACGGTACAATGTTAATCAGATCCATTCCCAATAGTCTTCAATTGTTCAACGAATGAACAAGGGAGGTGAGTTACATATTTGATCCTACAAAGTTAACGAGATCATCAGCCATGATCTATATAACCCGAACAAATAACTCAACTCACAATACAATCATCAACAAAGGAAAAACGAAAGTAAAACTTGACATCTAAACTCAACAATCCATTTAGGCATTCTCATTCTAATTGGAACTAAAATGCATTCCTCGCTTATGAGAAACTTCCCACAAACACTGTCATATGTGAGCAATGGATGAGTAAGGATTTCCAAACATCCTTATAAGCATAAATGCTTGCATGCGCTAGTAAATCAAAAAGAATATGACAAGAACATGGGAGTTAATGGAGAGCTCTGCTAATAATGATTTGGATCTTAATATCTTATTTTTATTAGAAATTAAATCATATTTGTAGTGAGATCTACTAATTAATTTTTTGGATTTAAATCCTATTTGTATTGGCATTAGGAATATCCATCTACGGCGTGGACTATATAAACCCCTATCTAAAGCTTTGAATTATCATCTGTAATGCAATTTTCACGTCATATTGGGAGAGATCAGCTACCACTGCCAAGGATATAACCTAGTTACAGTGAACTTTATAAATCATGTGTTGTAGTTATTTCTTGCTTGCATATCCCACGTCCACTTCTGCAATGCACAACAAAATGGTATCGGAGCCATTAAGTTCATATGAAGCAAGGAGATGATGTCGCACAATATGAAGATTGAGAAGTTCAATAGTAGGAACTACTTTTGGACTATAATAAGTCAAGATGGGTGTCCTTCTCAAGTAACATGGAATCTGACAAGGTTGCGAAAATTGGTAGTCGGTACTCGGTCAGCCGGGTCACAGATTAAGGATTAATTAGTAGTCGAGTGACTAATCGGATCTAGTCTAACTTTAATAAGTATCGAATTTTCTTAATTATTTTAAAAAAATAAATTTTTTTATACATATATTTTTATATATTTATATATATTGTACTTTTTGTTACTATCAAAATGAAATAAAAGAAATAATTGAATTTAAATAAAATATTAAGCATATTAGAATAAATTTGCATTAAAAAATAAAAAAATCAATATGGTATCTCCAAGCAAATATAGGTTGACTAGTTAGCTCAGTTGGAATAGTCAAACCTACTAGCCAACCTTTACAACACTCGCGTCAGGATACCATTGAACCCTGATAGGACAAAAAAGCACATGAACCATTGGAGTTGTCATCCAAGAACAAAAAGTATACTCGATGATCATATTGAGTCTGCTAGATGAGATCATCGCTGAGGTCATTGACGAGAAGATTGCCACGATTATGAGATTTAGACCGAATCATACATGATAAAGCCTCTGACCAACAACTTGTTGTGAAAACAACGTATTTTCTCTCCTTATGTATAATAAGGTACCTAAGCTTGCAAAAATCAATCGACTACACTTACTAGTCGATCAGATTAGTCAGGTCTATTGAGTGGTCAATTGAATATAAATTAGTGGGTTGATAGCTGGCTAATTTTGATATTTATTTATTTTTATCCTAATTTTTTTAAAAGTAAACTAAATTTATGATGCTTAATGTTTAATTGAAATTAATTATTTCTTTAATTTGTTATAATAATATTGAAAATGTCCAAACCTAAGTAAATATATAAGAATATAGATAAAATGAATATTGTATATAAAATATTTAAAAATAAAAATCGACTAAATCTAATTAGTCTTAACTGCTAATTAATACTTTGTCCGTGATCTAACCGAGTAAATGATGACTACATACTTTTACAAGATTGAAGGTACTCCTCTTAAATAACACCTAGATCGTCAAACACATTTATTTTGGATTCGAAAAATATGGATGATAATATAGAGAATGAGGATGTTGTTTTAAATTATTAGTTTTATTGCCACTGTCATTAGAGAGGTTTCTTTAGTCCGTAGTCCACAGAGAAGAGACTTTCATAGAAGAAGTTTGAGTTGAATCTCCATAGTAGTGAACTGCATGATATGGCATGAATCGTGATGATAAACAAGATATAGGGTTGATAATGTCCCATAAGAAGAGCTATGGTGCCATGGAGAAATATTAAAAGAATACAACATCAAAAGAAAAACAAAAGAAAATCTATTAAAGGATGTCTGCAACTACTGTAAGGAGCCGAGACATTGGAAGAGGGAATTCCTAAAGAAGAAATATAAGGCCATAATTGTCGCAGTGGCTCAAGGAGGAGATGATTCAGAAGAGATTGTATACTAGAAGTAACGGATCAAACATATTCTGAGGTATGTAGCTTCTTCATTCTAGTTGGTCTATCACATGACCATTCACAAAGATTGGTTCTCTACCTGCAATACATAAATGGTAGAAACATTGTCAAGGACAATGGTATGTTGACTAGAAGTATTGACATTGATTCTGCAAAAATTAATATGTGTGATGGAAAGGTGAAGCTTGTTCCAAAAGTTCCTCACGTTATAACTTGATGAAGAATCTGATATCCCTTGAAGCCTTGGACTCTAAAAGGTATAGCTACAACGTTGCATGAGAAAATGTGTTGGATACAAATAGATCTTCAATCAAAAGATTAGAATATAGGAAGTGAAGTCTTTAGGTACAAGTCAAGCCTAGTTTCAAAAAGCTACATTCACAAGGAAGTTGTGAATTACAATGAGTTATTCTCTTCCATTATGTGGTACACGTCCATTAGCTTGCTACTAGGTCTTGTAACATATCGATGCGTAGAACTTGAGCACTTAGATGTAATAAAAGTTTCGTGCATGGTGACCTCGTAGAAGACCTTCAAATGAGTTAACAGGAGGGATTCACCTATCAAGGTGAGGAAGATCTTTATGCATATTAAAGAAATTGTATGTACTTAAGTAGTCTTCCAAGCAGCGGTACAAAATATTTAACAATTTCATGGTTGGTTTGTATTCAACATGCGCTCATATAAATGTTGTGTTTAACACAATAAAATGGAGGATGGAGAGTTAATATATTTGTTGTTTTAAGTCAATGATATGTTAATTACTGCTAAGAAGAAAGTATCTATTACTGATCTAAAGGAACATTTTCGTTTAGAGTTTGTTAAGAAGGTACTTAATGCATGCATAAGATCTTGGGTATGGAATTCAGCATGAATCATGCAGAAGGAAAACTCTTCTCGTCTCGAAAGAACTACAATGAGAAGGTCCTGGTGAGATTTGGGATGTCCAACAAAGTCGTGAGTACTTCATCTACTATAAATATTCATCTTTCAGAATCTTTTGCACCATGGTCAAATGCAAATTGAGAGTACATGTCATGAGTCCCCTAACTAGTGTAGTTGAGAGAGACATATGACATGATATGCACAAGACTAGATATCGCTCATGATGTGAGTGTTATCATGATATTCATGGAGAATCTAGAGAAGGAGCATTGGTGGGCAAGCAAGTCGATTTTCCGATAACCGAGAGGAACATCTGATATTCACGTCATCTATGGAAGTGATTCAGAGTTTTTCTTTGACAGATTTTTTATATTTAAATTGTGCTACATATGTTGATGGGAGGAAATCAATGGCAGTCTATAACTGTATTTTAGGGACTCCTATCATTAGTTGTAAGGACAACTTACAACTTTTAGTTACTCTATCTAATATAAAAGTAGAGTATGTGGCGTAACAGAAATTGCAAAGGGCAGCATCTGACTGAAAGGCTTATTTGGAGACTTTGGTTTACAACAGGATCAGGTTATTACATATTGTGACATCATTAGTGTTACATGTCTAAGGATCAGGTTCATATGTCCATCAAGGCAGTTCCTACTATAATCGTTTTTATTAGGATTCAGATCATGTTTGTGTTGGAATTTGGATCCTATTTTCATTGGTAATACGAGTATCCATCTATATGGAGTATTACATAACCCCCCATATGGTTAAGAGAGATTTGTTGTAGCCTCATCAAGAGCACAACGAGTGAACCTTGTAAATTCTATGTTGTGGTCGTTTTCTTGCTTGCTTATCCCCGTGTTCGTTTCTGTGGCCACTTCTACGCGCAACAAGAACAATGATGGACCTTTTAAAATTATTCAGATGCACGCATCACGTCATGCTTCTAAGAGAGCATTTAGTTTTTCGAACATAAGCTCTAGTAGATGTGCACACACGTTAACTTTGCTTACTATTGCACATATACAACATGATTTTTGAAATCTTCTTGTCAATGCTCTTTCCACGAAGGAACTCCGAAGTGACAAGAAGGTGCACACAAAAAAAGCTGGAGGCAATCAAACAGAGTAAAGTTTGGGCGCTTGTACGACACTCCTCTAATAAAGTTAGACTAAAGTGGGACTTCATTTTTTGTAGTTAAGGGACTACAAAATTAAAGATAAGTTCAACTGAATACTTGACAAATTAACGTAAGAATAGTTGCCGAAGACTTCACTCACCAACATGATGAAGATTTAATGAGATTTTCAGCTTAGATATCAAGATTTTTACCATTTGGAAAACTTCGAGCTTACCCTTTAACTATAAAATGGAATTGAATTAGTTTTGGCATCAAGAATGTCATTCTCCGTGGTGACTTACAAGAAGTATGCATGGAGCAACTTGATGGGTTCGACGAGATGAACTAAGTTAACTACACTTGGAAACTAATGAAACTATGATCTTTTACAAAAACTCATGTACGTGATCTTTAAACTTCAGAAAGATTATGATTATCCAGATATTCCTATATTTTCATATATTTCATGGTCCTTCTACTGCATTATATCAATGATACAAGCTCAATAGGAACTCAAACACTATCATTCACAATGTATTGTTTTCAAGTAATAGGTATGTTGATATGTCTTGAATCCCAACCATTTGTTTGACTAAACCCAGTTAAAGCACCATGGTATGCTCCCCACCTCCCTTGGTCGTGCCATACCTGTGTTGCCCGTCCCCCTGTAGGATCTGGATACTCGACAAATCAATCCACGTACATTCGTTACACATTCGAATATTTGACAGACATTAAGGGAGGAGAAAATAGCAACATGCATTGGAATTAAAGATTTTTTTGCTTGCATTGCATTCGACCTGTTCACAACCACGTATATTTCCATTCACCAATTCCATTGCATCACATTGTCTATTTCCATACATTCCATTTCCATGTCCACAAAATATACATTACATGTCATGTCTCTCAAAAAGTAAAAGCTACAAATACATGACACAGTAAAACGAACTACCAATACTATGCCACAAAAAGGGTGAATCTGCACAAAAAGGATGGTGCCTCCAACAAATCATTGCTGTGAACCTGCGGATCCACATGTAGGTACGTTATGAGCAAAGTTGCTAAATATGATTTAAACAAAACAATATAAAAAGAAATGCAGGATATAGTTTAAATGTGTGCAAAAGAGAAAGAAATCGGGTAACCTGATCTCACAAGAATTACAATTTTATTTTGGTTATTAGATATGGATATGAGTAACCAAGCTTCATGGATAGCCTGTGGTCTTGGTCTGGATGAGACCACACAGACTCTAAGGCAAAAAGAATACCTTAGGGTTGGGATGCCCCCGAAGGCATGCGGTGGGGTACAATGCATCCTAATTATGTTCCCAACACGTCCACATAGCTCCACTTCACATTTGTACTTCTGAATCACAAATTAGATTCCAACCTGCGAATCTTCGCTACTAGCCCAATCCTTCTTATGCACAGGAGATTCATGTCTCATCCCCAACTTCATTAACCACATTTCCCGGAAGTTCCCTCTTAGCGCTCCCACTCGGAATACCGACGAATGTCGTCTACATTGGCATGTACACGAGTGCTAACTATAAGTGACAAGCGACGCACTAGTAAACCAACCATGACTACTTGGCCCGCGCTCGAGCACCGGGCTAAAGCACGCAAGTGCCGAGGCCAACACCGTCAGACTAGCACCTCGATTTACCAAGCAACATGTCCCCCAACCATCACAGCTACAATAATAGTTGGGATCGCGGTCATCTGGGCTTCTACCTGGGGACCCAATGATGCATGCCCCTCCCTTGACAGCAACTACTTCATCTACTCGCTATTTCCCAAAGGATGAGAGTTGTCATAATTTATGAAACTGCTAGATACAAGAACACTATAGAATATAGGGAGAATTTGATAGAATCTCCTGGTTCAATTTAATATGATTAGATAATGATATACCATTAATATGATGGAGCACTGAGGATAGATATGCATAAAACATAGACTAATTAGATAAAGGTATAGTATCGATAGCAAGAAAAATCTTTGGCACTTTTTTTCAGTGCCCTGAAAATCTATAACGAATGTTACCAATCATACATATATTCAAGATACACCTATTCTAAGGCAGCAATACATGCCGTCAATCCCTCCCTTACAGTGTAAAAGAATGCTTGATTTTCGTTTTTATTTTTGTCTATGGTAGTGTTCCTAACTACTAGAGAACATAAGAAAATTAACCTATAAGTGATCCTGCCTGCTCATACTCAGAATGTGACTCCTTATGTCAGCATATCGTAGATAGCAGGATTTTTTACAAGATTTTATCGAAATCGACATTAATTTTCTATATATCACCAACAATGGAACGTTCAAGATTTTGATAGATAAAAAAGCAAAGAACTTGCACTCACATGGGTAGGCAAATTAATTCCTCAAAATTATCCATTGCACTACAGGGTATACATCCTTACCATAAGCAACCAAACTGGCTAATCATAATTAAGTGATGGAATTTTGCAATGTTTATGTAACATTAGTTACCATCACCAACGGCATTGGCCAAGATTGGCCCTATTGTCAAAGATAGGAATTAGAGCAGACGAAGTCCCTGTAGAGGTGCTGACAGAAATGCAGTTGAAATCCCTGCAATTAGTTGAACCTCATTCTCTTCTTTTTTTTTTTGAGGATCAAAATTTGGAATCACATCAAGGGGAAGTCCCCAATTTCATACATGCAAGTCATCTCCAATTTCAGTGCAGGATTAGGAGAATTAGGAATGGGAAACATTAGTCAGAGGAGGAAGTCCCCAAATTCTCCCTTTTTTCTGCTATCTATCATATACGTATGGGTATAATTTCAAGAATTATGCAGCAACACCCTCAAATGTTCAAGAAACGCCTAACTTAAGAAATATATGCATTTAGAGTCTAACATGAATCACTCTCCACCAGCAATTGGAAATCAAATCCACCAAGAGAATATGCATTTGTAACTATTGAGGCATGAACTTATGATCCTGAATTTATGTTTATCGACTCCTGCCTATACAAAGACTAGGGAAATGTCGCATTTTACATGGCAAGCTATGAGGGTCTAGAGAGATGATGGAATGCTTGCAGAATTCCAGGGAACATGGAGTGAACCGTGATTAAATGCGACTAATGTCAAAAGAGAGAAAAAAGATATATCAAACCAGAATCACACCACAAAAGTTGTAATAAAGGTTATAATGGGAAAGAAATTCGTGTGAAAGCCGCAACAAGGAGGAGGGGAACGTCGTACCTCATGAACACTCACACCTCAGTTTCTCCGTCAGTGAAGAACGGCGCGATCGACGCTTAGTTCACGATGGGAACCGCACACGGGGGTGACACGGACCTTCTCTATACGATTTCAGCTTCGGACGTCGATCCGTGGTGGTCCGGTGACCCTTGGTGAGGGATAGGGATGAAGAAGAGGGTCGGTCGAAGGGGTTTGGAATTTTTGGGGAGGAAGGTTGATTTGGGAGTTTTTGCATGAAGGGGTATCTTGGTTCAGATCTTGGTTCGGGTCTGAAATGGATCTGGATGCCGGCTCATTAATCTGACCATAACTTGGGCTCCCAAACTCGGATTTTCGTGTTCTTGGACTTGTTAGAAAGATCTCGACGAGCACTATGCAATGGAGTCCTTACTTGAATTTTTAGTCACTGGACAAGTACATATATTGAAATTAAGCCCAGACTCAGTCAAGATTTGCATTTTAGTCCAAGTTCTATTTTTGAGGTTTTCACAATACCTTGCCAAATGAGGGTGTAAAGGCAGCATCACTGGTCAAATATTTTACAAGCGGTTCCTTTTCTACTTATGTATGTTGGTCTGTTTGCACTTGGGATCCATTTGTATTGGGAGTTGTACATAAATACTCTATGGTTATGGCTCTCTATATCCTATGTAGTATTCTTCTTGCATGTTTGCTTCCGCTACTCGCAACAACTGATCTCAGAGCACCATGTTTCATCTGGATTGTCAAGCAAATGACATCACTCAATTTGCATATAGAGAAGTTCACAAGGAGGAATGGATTCAATCTATGGCAAATCAAGGGGCGTGCCTTACTAAAGAAGCAGGGCATCTGGGCATCGTTGAACAAGGAGCGAGCAAAGGCACTTGATCCCTCCGAGTTAATGGTGTTGGAAGATAAAGCACACTTGACGATCATGGTACATTTCGTGAATGAGATTATCACTGAGACAACTAATGAAAAAATGTGGTCAGTTTGTGGTTGTGACTTGAAAGTATGTACAAGACGAAGTCTCTGACCAACAAGTTATTGTTGAAGAAATGTCTCTTTTCTCTCCATATGCAGGAAGCTACATCTCTTAAAGAACATCTAGATCACTTAACTACATTGTTGATGGATTCAAAGAACATAGATGTTAAGACAAGAGATGAGGATGATATGTTGATTTTTTTTATTTCTCTTCTATTATCATATGGGAATTCTAGTCAATTATTATGGGAAGAAAAGAGATGAACCTAAAGTAAGTTCGCTCAAGTTTGCATGCAAATGAAATTTTGCATATGGCTACTGGCAAGGAGGACTCTCATGCAGCAGGTTTAGGCATGACTCAAGAAAAGAGTTATGATAGTTTTGACTATGTAAAGAAAGTAAAGAAGAAGTCTAAGTTGAATAATCACAATTTTGAAGACATCTGCAACTAATATAAGGAACTTGTATATTAGAAGAAAGTCTGATTGAAAAAGAAAGGGAAATTGTATTTTCTGTAGTGTCTCAAGGCGGTGTAGATTCCTAAGATGATTTGGTCCTCACCATCACAGAATAAAAGGTGATTAATATCACATGGATTCTTGATTCAAGTTTTTCTTACCATATGACCCCAGTAAAGTGGTTCTGCACCTATGAGAAGATTGATGGTTGAAGCGTCATCATGGGGAATAATGCAGTGTACAACATTGTAGGGGTTGGCTCTGTGAAGATCAAGATGTATGATGGAGTTACATGACGGTGACAGAAGTTTTTCATGTTCCTGATATGAGAAAGAACATTATATCCTTTGGAGTTATGAACTCTAAATGATATGGGTATATTGCTAAGGGTAGGGTTATGTAGGTTGCCAAAGTTGGGGTTGTTATCATCAAGGGTAACATGCAAAAGACACTATATGTTATGCATGAGTCCATAGTTATCGACTATGTTGCATTGGTATCTCATGTGAAATCAAAAATAAAGTTCTGACATATGCGGTTGGGGTACATAAGTCAGATGGGGATGAATATCCTCAATCAAAAAAGGTCTCATCTGGAATCTTAAGGGATTCAAGCTAGAATTCCTTGAGCATTGTATATTAGGGAAAAACATAGGAACTAGTTTGGTGAAAATATTCACAAGATGAAGGGAATGCTTGATTGCATCCATGTTGATTGTTGGACCCCTTTCACGGGTCCCATTTTTGGGAGATGCCATATATTTCATGTCCATTTTTAATGATTGTTCTGAGATGGTCTGGGTTATGTGTGGACTACAGCAAGATATTTTGTCACATTGTAAGACATACATCCATTAGAGAGCTACTAGCTCTTGTAGCACATCCAGACTTGAAGCTAGATTGTTACATGCGACAAGATATTTCTTCCATGGAGAACTCAAAGAAGACATTCTAATGAGTCATCTACATAGATTCATGTTTCAGAGGAAGGAAAATTATGCATACAGGTTAAAGAAGTGCTTGTATGGGCTTAAGAAGTTTCCAAGCAGTGGTAAAAAAAGTTTGTCAATTCATGATTGGTCTTGGTTTTAACATGAGCCCTTACGATTGTTATGTTTACCACAACAAGGTGGAGGATGGGTCCTTCATCTATCTATTAATGTATGTCGACGACATGTTGATTTCTGCTAAGAAGAAAAGTACATTGGATGATTTAAAGAAGCTCCTTACTTTAGAGTTTGACATGAAGGACCATAGTGCACCGAAGAAGATTTGTGAATGTTGATCATTAGGATCGTGTAGAAGAAAATTGTTTCTTATTTCAAAAGAACTATATTGAGAAAGTTCTAATGAGATTTCGGATGTCTACAGCAAAGCCTTAGGTACTTCATCTGAAGCAAATATTCATCTTTTAATTTCTTTTGCACCTTAGTCATATGCAGAGGAGGAACACATGTCAGACATTCCCTATGTCAGCACTGTTGGGAGTCTTACGCATGTGATGGTTTGCACAAGACTCTATATTGCTTATTATGTGCATCGTTAGCATATTTATGAGGAATCCTAGGAGAGAATTGGCAGGCAGTCAAGCAGAATATTCATATCTAAGAAGAATATTTGACACTGATCTCATTTACAGAAATCATTTATAATGTTTGGTTGCCGGATATTCGTACTATATTGCAAATGTTGATGGAGAAGATCAATGACAAGCTACAACTATACTTTGGTGAGTTCTGTCATCATTTGGAAGCCTACAAGTCTACCATAAGTTACTTTATCTACCATAGAGGTGGAGTATATAGCTTTGACAGAAGTTGCAAAGGGAAGGCATTTGGCTTAAAAACTTGGTTGGATATCTCAGTCTACAAAAGGATTAGGTTATCGCATATTACAATAGTTTTAGAATAATATGCCTAGCCAAGGATCGGGTGTATCACGAGAGGACCAAGCACATAGATGTCAAATTTCACTTCATTCGCTCTGAGAATAGGATCAAGGTGAAGACATTCAATACAACATATAATCCAGCCGATATGGTCACAAAGGCAGCTCTCGGGAGTAAGTTCAAATATTATTTCGATTTGCTCAACGTTGACAGTTGGCACTATCCCTAAGGAGGGGTCGGCAGCAGCGAAGCTTGGCAAAGCACCTTAGAGGATTCAATTCAAGGTGGAGATTGGTGATATGTCTTGAATCCTAATCATTTGTTATGTTGAACCAGTTGAAGAACCGTTGTATTCACCATCCCTCCCTTTTGCACCATACCCTACTAGACGAGGGTGTTGGGGACGTACCCTTGAATGAAAATTTTATAAGCGGTTGGATCTCTGTTTGGGTATGTGGATCTGTTTGCATTAGGGACCTATTGTATTGGGAGTAATACATAAACTCCTAGGGTTAGGTCTCTTTGTGTCCTATGTAGTATTCATCTTCTTCACAAATAGTTTATTCTTCTTCTTCACAAATAGTGAAACTGAACGTCGTCCAAGGATGTAGCATAGTTATGCATGAACCCTATAAATCTATGTGCTTGCATTTTTCTATTGTATTTGCGTGTGTTGCTTCCCCTACTCGCAAGAACGTATTAGTAATGTCTCGATTCCAAATGAGGGATGTGATAATTTGTACAAGACTGGTACTCAAATTATAAATAATTGAGTAGAATATCAAAGCATGTCTGGAGCACTTTAGGAACATATGTTTCTCATTCAAACAATACCTTGGCGTCGATTGCATTTTCCAAGTTCATTCTTTCTCTCACAAAATAATTTCTAGAAGTTGCAAAGAATTTAGTATGCCTAACATGTAAAAATACAAATAGATTATGTAACACAAGTTGTCGTAGCTATTTAAGATATGAGGGTTCCGACATAGGACCACTGCTCAATTATCAAGTTGAATGTATTCTTCTTATTCCCAATGAAATTCTAACAGTCCAAGAGAGAGTGAGTGTAATGGATTGAAAAAGAAGAAATAAAAAAACCTCATGATGTGATATCAAGAACCAATTAATTATAGGGATAATAAAAGAGATAAATCATCCAACAAATTAGGCAACAATCCTAAAATATGTTATTCAAATTATCCCCTCATTATCTTCTTAAGTCATAATTATTGTTGTAAAAGATTACACCTATAAAACCCATGAGGTTCCAACAACCTCCAAACATATTGCCTTACACGGTAGATATTAGAGAGAAAGAGAGAGAAAGAGGGGGGAGAGAGAGATGTCGTCGATGACATCTTTCGTTGTGTGTCGTTCTTGAATCCGGCAACAATAGCCTTCTTCGTCAGCATCGAAGTTTTGATCGGACAAATTTGAAGGAGGAGCGACGTTGTTGATAAATATCTGGATAGGCGGAATCGAGGTACTATTGTGGACGGATTTCTCACACCGTCAAGGTATGTGTCCGAATCCATAGGATCGTCTTGTGCGATATCACACCACTGCGGAATTTTCATGCAAGCATCGTTACTGAGATTGTTAGTGGTACTTTATAATGTTCTAAGTTATAAATACTAGAAATTTTGATGAGAGAAATTCAAAGATAAATCATCCATATTCGAGGCTAAAGAAGTTGCTACTTATATTTTGATATCTTAAAAAAACCGAACCACCATTTATTCAGATTAATAGTTTTTTATACTAATAACGTATTGGTATCGGGATATATATATATATATATGGGATAAATGTGGTTGCCCCCTAGAGAGAGCTAAGTTAGCTCCCCCGCCCCATTTTCCCTATTTTTTATTTTTTTTGAAAAATTTCTTTCGTGAATATTCATCACTATATTCCTATATTATGCTCTTAAAATTTCATTCGAAACAAAGACTCCTACGACCTCCATCCAGACAGTAATTTTTTAATGGTCACAGGATTTTTTAAATTAACCCCGTCTAGATGAAGGTCGTATGAGTCTCTGTTTCGTATGAAATTTTAATAGCGTAATATAGGGATTTAATAATGAATTTTACACGATTTTAGATTTCAAAAAAATAAAAAAACATGTGAAAAATGGGACGGGGGAGCTAAGTTAACTCTCCGTAGGGGGCATACACATTTTTCATATATATATATATATATATATATATATATATATATATATATAGAGAGAGAGAGACCCACACATTGATAACCAATATTATCCATGAAATCAATAGGAAATTTCTACAATTGGTTCATTAGGAAAGTTTAACATTGCGTGCCATTTTATTTATAAGGAGATTTAATCTTTATAAATTGGATGACGATGAGATTAATCGGCATAAGTTAGACGACGTGAGTAAAGAAAAGAAGATATTTGTTTATATTATGTAGTATAAATGTTAAATATTAGAGACTTTCGTGATGTTTCAATTGTAACAGTATATTGATGTGTTTGTTTTTCAAGTGAACTAATCCAACTATAAGCACGATACTCTTGCAATAACTTGTGATCGAGATAATTTGCATTTTAATTGTGTAGTCAAAATAATAGTAAAATTTAATTTCTGTGTGTTGATTATAAAAACAGCGAAGTCGGATGTTCTCTGAGAAGTCACTACATAAATGTTACTGTGATTTCCTAGCAGACCTGCCATTAAAAAATGTTTAGTTTAATACCATTTTCTCTTTTGGAAACAACTTATCTGTGCAAATAATTCCATTTATATGCCACACGTTCTTTTCAATGTATTATCTGTTAACAATACATATATGACATTTGAATATCATCAATGAATCTATATAAATATTTGGGATTTTTACCCAGCAGATCCTATAAATTTTGCCAATCACCTCCACGGACCTTTGCATAACGTATTACCCTATCAATCCTATAAATTACCCCCAAGAACCCTCGCGAGCTTCAAACAGAGTAACCACAAGGTTCATAGGTAAGAGTTGGCAAGTTTACGAGGTCGAGGGGAGAATTGTGTTGTTTCAAAGGTCATGGAGGCAATTGGCAAAGTTTATAGGGTCCGCCGGATAAAAATCCCTAAATATTTTGCAATGCCCTATAATGGTTATTAAGGATACCATGTTGTTAAACATGCATAAGTTAAGATTTTTGACACCGAGTTGAACTAAAGGGTCGTAAGGGCCTAAAGGCTAACGTCTTCTAGAGTCGTGAGGCAAAAGATAAGTCCTTTATAGTTGTAGCTACATAGTCATGTTATGTATTGTTTATGGACCTCTTGTGCCGGCGGTAAACCATCAAAGCTGCCTAGAACTAACAATCAAGACAACTCTAAACATGGAAATGTTAAGTGCGTATGTGCAATTTATGTTAAGGCTATGGGCATGTGTGCAATTATGTTAATAATGTGGATGTATGCGCAACTATGTTAATGATATGGGAATATGTTTAATTATGTTAATGATATCAACATATGTGCAATTTAAGTTAATGTTAAGGGTATATGTGCAATTTAAGTTAATGTTAAGGGTATATGTGCAATTTAAGTTAATGTTACGGGTATATGTGCACTTATGTTAACATTATAGGCATACATGCAAATATGGAAATGCTTAAGGGTATATACGCAGGTATAGTATGTGATGCATGGGTATGAAAGAAATATACCTCATATGCATCAGTAAGTTAATTAATGATATGTATGATGATTTTGGCTTGTGTCAAGCTAACTAGTTTATTCAACATGGAAATGTTATAGAATCAAATTTATAAGTCTTCATTGTTGGAATAATTACCATTACGTTATGGATGGAATAGTTAGATGAGACTTGATTTCTACACTAGCCGACTTGACCTCAGCTCGGCACATACTGAGCGTTGAGCTCATAACATGTGTTGTTATTCTTTTTCAGGAGAACGTGAGGATTAAATCATTAATGATTCAAGGAGACTTCACCATCTTCAAGAAGTAAAGTCGGTACGGAACTACTATTGGATCAGTTTGGAAAGACATCTTAATCCCCACCTGAATAAGATTACGATTTCATCTAGTTTATTTACTTATTGTTTAAATAGGGAACTCTTGGACTTTTGACTTTATTAGTATATTTACTACTCTTTTATGTTATGGTTGATGCTATGAGTAACGTTCCCGAGACTTTCTATTTTGTTCTCGCTTCCGATATTTTCTCAGACCATCGGGATGTACAAGTGGAATCAGAGCAGAAGTTCCTCTAGGCATAAGATATTTGACTAAATCAAACTTAGGTCCATTAGTTTTAGAAAATATAGAAACTTGACCGTAAATTTATCTTTCATCTTTTCAGATGGCCCCTCGTCGTGGGAATGAGGCGAATGGAGATTATGGCTCTTCTTCAACCCCACGATATAGCTATGGACATGTAGCGACAAATGTTGGAATTGATGACCATGATGACTCAATAGCAAAAAGCATCAAGGACATGGCTCTGGTGGATTGACCCTGTGATGAATCTCAGATTCATCACTCTAAATCTCATTAATTAAGCTCAACTCCCTCAAATCATTAGCATTTCTTCATTTATTCTGCATAATTAGCATTCATGCATGTTTTAATAAGAATTGCATTGTAGCACACATTTTTGCACAAAATAAGAAGCCAAAAAATCCCAGATAAAATTGACCTGTAAATAGCCAAACTATCCCTTATTTTTAACTCATTCAGGCTAACCCCGAATGACCCAAAAACACCTCCACTGTGTACATATCACTCACAAGAATAAATGAAAAAATACAAAAAAAATCACTAACCCAAAATAAGTGGACAAGAACCCAAACCCTAGTTTCAGGATTTCCGGACTAAAACCCTCATATCTTCCTCATCCAGTATTCGTTTTAATCATATTCACTTTTAAACTAATGTACATTCAACTACCTTCAAAACAAGACCAAGTTCCAGTGAATCGAAGCTTGTATGTGAAAGTTGTGTTTTGGGCCTCTTTTGTACATTTTATATTTTAGCCGATTTTCACCTAATATTTTATGTATATAATTAGCCTATTTTATTTTATTTCTTTTTTCATTTGTCTTATTTGATAAAATTTTATTAAAGTGCATAAACATCCAAATCCAAACTGAGCTTGAAATCAAAGAAACAAATTGAGTCCAAGTCTTCACTAACTATTTGTACAAAAAGTGTCTTTTTCATCTTTTATTTTATTTCCTCTTTTTGTTAATTAATAAAAATCAAAAAATAGATTAGTGTATAAATACTTATCTTTGATTTTACCATTTTTTTTCGGATTTTTATCTGGTTTAAAAAATCACATAAAAATTATAAAACCCAAAAAATCAAGGTATTCTATGTACATACCCTAAAAATATCACTTTGTGCAATTGATCGATTTTGGTTTTGATGTCTTCATGAAAGTTGTAGATCTCATCGAGACGAGCAATTTTTGTGAAGAAACTTTTCAATCTGAGGCCATTTGCTATTTCGTTTAGATGTTTCAAAGTTTTTATTTTTTTTATTTTTACGGTGCTGACACGTGGCAGCTCTTGGAGCTGCCACGTGTCAGCCTTTTTAAGGTTTTTATTATTCGTTTTTTATAAAAATAAAAAAAAAAGTTAAAAAGCCCCGCATCCCAGGCACGTGCAATGCACGTGCCCCGCGCCTTTACCCCTTAGCCGCCACGCATCAACTTTGTGGCCGTCCGATCTCGGCCAATCGAATGGCCATCGTCCATCGTCCTCATCAACTCCACCTTACCCAAATCGGGTGGCGTCGCCTTCGATTTCGCCGCCACTCTGCTAATTTCGCCGATCGTCACCTCCAATCGCACCTGCGTATCTCGCCTGATCCCCTCCGATCCCATATCTCGATCTTCGTCATCTCCTCGAATCAAATCGAACCCCGGTAAATCTCTTAAAATCTCCCCGATTAACTTTCTTTCTCCTGCCCTGGGTCCCCATCCTATAAAGCCCTCGCCGCCGCGACCCTCGAGCTTCATCCGTCGTTGCACCTACTAGTATCTGTGTGGCTGTGACAACGCCACAAAGCCATCTTTCCTAGCAACGGCACCATCTGATGAGTCCGAGATTGCGTGTGTTAAGAATGTGTGTCATGAATTATGGATTATCGTTTGCTTAAAAACATATGTGTCGTGTCGTTGTAGGAGGCAATCGGAATCGGTCGAGAAATAACCACACAAAAATTTTATCAATTTCAATAAATGCGGTTTTATGTTTATTTTACTTGGGAAAGTCCCAAGTTCGAACACAAGGAGGCAAATATGTCTATCAAATTTCGTGCGTGATTTTCGAGGCGATCTTTTTTATGTAATTTTTAATGCATTAAAATATGCACAATGCAATTTCAGCCTATTTTATGGACTAAAATACAATTATCGATCAAACGATGTCAGAAAAATATGAAACTTAGCCAAAATGATAATTACGAAGAAATGAATGCACTATATTTTTTTTGGAATTTTTGGATGCAAGATGGATTTTTTATGAATTTTTAAATGCAAATAAAGTGAATTTCAATATTTAATTATAATAAATATTAAACCTGACTATTTTCAATGGATTAAATTATATAAGACCTATCACTAGGAATGGATCTCAGAAAAATCCTAAATCTTGAAAATGTGAGATTTAAAACTTATTAAAAATCAAATATCGAAATATACAAAATGATTTTTATAAGACAAATCATGCATGCGAATGCAATGTTTTTGGGCACAAAATTAACCACAATTAATTCTACAATCCATGATTTTTTGAGAATTTTTAGACAACGGTTAATCAATTATGAAATTCAGAGCACGAAATGGGTAAAGTATACAATTTTCCACAAAATAATTAATTATTTTTAACCATTGATCACAAAAATGTCCACAATATGTCAAGAGGTAGAAAATTAAATGCGAAACAAGATGTCTATTTTTGATAAATAAAATGATGCAATGTAGCTATCTGAAACAAAGGGGGAAGACAGGGGCATTTCTGCAATATATAAATATAAAATAAAATGCAAAAGGGGGACCTATGTGTAATTACCAAGAAGACCGGGGTTCTGCTACAATTTTTTCATAAGGGCACGTGCATGGCACGTGCCCTCTATTCGGTGGGCTGGATGGCAATTAGGACGAAGACCGGGGGGCTTCTCGCAATTTTCCCACTGGTCATGTGCGGAGCACGTAACCCTTGAGGCTGACGTCGGCTGACGTTCCCGCCTGGAATGCACGTGCCTCACACGTGCACGGGGAGCCTCGGGCCCGGAGCTCAGCGGCTATCACGGTGCTGACGAAAGGCGGAGGAGGGCCGCTCCGGCAGAGGCTTGCGATAGGGCGTTGTTGGAGAAGTGGAGGAGCGTGGCGGGCAGGGGGTGCCTCTTCTCGTCGGTGGTTGATCCAAGGTACCCCGACAAAGGAAGAAGGGGGGGGCTGTTGTCGATGAAAACAGGCGAGGTCGAGGCATTGGAGGTCGGAGCTTGATGAAGATGACCGGTGGCGTAGTTGATCGGGGATGAACGTCGAGGCATCAAAGTTGCTGGAGATGTTGATCAAGCTGATGAAGTCGATCGCGACGGAGTGGCTAAGTGGTGGTGGTGGTGTACGGCAGATGTAGTAGGCTCAGCGGGAAGAAGCTCGGAGCAACGCAGAACGCCTGGAGTGGCGCTGCAACGAGCAGGGTGAGGTCGGACCTCGCCAGGAAAGATGAGTTCGTTGCGCTGTCACCACCACGAGGATACTAGTAGGTATCACAAGCGGATGAAGCTCGAGGGTCGCAACGGAGAGGGCTTTATAGGATGGGGACCCAGGGCAGGAGAAGGAAAGTGAATCAGGGAGATTTTACGAGATTCGTCGGTGTTCGATTTGATTCGAGGAGATGACGAAGATCGAGATCTGGGATCGGAAGGGATCAGGCGAGATACGCAGGTGCGATTGGAGGCGGCAGATGGCGAAATTAGCGGAGCGGCGGTGAAATCGAAGGGCAGTGTCGCCCGATTTGGGAAAGGCGGAGTTGATGAGGACGATGGACGGTGGTCATCCGACCGGCCGAGATCGGATGGCAACGAAGTTGACGCGTAGCGGCTAAGGGGTAAAGGCGTGGGGCACGTGCGTTGCACGTGCCTGGGAGGCACGTACGATGCACGTGCAGGGCTTTTTTAATTTTTTCTATTTTAAAAAAAACAAATAATAAAAACCTTAAAAAAGGCTAATACGTGGTGGCTCCAGGAGGGCCACGTGTCAGCACCACAAAAATAAAAAAAACTTTGAAAAATCTAAAAGAAATAGCAAATGGCTCGGATTGAAAAAGTTTCTTTACAAAAATTGCTCTTGATGAGAACTTTCATGAAGACATCAAAACCAAAATCGATCAATTGCACAAAGTGATATTTTGAGGTATCTCATGTACATAGAATACCTTGATTTTTGGATTTTATAAATTTTATGTCATTTTTAAACCAGATAAAAATGCAGAAAAATATGGTAAAATCAAACATAAATATTTACACATTAATCTATTTTTTGGATTTTTATTAATTTAAAAAAATAGGAATTAAAATAAAAGATGAAAAAGACACTTTTGTACAGATAGTTAGTGAAGACTTGGACTCAATTTGTTTCTTTGATTTCAAGCTCAGTTTGGATTTGGATTTTTGCGCATTTTAATAAAACTGTTATCAATGAAGACAAATGAAAAAGAAATAAAATAAAATAGGCTAATTATGTACATAAAATATTAGGTCAAAATCAGCTAAAATACAAAATGTACAAAAGAGACTCAAAACCCAACTTTCACATACGAGCTCTGATTCACTTGAACATAGTCTTGTTTTGAAAGTAATTGAATGTACATTAGTTCAAAAGTTAGTATGATTAAAACAGACACTGGATGAGGAAGATATGAGGGTTTTAGTTGGGAAATCCTGAAACTAGGATTTGGGTTCTTGGTCCACTTATTTGAGTTAGTGATTTTTTTATATTTTTCATTTATTCTTGTGAGTGATATGTACATAGTGGAGGTATTTTTGAGTCATTCGGAGTAAGCATGAATGGGTTAAAAATGAGGGAAGCTAGGCTATTTACAGGTCAATATTATCTGGGATTTTTGACTTCTTATTTTATGCAGAAATGTGTGCTAAAATGCAATTCTTATTAAAACACGCACGAATGATAATTATGTAGAATAAATGAAGAAGTGCCAATGATTTTGAGGGATTTAAGATTAATTAATGAGATTAGTGATGAATCTGAGATTCATCATCCCCCTATACTTAAAAAATGCTCGTCCGTGAGCATCAAAAGAAATGTCATGAGGTGAAATGAGATTGGGTTCCCTACCAAGACCATGAGCTGAAAGTGAAAATGAAACTAAACTCGACCTTTGGATTAAAAGGTAGGAGGAACTTCTGTGAGACTTAGAATTTTAAAATCAACAGCCTTCAAGTTCTACACATCATTGTCACATTTTCGACGCAGAAGTCATCATAGATCAATCCTCTTCCCAAAGCCTACCCTATGAACATTGAACAATCGACTCATGTGTGAAAAGTTTTAGCTCTTCCCATCCAGAATGTCGGACTACCATGCAAACCTCCTCTCCAGTAACTCTTCCTCGGAGAGTCAGGTATTTACTTCTAAGGTTTGTCGCGTTGTGTTCACAATCGAATTGGGGGAGAAGATAGAATAAGGAGAAAAGAACTGGAGGGTGGTCAGTGTAGTCACCTCTCCTTGTGAAGTTGGTCAGTGTAGCCAAGTCTTCACCAGATCTGCATGTTTTCTTGAAGCTTGGACCTTTTTGGTCAGATATTTATTTGGTAGAATGCTTCTTTATATTTGGAATTTTTGATGGTTCTGCTTGGATCTAGTTGTGCCCCTACGGATATAGAATCTTTTTGTTTCCGTACATTTTTTTGGGGTCTTAGAAAAAAATTTTCCCAGCCGTCCATCCCTTTTCCGAAGCTTTATTTCAACCCACACTCCGGTCTTTAGATTTCCATGCTACCAGAAAAGAAACTCACACAGTCTTCCAACATCCCGTCCGAGTTGAGCTAAGTGCATAGTGCGAGAGTACAAATTAATTCCCTATTCCAGAGTTGTACCCAGAATGAAGAGACCAGGTTAGACACTAAGAGTCAAACATTGCACATTGTAATGTGTAACTCAAATAATTAAGTCCAAGACCTGAAGCTTCTAAAATCCTATTTCTCGGTGAAGTTCCTCTGAAAATTAGGTGGATTAAGGTCAATCCAGACCACTCTCGGTTTCTGCTCATAACTTCGTTCATAACCAAAGGACTTTTCATAGATGCAAATGAATGAAATGATGGATGAATTGTAGGTGTGTGAAATGCATACACATTTTTGTGAATTTTTTTTATGCAAGGGATTTTTTTTTGTTTATTTTGATGCAAAATTGAATAAGAAGCCATATTTTTTCAAAAACTTTTGGTTGGATACAATCACTATTAATAGTAAAACTCTTTTTCTTTTTCTTTTTGTTTTTGTGTTTTTTTAAATTAATTAATTACCCAACCTGTAAATACATATAAACTTATGCGAAAGTGCGAGATATGGGTAAAATATATACACAGTATGTATACATACCCCTTATACTTAGCGAGTGTTGTGTCCTCAGAGCACAAGAAGCGTAAAGAAGATATAGCTCGGGTTAATCGTAAGAGAGTGAAAAAGAAAAAGAAAAAAATGGATCGGAACGCCCCCTATACTTAGGCTGTGAACAATCTAAGTATAGAAGAAGAGAAAAAAAATGAGGTGGTCGAGATATGTGGATGAAGAGAGTATATACAATTGGGTATCGGTTCCCCCTATACTTAGGCTCTGGTCAGCCTAAGTATGGAAGAAGGGTGGAAATGATGTGATCGTGAGATGGGGAAACTGGTATGTACAGATGGCATCGGTCCCCCCCTATACTTAGGCCTTGGCCTAAGTAGAGGAAGAAGCTGTACAAGGAGACTGATGTGGTCGGGAGGGAGGGTGGATAGCCGGTGATTAAGGCGGTTTTAGGCCGATCTTTTTGTGAGCATGTGGTGGGAGATCGTAATGATGAGAAGGAGATGAAGCATACGATTCCCAACTATTATCAGTGTTATCCTCAGAAAAATCATAATGGATAGTAAATGAAGCGTATGAGTTAGATGAAATGTAGCCATCATCAGAGTTATCCTCAGAGGAATAGTATTTAAAGGTGGACACACTCTATATATTCTTCTCTTTTTGTTTCTTCAGTTGTTTCCTCAGAATTCGTTCCTTCTTGAGATCAAGCGGTCTGTTCTCAGATGAATACTCTAAAGCATCAGTCTCAGTCTGCTCAGAAAATATAATTCTAGTGTATTTGAAGAGGGCAGGAGCATCTGCTTTGGATGGATAATAGTGAGGAACGGGTGTCGTCCAATGGGAATTGAAGTTTGGATCCTTGCAAAGATATGGTTTTAGAACTACAAAGCA
Organism: Ottelia alismoides; assembly: GCA_037367405.1. NCBI lineage: Eukaryota > Viridiplantae > Streptophyta > Magnoliopsida > Alismatales > Hydrocharitaceae > Ottelia > Ottelia alismoides. The sequence goes on along the minus strand of JAZKJV010000840.1, from coordinate 100,127 downwards.
GACTTCACTCATGTAAATGACCTTTTCCAGACCTGATGAGGGATCATCAGCTGATTCCTCTTTCAGAAGGTCAAAGGTGACTTTCTTTTTCTTGTTTCGTGAAGGTGTCGGTCCACTCGAATCTCCAGATGAATAACCATTGGAATTCTTCTCCTTGGTCAGTGTTCGGCCTGCGTGTCAGCTCTTAGTCTTCTTAATGCTGGTGCACTCTTGATTTGGGATGATTTGGTCAAGGTATTTAGAGTAGGTTGCCCCAACGTACGACCAAGAATATGTCTCAGGATCATATAAGAAACATTCTTCAATTTTGAGATCTACAGGAATTGAAATACTGGAGAGAGTTTCTGCATGTCCGTTCTCAATTATTTTGATGTTGGAGCATTCCTGTATCGGGTTGATGTGATCAAGGTAGTCAGAATAGGTTGATTTAGGGTGCGACCCTGCATAAGTCTCCGGATCATATGATTCATATACTTGATTCTCCATGGTGAGAGCAGCTGGGAATGGAGAAGGGGGAGATTCTCTAAACCAATAGTCTCATCAACAAACGCTATCTCAGGTGTAGCAGCGGGGTAGGGCTCTTCTACCGCTTCATGGTTACAACAGTCGGGGACTTCGTGGGTTGCCTCAGAAAATCGTGGTTCCTCAAAGACTGGGTCAGATCGAAGTGCTACCAATGCTGTAAAATTGATTTCCCGAGTCTCACATTCAATAATTACCTTAGTCAATGCTAACAATGGCTTTCCGAGAATAATTGGAGACTGGGTGAATTCTCCTTGACGCTCAATATCAATGATCGTGAATTCCACTTTGAGCGGAGAACTTTGGAATGTCATGATGACAGAAACAGAAATGATTCCTCTCGACCGCTTTATTGATTGGGCAGCCAATTGAACAATCTCTTGTATCTTCCTTATCGGTCCGAGTTTGAGTTCGTGAAATACAGAGGTTGGGAGGATATTATTCGGTGAATCGTCATCAATTCGAGCATGGGCAAAAATTGTATTTTTGATTCCACAGTCAAATCCGGGCAACCGCTTTACTATGCGGCTCTTGATTTTTCTCCTCAACACCAAGGAGGAAGCCATTGACAAGATATGTCTTTCATTCTTAGTTCTTATCATGTCCAACTTTTTCCTCATTAATTTGTCCATTACAAATCATTTAAGGTCGGGGAAGTGTTCAATGTCCTGTATAAAGGGAAGTTCAAACATCAATCTTTTTTCCAATACTTCCTGTAAAGTAGGATCCAAATTCTTCAGATCTTCTTCCGTCTCAATTTTTTGTATTTTTCAGGATTTTCGATTTTTTGGGTGTTTTTTGAATATTTCAAATTTTTTGGTATTTTCCGTGTGGTGTGCTGATGTGTTGTGTTCTGCAGATGAGAAGGGGCTTTGATGTTCCGAGTAGGAGTCAGATGCATAGTCATTCCTAGAGGAGTATATGCAGAAGTATCGCTATCAGAATCGTCCCTAGGTTTCTGAATATCCTCAAAATTATCAACATGAGATGCAATCTTTTCCTCATTCATTTTTATGTCTGAGCTCTCAGAGAGTGAAACTAATCGGTCGTCATATTTTTGAAATCTATCCTCCATTAATTGGAATCTATTATTTATCCTCGAAATATCATCCTCAAAATTATGATCAATCATGGGAGCGGTCGATATGTGTTTTTGCATTTGCGATTCAATAATTTCCTCTTCCATCTTTCTGTATATGTTGAGAGGAGGGTTTCATGGAATATCCAATATATGATCATTATTTTATGAAAATTTCTCTTCAAAAATTATGGTAAGAGGCTGCTCAGTGGAAGGAGTTTGCGGGAATGTGTAGGTCTCATACTCAACATGCCGTGACTCGGGCACGTAATCCAAGTTTGAGTAGAGTCTGCTTCCATGGTCATGATTGATCGTATTCTCAAATATTGGAGTCATACATGGTTCATATGTGTCGATATCATCTGTTTGGCCCTCTGTATGTATCGGTTGATCAAATGAGTGATATTCAAGTTGGTAAATAGGGATTTGATTGTTGCGGTCAATCAAACGCTGATGATCATTAAGTGCGGGTCTCTCCATCTGGGTTTGGTTTCTCGGCCAGTCACGAGATTCAAAAGTAATTTGATTTTGAAATGGTTCATTTGTTTCAGTGGGAAACCGAGAACAAGACGGTTCAGTCCATGATGGAAATTGGTCATGTGCAGTTTAATGATTCGAGTAGGAATTCAATGAGGGGGATGAATTCATCTGCTGGTGAAAGTCTCCCGCAAATGTTGGAGGATTATTGAAAGAAGATCTTTTAGTTGATTTGTGCCGAACCGAGACAAATTCATTTTCATAATATAGATCAGATGGGTGCTCGGACAATTGTCATGTGTTTGTCAAAGGAGGTTGAGGATGAATCATCATGGTTGATCTCAATACGATTGCACGGGATAGTCAAAAGAAATTTTATCAAATGTACGGCTTTTGATCTTAGAAATCTGTTCACGTACACCAATGCAAACACAAATCAAACCTCGGGTTCACCAACTAACACAATGAAGCCGTAAGAGTTCGGCTATTATCTTTTCAATTTTAATTGGTGCTAAGACAATCTTGGGAAGAATTTAGCGAGCTGTTAGGTGTCGGAATTTTTTCTAATGACTGGCCTGAATTCATACGACTAGTTGCACCTACTTTCAGCCAGTATGGGAGTAAGTACGTACTGTAGAACGGCTACCCGTTACTTGAGGATGGAGCCTTATGCAGTGTCCTCTAAACCACCCACTCTGCTAAGGAAATCCGGACCGTTTACAGGCTACCCGTTACATGAGGAGCGAGCGAGAGATGACACTTAAGGCTAGAGCCCAAACCCAGATGCATTTAAATTAATTGCGGCTTTTTCGGAAGTCGGTGAAGATGCGTTGGTTCTTGAAAAATCACTACACGTACGTCGGGTACCTTGCAAGAAAAATAAGAGAGAGAATTTAAGAGAGTGACTCAAAAATATATCAAAAATAAGAAAAATAATTGCTGAAAATAATATAAATGTAGAAAAATGGAATTTAAAGTGAAAATTTCGAGGGTCAGACTACCCGAATATGGAAAACCGAACAAAAATTTTAAGACAAAAAACTAAGTCATTTTCGATCCCCGGCAACGGCACCATCTGACGAGTCCTGGATCGTGCTGGTTGAAGACAAAAAACTAAGCCCAGTGCAACACAGTACATTTGGAGTGGCGCTGCAACGAGCGGGTGAGCTTGGACCTCACCGGGAAAGATGGCTTCGTGGCGCTGTCACTGCCACGACTTTCATACGGCATGACCCACCTATCTTTAAGGGAGAACCTGAGCTGGATAAAGCTGACCATTGGTTGAGGGAAATGGAACTTACCTTTGAAGCAATCGATTTTCCTGAGGAAAAGAAAGTGATATTTGGTATCTATCATCTACGGGACAATGCAAAGGAATGGTTGACTTTTTGCAAAAACATACACTTTGCTGCTGCAACTACCATCAATGGAAGGACTTTATGGAGCGTTTCACTGAACGTTGCATTCCTAAACACACTCAAGATGCAAAGAGACTGGAATTCATTGAGCTCCGACAAGGGAGTTTGTCAGTTGAACGGTATGCCTTCAAATTCCAAGAGCTGGAGAAATATGGAAAAGGAATATGTTCAAATGAAAGACAATGTGCCAATAAATTTGTGGAAGGCTTCAATTCAGGTATGTGCATGAAGGTGCTCAATAGAGGTTCTTAGACTTTTTTAGATGCAATTTCTACGATTGTGGAGATTGACTTGGCATATAAGAGGATCCAACAACAACAAGGCGGTGAGCATTGTATATATTATAAATATTTTTTCATTCTTCATTTTTTATTTATTTTTCTTAATTACTAAAAAACAAAAAAAAATATTTTTGTGCTCTATTTTATTTCTACTATTTTATTTTATTTTTTATTTTGTAAATATCTTCTATTAAAAATACAAAAAAAAATTAGAAAAGTAAAAAAATGTACATATTGTTTGTGTTATTTGTGGACTTTTGTAAATTCTACACTCTCTTTTCTCTTTATTTTATTTTATTTTTTAGTAGAAAACTTTTAATTTTTAATTTTTTTTATTTTTCTTTCTCCACTCTAGCTTCTCATTCTACCACCAACTTCCATTCAACTCCACCATTTTTTAACCTCCCATTCAACTCCACCATTCCACCATCTTTCTAATTCACATTCTTCTTCTTTTTATTCTTCTCTTCATCCTCATTTTCCTCATCCACCATTCTTATAGAAAAAGGAAAGAGGTCATCGAGGTCGACTGGTAACAACGACATTCCACCACGATATGAAGCGACGACCTCCTTTTAGGCGAGATCCGCGGCGAGCACTATCCCCGCGTTGCAAGTTTCCCATAAAGCTTGCATAGCTTCTCCGATCTTTTCTCCAATCAGATCGAGGCTACAACAGGAGTCCAGCGTAGATGCTCTTCCTTCCTACAAAAATTTAGGTAAGTATTCCTTCTCATTTTCCTTGTTATTTTATTTTATCTAACATTTTTCCCTTATTTCACCACACAATCATTTGTTCTACTCCACCTCACTCATCTTCTCCATCATTCTATTTACCACCCTTTTTTTGTTATATATATATATATATGCATTCCTGGTTTTTTTAAAAAAAATATTGTAAAAAAACAAAAAAATCATCACAACACAGCTCCAAACAATCAAAAAAAATTAAAAAAGAAAGCCATGGCCACCCGCGGCACCCCGCCCAGTCGCCCCCTCCATCGAGCCCTATCGCACGAAGATGAAGGTCATTTCTTTATTTTTTATTTTGTGTAAAAATTACATCATTTTTATTTCATATTTTCATTATTGCAAAAACATCCTTGTACATAGTTTGTTTGTAAGTCTTGTTTTCTGAAATTGCACGTATATCCCTATGTTTGCATATTAATTTGAACATCTTTCTTGTATCATTTATTTTAATCAAAAATGTCATATTGTTGAGCAACTAATTCTCTATCATTTGCCTATCTATTTGGATTTTTATAACCTTTTGGATTTATTAAATCCATACACATTATTTTTGCAAAATTCCAACTCTCTTGGATTTATTATATAAGTATCTTGTTGAGATAATTCGCTCTCTAGATAAATTTACATTATGGATTTATTAGGAATTAAATCTTTGCAGTCACACTGATTTCATTAAAAATTCATAAAAAATTCAAATATTCTCGATAAATTCCAAAAAGGTTATTCTAGCCTCATTTCATCATTTTTAACTTTCAATAAATTTTCATAATTTTTGCTTTCTGTTTGCATGAAAACTTTCGTAAAAACTTGTAAAAAGTGTGCATTTTTCATTGTTGCATTTTTACACTTAAAATTCAAAAAAAATATGTTTTGCATTCATCGCTGGATTATGTTTCTAGGAAAAATTTAATTTGACAAAATTAGATTAATTTCATATTAAAATTAATTTGACTAAGTTGTGTGTTTTCTTATTAACTTAATTCAACCGCATTTTACATTCGCATTTTTTTTGCATATAAAAAATACAAAACAATCTGCATTGGAAACCTAGACCTAAGTGTTCTGAATTAATCCAAAGTTGTTTCTTTGCCTCCTTGTGTTCGATCCTAAACTTGCCCAAGATATAAATTTAAGCCGAGACACTCTTCGTGGAGATCCTTTTCTCGGTATTAATTGGTTGATTGTCGTGCTACAACTAGTACCTAATATACCCACTTAGGCGCATTTCGTCAGATTGTGTCGTTGCTAGGGTGGCATACGGCTTAGGTTTTAATTTAGAAAATTAGATTTAGGTTTTCTTTCACTCGGAGAGTCTGACTCCCGAGCCACCTTGTAATTAATCAATTTTCTTCTTTTCTCTCAATTATTTCTCTACTCATTTTTGTATATATTTTATTGTTTATCTCTCTAATATAAATTTTATTTTCCTTGCGAGGTCCTGGTGGACTTAGAGTGCATCAGAGGTCGACGGACGTTACACACGCCGACTATTAAAGATCAAGGAATTTTTAATTTATTTTGGAGAGCATTTTTATTTTGCATTTTTTTGCAACTATTATATTATAATAATTTAGGTAATTCGCTCTTTACAACGACTCTTGTTTGAGAGCTCATCCTTGTATCAGGACTGGATATTTGACCTGTTCATGGTCGTGTGGTTGATTGGCGTACAATAGGACTTGCACTCGTAGCTCTTAGAGCATTTTTGATAGAATATTTTTATTGCTTGTGCTCGTAATATTTAGGACCACACATCACATTTAATGATACCCACTTAGACCGCAGAGTTATTTGTCCAAATTAAATTGTTCACCACTCACTAATAAAACTTCATGTTTAGGAACGGTTTTCTCGTTTTCATCTCAAATAGGATAAAATTTCAATTCCGTGTTGCATCCCGCATGTAAAGCGTGGGGATCATTGTAAGTCTTATGAACTGGGCATGCATCATTGATTTCACTATTTGCATCGATTTTTCTCGACTCCCTTTCCCTTGGTTTTGAAATTTAGGTTAAAAGGAAATCGAGACTGATCATTAGGCGTGTCATATTTGGTGGATTAATTAAGTGATAATCGAACTTAAAATCAGGACTGCTAATCAGAGTTGACCAAAACGATTGACTAAAATTAACATTTGTTTTTGGGATAGCAAAATCTTGTTATGTTTGTGATATTGTGATCGTTGAGAGGTGAGGACGCATCCCTAGGATAGTGCTGGAACCTACTTTTAAGCCTTGCATAATTGGATGTATATCTTGATTTATCACCTAATTAACATTGAAAAGATAAATAGTCGGACTCTTGTGATCATCACTGTGTTGAGTAGGTGAACTCAAGGTTTGCTCTTTGTGTTTGTCTGTTTGTGTGTTATTTGGTGCGCTTGCACACTTTCTTCCTCGATTCGCTTCATTCTCCCATCTCTCTTCAAAGATGTTGGAATATTGGTCATCATTTCCAGGTCATTTTTCTTCGACCATATTCTGATCAACTCCACCCTCTTATTCCTCCTCATACTCTCACCCTACCGCAAAGTTAGAACTCCAACTGACTTCCCCACTTCTTCGTGCTTCTCACATACCTCGCATTCTTACACCCCTGACCCACATCCACCCTATATTGACTCACCATATTCTTATCTACTTACTGGAATCAAGGAACAAATCGAAGAGCAAGCCACTGCTGAGATAAATGATTGGCAGCATGAGTTGCCCCTATAGACCTCATTTTCACCTCAAGTTGGGACCGGACAACAATTGGCCTATGCACATCTCGACTTGACCTTAGGGTTCAACATGGTCGAATAAATAAACTGTATGAAGAGGTCAGTGATGAATCTCCATTTCATCACCTTTATTCTATCATTTTGGCCTCAAAAACCCCAGCAAGTGCATGTAAATAGAATCAAATTGTACATAATAGCATTCATGATTCATTTTATTAATTACACATTAAATAAGGTTTTTACTGCCAAAATTATAGAATAAAGAGAAGAAAAGAAAAAGGAATAAAATATTGCAAATATTTTATGACCCAAACCCCGAGACCAAGGCCAGCATGGTATTGGTCGACAAGGAATAAAGTAGGGGGAGATAAGGGCCAGTATACAATAAATACCTCATTTATTTATGCATTTTTGACACCTATTTTGTACATAATTATTTATGAAATAAAGAAACTTTGTTCATGAAAGTTGTAGATAATAATGTAAATAAAAATACAAAATTGAGTTTGTGTAAAAATAATACTCAGTGTACATTTTATACACAAAATAAAAAGCCAAAATCTCAACTTCATAGACCCATATCTTGCAAATAAAAACTCCAAATCACCCAAACTCACCTTTAATTGTATATAGCTTTCCAAGAACTATTTAATAAAATTGGTTTCATAATTTTTGGAGTCCATATGCAAAAGTTAGGTTTTTGGCCCTCCTTGTACATAGTATTGATTAAAATATTCCATTTATTCATTATTCATTATTGTAGCAAATTTATATTTTTAGAATTTTACAAATAATGTATAGAATACATGTACATATTAAAAGTAGAAGAAAACTAAAAAGAATTTCTAAAATAAAAATAAGTTTATGTAATACATAGGTAAAATACCTATGTTAAGAATGAACATAAATAAAAGGGGATTTTATTATTTTATTCTTTTATTCATTTATACATTTATAATAATGTCTATATTATATATAAATTATTAAAAATACAAATACAAAATAAAAACAACTAAAATTCATTAAATAAATAAAATGTATAGGTAAAATACATATAAGTATACTTACATATGCATATACCTATTTATTTAAAAATGTAAATAAACTCCTAAAAATTAAATAAAAATACCTTTATACTCACAAAAATAAATTATAAATTTATAAAATAAGCTAATAAAATAATAAAAGAAAATAAACAAATTAAAAATAAAATACACAAAAATACATGTAAATACATACATATACACATTATTAAATTAAAATCATAATAAAACACTTCGAAAAATTCAATAAAAATCACAAATAAATACTACATAAAAAATACACATTTTTTATGTTTTAAGAAAATTCTAATAAAATCATTTACTATGGTAAATAAATCAATTTAGACTCAAATTTCCTGTTTTGTCTTTTAGCGGCTGACGTGGACCAATGGGGCGCCGGCCTTCGTTGACCCCCTGGTCAACTGTCCCATCCCAGCTCTGGCGTCTCTGAACCATCTTTTCCACGTTTTTCATCCCTTTTTTACGGCCATCCCGTCCATCGATCGAGCTCGCTTCCTTCACAAGAATTGCTCTCTGATCATCCATGATGCCCGCCAATAACTTGGATCGATCAGATACTCATTGGATTAAGTAATAATCGCCGGTCAATAAGGCCCCCTGCCAATGTTTATAAATAAGTAGCTCCGCCTCCTTCCTCGAATTTGGCCAATTTCATTCCAACCAAAAGCCTTGATCTTGTTCCTGGACCGTTCCTCGTGACAAGGGGAGTGTTCCAGTGCCTTGAATCGGTCGGAGGAAGGAGAATTTTGTCGCGGCGGAGCTCCGGCGTCCGCCCTGCTCCCTGGTGGCCCTCAGGTATAAGAGCTGTCCCTTTTATCGCTTTTTAGTTAGTTTTTCATGTCAACATTTAATTCCAGCAGCTAGATTATTCTTTAGTTAATCCCTTTAGCGTAAAATTGAAAATTCGAAGTTCGTCGGAGCTCCGCTCCGACGACTTCTTCACTGTGAACCCGACCGTGTCCGACCACCTTGAGCACCCCATTTCATACCCCATCGCTTTCTCCATCGATCGCACCCATTTGATCAACCCAGGACCCCCTGGTCTTGGCGAATCGGGGCTCCACCTCCGCCGTTCATCGGAGCCCCTCCGCCTCACTCCATTTTGCTGCCAAACTTCAAAACCCCGGGTCGAGGAGGAAGCCCTCGCTCCCCCGGTTCTTCCCTTGCAGGTCAAACGAAGAATAGGGCCCATCTGGGCTCGGTTCAACCCAGGAAGAGGGTCATGGAGGTCTTGTTCTTCTCCGACTTCGTCCGATCACCTCAGACCTCCAGGAACCATGATGGGACCTTCAGGAGATGCGGAAGGTCGCCAGCTACGAGCAGAGCGCGTCAGAGGCGAGGGAGATGCCCGGAGAAGCCGACGCTGCACGATCGAAGCTCGGCGGAGGCGAGCTTCTTCCCTGTTCCTCCAAGAACCTCCAGCACCGTCAGATCGAAGGAGTCGTCCCAGATCGAACCGGCGCCGTCAGATGAAGCGCCGCATCGACCGTCCGATCAGCGAGGCTAATCTAATCTCCGCCGTCATCTGCGAATCGTCATCGGCTGACAGGAGCACGACGCGTGGCAAGTGGAAGCAGTCCAACCGTCAGATTGCATGCTTATTAGGGGTAAATTTCAGATTCAACCCCCTGCCTTTTTGTATTTAGGTGTTAATTCTATAAAAAAATTCATGTTGTAAATAATTTGTAAAAATTACTGAAGGTCCCCCTGATGTTTCAGTATTTACATTTTAGTCCCTCTGTGCCTCACGTGCGGACCCCACGTGAGGCACGCGAAATTTGCATGTAAACCCTGTCGGGTTACAGTAATTATAAAATGGCCCTGAAAATAAAAGTAAACATTCATTTTTATTGTAATTTTTGCATGTAGGCCCCTGAGGAATATTTTAATTGCAAAAATATCCCTGCCAGGCCATTTATTTTTGTATGCTTTGTCCATTTATTTTGTGCCTCTTTTTAATTTGAAAAATCTTGCAAAAATGGATATAAGCGTCTGTTAACATGCTCTCACACGCATATTTTTGGATCTTAATTTTGTTGTATTTTTGCATTTATTAAAAATCAAAAACATGTCTTTTGTTTACTGTCTAACTTATAAAATATAAAAAAAATATTAAAAGACCTCGAAAAATTCTAAAAAAATTCCCTAGTATGTATCTTGACCTATTTTAGTATTAATCCAAAAATCCCTAAAAATCTCAAAAGGAAAACCTTAAAAATTCAAGAATACACAAAAATTCAAAAAAATAAATAAAATTAAAGAAAAATTAGAAAAATATGAACTCAGTTTCTATTCCTGCTATATTTTATTATCTTTATTAGAAAAATATTGTGGAAACTTTTTGAGGCTTTTTGCTATTTTTAATGCCTTTTTTCTTACAGCCAGACCCTATTTCCCTGTTTTCTATTATTCTGCTATTTAAAAATACTAAAAATGTTTTGAAAAATGCCCAAAAATCACAAAAATAGTAAAAAAACATGAAAATTCCAAAAAGACTTTATTCCTGAATTTTTGATTATTTTTGTATATTTTTATAAATATTATAGTACCCCTTTATATATATGTACTCCCTAAAAAAAAGATATATATATATCTAACTACTTATATATATTTATATAGGGGACCTTTCAAATGAGGTGGGGGCTTTTCTGAAATTGTAAAAGCCACTGCGAATTTAGTAAAAACTCTGTAACAGCTTGTAAAATATAAACTGCACATTATAAAAAAATGAATTTTGTAAAATATAGCATCTAAATTCAAATCAATATTTCCATCCATTATAATAATATTTTCATAATTTTATTTCACTATACATGTTGTGTTAATATTTATTATTATATGTATGAAACAAGAAATTGTAAAATATATTAGAAAGATGCCTAAATTGAGGGTGGCTCACCATATATATGGTGAGACCCCGCCTCATTTGAAGTTTCTCCTATTTATATATATATTTATTAATATACAAAGTCCTAAAATTAAAAAAATTATTATTATTATTGTTTATAGACATATATATATAATGTATGTATTATAAGCTATATTCTCACCCTCTATGGGTATACACATATTTACATATTTATATTCTATAAATTATATATATTACCTAATTATATAAAAAAATGAAAATGAAAAATATAAAAAATATAAAATTAAAAAACCCACAAAAATTGGCTCCACACCTGGATGACTCTGTGATAGATGCACATTGTAGGCTTATGCATTTTTTGTATTGCTCTCTGTGGTTCGACCTCTACATGCTTGTTCCCTATACATTTTATGGTAGAGTAATAAATATTAATTCACATTTTTTGGCTTAATTTCTTCATTCTTTTATTGTGGGTTAATTGCTGATCAACCCATGTTTTGTGAGTGGTCGCCTCAGCGACACTTGATACATATATTATTGTGACCCTCGCTAAATGTGCGGTTATCAGATGGCGCCATTGTCGGGGAGCAATGAGCATAGCCTAATTTATTTTGTCATTCTTGTGTATATTTTTGATTCATCATTGATTTTTTGAGCAACTATTTTTTTATTGTCATTAATCACCATGCTTCATTGATTCATTTATTGTGATTATTTTATCTGCTCTACTTGATTGATTGAGTTATTCTAATGCAATCGTTTTTGTGACTTTGATGCGAGGGACTGCCACGCGAGGATGGCTTCTTAGGAGGCCAAGGCAGCCGAGCTTGGAGGAGGATGTTCTTCTCTTATCATGACCATCTGGAGAGAGTATCAAGGAAACAAATAGATGTGGATTAGATAGGTGTAGATATTTAGGATTATTTTTGTAATTTATGGTGAGAGAGATAATTTTGGCATGTAATTAAACAGGACTCTACTCTTCCCAATGAGGTCCGGTGCCCGGGTGATTGTTCACCTGGGGGCCTCATCGTGGCTTTTCGAGTTTTCATCGTCTTCTTTTCTTTGTTTTCCGAAGTTTTGAGCTTTCCGCCTTTATTTTACTTTATTTTGTGTGGTTGGAGCCCCTAGATGTAGGTTGCTTGACTCGGTAGCTAGGTCCACACATTAATAAGAATGCATGTTCCTATAGTCTACTTCGTATGGATCTAGTCAAATTTAAACAAGCCGCTCGTTTGTCTCTTAGCCCTTGTGCCGCAGCGAGCCCTGTAAAGCGCTTTCTCCTACCCTCAAGTGTGTTGAGTAGAGGAGGGGTGAGCCAAGACCGGACCCTTTGGGCTAGAGATGAATGAGCGACTTATGGTTCTTCACGCTAATAGCAGCTAATGTTTAGGGTGATTTTTTACCTTGCATACCGACATGTAGATAGGTTTATAAATTCTGTTTTGCATACGGCATGGAGAGAGATGGGATGCACTGTAAGTCTTCTAACTCAACATGCATCATTCGGTTCAATGGTGAGATTTCCATCATGGAACCACTTGCACGGCTTTTCCGCTATCTCCCTCTGATTTTGAGCACCTAGGACTTAAATGGAAATCTACAAAAACGTTAGGCGCTGGTATGAAACAGACTCAAAAAAAAGTGAAAATCCAAAAATTAAAACAAGGGGACTGCTAAATAAACTTTGACCTTAATTAAAATCTGTAATGGACTATCATTGTACCGGGTTCATAAAGCCCTCATTATTTTCAGGTACCTTGGAGGGGGACCAAAACCCTACTCCCTTGAGCGAGTGCGACCCCCTAAGGATTAAAGCCAAAAACCCAGTCTGCAACTACCTTGTGTATCACCTGGATTTCCGAAGTAATGGCGCTTCTATCGTACGTAGGCGAGTAGGGCTTGGTCACCAATGATGACTCCCTATTGTGTGGAGCATCGACCCTGTCCGAAGTATTGAGCATAGGCCACGCCTTCACGGGGGTGTCTGTCTCATTGTCCTGCGTTCGAGTAGGTTCTTGCATGCTCACGGGTGATTTCGTTGCGAGCGAGAACCGAAGTATTGGTTTCACCTATCGGCTTCCTCTCTCTTTTCTTTGGCCGAGTAGGGATCCAGGAAGGGTTACAAGGACTCCAAAAAGTACAGACTACAGGTTACACAGGAGGAGGACAAGTACGGGATACTCTTCCGACAATACTCTCTCTCCTATAGGGTAGCGTACTAAGGACTTGTTATAAGATATGCCTGAAAATCACAACTCTAAAAATGAAAAGATAATAAATAGCCGAGCTTTCACGGCTTCACATGGCGTGAGTTGGTGAACCCGATTTTGTATTGTGTTTGTATGGATCTAGATTAAGGTTCAAAGATCAAGTCCCGCGCATTTGCGCACATTTTGTTTCTCCCTTTGACCACCCCTCTCAACCGAGCCTCTCTACTGTTTTACACTCCTCTTATTCCTCGTTGACCATCGTATCTTTCATCCAACATCCAATCTTCTCTTGTGCTTCGCGAAGTTGATCCATGGATGGTTTCCGTCGGGACCATGCCGACACCCACATCGATTCCATGGACTCAACTCCGCCAATAAGTTCAAGGCGATTCCCGAGAACCCGATCCGGACTTTGCGGATCGATCTCCAGACTCCTCGTTTTCTACCTTTCTCTTGGCCACCCAATAAACTGGGATCACTTTTGTCCCAGCCGTTGTAAATGGAAGTTGATTACAGTCTACATCCTTTTCCATCCACAACATGATGGGGTTGACCTGAATTCCAGCTTAATCACGGCAGTTGAACGTTAATTGCAAGCGGTCTGATCTAGACTATCTCATTATGCAGATAGAAGACAGTGCGAGCCCTGGAGACTACTCCAGAATTCATCTCGTCCGACTCAGACCCTGACATGGCTCCAGGAGGAAAGGGCAAGGGTCAGCAGCCACCCCAACCAGAGGGACAGGTGCCAGATCAGAACCAAGTAAATGCACAGTTACTGGCATCTATTCAGGCCATCCAGCAGCAGCTGACCGAGCAGGCCCTCACACAGACAGCCTTCCAGGACATGTTGAATGATATGATGAACCGTGATGATGGAGTAGGAGGCAGAGGCAGAGGAGGCAGGGGAGGAGGAGGTGGAGGTGGTGGTCCTCCTGATGATGACCTTGAATTACCACCACCAAAGCCAACACTTAAAGAAACATATAATCCGGGAGACAACCAGATGACCGAGTGGATTCTCATTCCACCGGTACATGCTCACTTTTAGCTGAGCCCTAGTTTATTGCCCTTCTCCCAGCATTTCATGGAAACACCAGCGAGGAGCCGTACATTCACCTGCAGCAATTCTCCCGCATCTGCCGTACTACTCACTATCCCAATGTCCCTTTGGACATTGTCAAAATGATGGCATTCCCATTCAGCTTACAGGACAAGGCCCTCTATTGGGTCAATCATTTGGGAAAGGTCGTGACGACCTGGGAGGAGTTGAAGTCTGCCTTCCTGCACAAGTATTACCCTCTCTGTCGGCTCAACCAGATGCGAGCCCGTATCAGTAATTTCTCCCAAGGAGCCCATGAGTCAGTACAAGAAGCTTGGGAGAGATTTACTGACCTGCAGGAGAAATGTCCCCACCATGAGATCCCTAAGACCAGCTTGGTCCAGCATTTCTTTGGGGGACTGAACATTGAAAGCCAAAGGCTTGTGGATGCAGCATGTGGGGGCTCACATTTTAACAAGGATGAAGATGTAGTTTGGTAGATATTTGAAGAAATGGCCAAAGGAGAGGCCGCCCTCTCTTCATCCAAGGCATATCAAAAGCAGTCCCAGATCCTCCAGAAGCAAGTGCACATGGCTGCATCCAAGGAAGTAGAGAGAGATGAGAGCTCCAACCTCAGCATCATCGGGGGCCATCTCTCTAAGGTAGATATCATTGAGAAGCGATCACAGGTCCTTGAGAAACTCGCTGTGATCGAGAAGATGACCTAGAACTTGGACAAGCTAGATCAGATCAACAAGTACCTTGAACTGTTGGTCGGCACTATCAACTCTGTCCAGTCGGCTACACCATCGGACGCTCCCGCTGAGAAGAAGGACGAGCAGCAACCGCAGCATCAGCCTCAGCCAAGCCAGCAGCCACCGGCAGTCCAGCACGTGTACTACGTGCAGGCGCCCGACCAAGGCCCGCCGCAGCAGCAGATGGTCGTGTACCAACCAGAGTTTCTTTCTGTATCTGATCCGGTCTTCCCTCCACCACCCCTGATTCAAGAAGTGAATGGGGTATGGACTAATGATGCATAGCCGACCCGTCCTCAGGGACAACCCCAGGTTCAGCCATTCGCCAATCGGCAGTACCACCAACCTCAGGGTGGTCGTTTTGGGCAAGTCTCTCAGCCTCACCAACAACACCAGCAGCCTCCCCAGTTTGCACACCAATGGAGGCCGAATTTTCCTTACCAGCAGCAGCCGCAGTACCGCCACCCACAGCCGTATCACCAGTACGCGGCTGCCCCTCTCAACAATACCAACAGTATCCTCCTCCGTCGTACCAACAACTTCAACTTCCTGCTCCACCGCAGCAGCACCACCAGCAACAGCCTCCCCACCCATCTACCCAACAGCAGCGTGGTCTGTACGCTGAACCATCAGAAGTACCCCCTGCAAATCCTACCATGGATTGTCTGGTCCAGCTTGTCAAAGGGCTAGCGGATATGACGAAGAGGCTCGATGACCTGACCGCCACCCGAACTACCATCCCGGCGCAGGTCGAAGCCAACCACAATAATTTCAAAAAGAAAGAGCAGGTAGAATGTGATGCCATGTCCATGTCTGGTAATGATATTACTGCTTATTCTAATGCTGTTACTCTCAGGAGCGGTGGGGCCTTGCCTCCACCTGTTAGCAAAAGTGGGGTGAATAAAGAAACAGGTGAATCGTCATCTTCCGCATCAGCCGTGCCAGCTCCAGGGGCGGGTGAGGAGGAAGAAGAAGGAGAAGCCAGTCCAGCCGTCGTGCCATGTCATCAGCAACCTCAGCATAAAATACAAAAAAATCAGCAAAAACAAAAACATCAAAAAGAAGCTTGTAGCCTAAGCGAAGCCGTGCCAGCATTGGAGGAGCCGCCAGCAGCAACCGATCCCTCGCCAGCCGACGGAGCAGACGCTTCACTTTTTGATCGCCCAGCAGCACCAGCATGCCAAGATCCAGCTTGTACTCCTTTTTGTAGTTCGGATGTACAACATTATGTGGGCGATGATGTTGATGTAAATAAGAACTCTGATTTTCCTGCTAGCGATGTACATATTCCGTTTCCTCATGCAATACAAAAATCCAAAAAAATTGCAAAATGAAAAAAGGCATTGTCTGATCCAGGTGTTGTGGAAATTTTGGATAAATTGACTGTTGAGATTCCCCTGTTGAAGGTCGTGGAATACATGCCAGCTGTGAAGAAATGACTGAAAGAGGCATGTACTAACAGGCGTCGCCCAGCGCAAGAAAACAGACGCCAGCAAGTCGAGAGGCATGTCCTCACCTTGGCCACGGTAGCAGCTATCAACAATCTCCCCCAGAAAAAGCAAGACACCGGAGCACCTCTGATCAGTTGTGAATTTTTGATCAGGTCTTCAAGCGCACTCTTCTTGACAGTGGTTCTTCCATCAACCTTCTGCCCTCGTCCATAATGCAAGAATTCGGGCCGGGACCGCTCAAACAGACACGCATGATCCTTCAGTTCGCTGACCGATCCGTCAAGCGGCCCCAAGGTCTTTTGGAAGACGTGATAGTTAAAGTGCATGAAATGAAATTCCCAACTGACTTTGTAGTCCTTGATATGGACTCGCCTGCACCCCTGCTCCAGACCCCTATCATCCTGGGCAGACCATTCCTTCGTACTTCAGGTGCCGTGGTTGATTACGGGTCTGGGAAGATCACTTTCAGCTCGAACACCCAGCAAATCACGATAAACAGGAACAAAGAGCAGAATGCCACAACTGATGAGAGCCAGGCGGCATCAGAAGCAGACTGTGATTTTATTGCAGAAATCAGAGACTCATCTTTATCATTGGATGATTCATGGACCCGAGAAATCCTCACTCTTGAGGAGGACTTGGAAAGCGCAGTCAGCATATGCCCCGACGATTCTTGGGAGACAGATTCACAGATGCAGGCACATCTTCTTGAGCATTCACTCCAGACCGAACATGATCAGCTTAGCGCAGAACCGTTCGGTGCATCACCGGGATCTCAACAGGATGATGAGGATGGTAAGTATCGCAAGGAAGTACATCCCACCACCAGCATGGTATCTGAAGTGACAGATAAAGTGGACAGATCAAAACCAGAACTCAAGCCACTTCCTGCAGGCCTGAAGTATGCTTTCCTTGCGGGTAAAGAACAAATGTATCCGGTCATCATCAACAGCAGGCTGAATCTGGATCAGGAATCTCGTCTTCTCGAGGTTCTAGAAAAGAACCGCAAGGCACTTGGTTGGAGCGTATCAAACCTCCGAGGGATAAATCCAGCCTTGTGTTCACACCACATCTATCTAGAAGAAGATGCCAAGCCGTCCTGCGAATTCCAACGAAGGCTGAACCCTAACCTTCGGGACGTCGTAATGAAGGAGATAACGAAATAGTGTGATGCAGGCTTCATCTATCCCATCTCCGACTCGAAATGGGTAAGCCCACTGCATGTAGTTCCAAAGAAATCCGGGCTTACCGTGGTTACAAATGATAAAGGAGAGGAAATTTCTACTCGGATACCAACATCTTGGCGGGTGTGCGTTGACTACCGTCGTCTTAATGCAGCAACGAAGAATGACCACTTTCCCTTGCCATTCATTGATCAGGTTTTGGAAATATTAGCAGGCAAGGAGTTCTTCTGCTTTCTGGATGGGTACTCCGGGTACAACCAAGTGGCGATCGCTCCTGAAGATCAAGAGAAGAATACCTTCACTTGCCCGTTCGGCACCTACGCCTTCAAAAGAATGCCCTTTGGATTATGCAATGCATCTGCAATATTCCATAGATGCATGTTAGCAGTCTTCACCGAGATAGTAGGCAGTTTTCTCGAGGTGTTCATGGACGATTTCTCTGTCTATGGTGATAGTTTCGATTCTTGTCTTGAGCACCTAGACAGAGTGCTTCAGAAGTGACGAGAAGTCAATTTAGTGCTTTCATGGGAAAAGAGCCACTTTATGGTCACTGAAGGCATTGTGCTGGGCCATGTCGTTTCCAAACGTGGCATGGAAGTCGACCCGGCAAAGGTGGATGTCATTTCAAATCTTCAGCCACCTCAGTCAGTGAAGAATGTGAGGTCATTCCTGGGGCATGTGGGGTTTTACAAACGATTTATCAAGGATTTCAGCCGCATTTCCCGACCTCTGACAGAACTTTTATGCAAGGAAACAAAGTTCATTGTTGATCAGCCAGTCTTCCTTGCTTTCAATCAGTTGAAGGAGCTTATTACCCAGGCTCCAATCTTACAGCCGCCCGACTGGACTCTTCCCTTTGAAATAATGACCGATGCGTCAGACTTTGCAGTCGGAGCTATTCTTGGGCAGAGAAAAGACAAAGCGCCCTATGCCATTCACTATGCCAGCAGAACATTAGACGAAGCACGGAGAAATTATACAGTGACAGAAAAAGAATTGCTGGCTGTGGTTTTCGCCTTAGAGAAGTTCAGATCCTATTTGTTGGGATCAAAAGTCACAATTTTTACAGACCACTCTGCTATCCGTTACCTACAACAGAAGAAGGATGCCAAGCCAAGACTGATTCGTTGGATCCTTCTCCTCCAGGAATTCGATTTGGAAATAAAGGACAAGCCTGGAGTTCAGAATGTGGTAGCAGGTCATCTCTCTAGAATAGAGCTGCATGAACCTCCTCTGAGCAATGCACCTATCACAGAAACCTTCCCTGACGAAGCCATCTTAGCAGTGGATTCTCTTCCTTGGTATGCTGATATAGTCAATTACCTCGCCTATGGGGTAATACCTTCAGATTGGACGGAGAACCAAAAGAACAAATTCATGTCGACCATCCACTTCTACCAATGGGAAGATCCTCTTTTATTCAGAGAAGGAGCGGATTGCATTTGGCGTAGGTGCATTCCTCAGATGGAGCAATTTAGTGTCCTCGAGCATTGTCACTCGCACGAATCTGGTGGACACCACTCTGGAGATCGGACGGCAGCCAAAGTACTTCAGTGTGGCTTCTGGTGGCCCACTTTATTCAAGGATGCAGCTGAATTTGTTAAGCGATGTACTGACTGTCAGAGAATGAAAGGTACACTTACTGCCAAAGATTCAATGCCCCTAAAAATCATTCAAATAGCAGACGTTTTCGATGCATGGGGCATTGACTTTATGGGACCTTTCCCTAACAGTCAACGTTTTGAGCACATCCTTCTTGCTGTCGATTACGTGAGTCGTTGGGTTGAAGCTATCCCCGCTCGAGCCGCTGACAGCCGAACAGTATGCTAGTTTCTGAAGAAGAACATCATTTCGCGGTTCGGGATACCGAAAATCCTCATCTCAGACGGGGGTAGCCACTTCATTAACAAAGAGGTCAAGAAGTTAATGAAGGAGTACGGCATCGACCATCGTGTCGCATCTCCTTATCATCCTCAGACCAATGGTATGGCGGAGTTATCGAACAGAGAAATCAAGACCATCCTGCAGAAACTTGTTAGGCAAAACAGAAAGGACGGGTCTCAACTCTTAGACCCGGTCCTATGGGCTTACCGAACCGCCTACAAGTCTCCTTTGGGCATGTCGCCCTATCGTCTTGTATATGGAAAGCCATGCCATCTGCCCGTAGAATTAAATCACAAGTCTCTTTGGGCAATCAGCAGTTGCAATTTGGACTCACGCAGAAGTGGTCAGAAGAGAAAAGACGATCTGAACAGGCTCTTGGAATTCCGAGACTATGCATATGATAACACCTTGATGTACAAGGAGAAGGTGAAACGCTGGCATGACCGGCACATCAGACGAAAGACCTTTGACGTTGGACAGAAAGTGTGGCTATTTGATGCAAAGTTGCGAATATTTCCAGGCAAATTAAAGAGTAAGTGGACAGGGCCATTTTGAGTTTGTGAAGTGCGTGACAATGGAAGCATTGCTATATCAGAATTGTCCCCTGACGCACAGCCCTTCATCGTCAACAGCCAACTCCTGAAGCCTTACTTAGAACCTGATGCATTCTTGGCTGTTGTTTACTCAATCCAGCTCGTACAACATGATGACACTTACACAACCACTGCAGCATCAGAAGATTCAGACGATGTACTCCAAGAACTGTTTATCTGATTTTCTTCTTTTCTTCTTTTCTTCTTTTCCTTTTCTATTTTCTCTTTGTATCTTAAAAGGTGCCGCCCTTGTAGACAGTTTTCTATACTTAGGACGTACTTGGTCCTAAGTATAGGGGGGATGGGCACCCCGAGTTTTTCATTTCATTCCGATCCTCTCCATTTTCCCCTCTTCTTGTCTATACATAGGAGTATCTTACCCTAAGTATAGGGGGAGACAATCTGAGTACGATCTGTGTATTCCCACCCTTGACCCTCCCTGCTTTTTGCAAAGTCTGCTATACTTAGGATTATTTTATCCTAAGTATAGGGGGGACGGTCAACTTCTCATTCATTCATTTCATTCATATTTATTCTTTAGACTTGTCTATACTCAGTACGAGTTATGTCTCTGCTTTTCTCTTCGATCTATGAGGACATAGCTCAGGCTAAGTATAGGGGGGTCGTATATACCATGTATATACTATAAGCCATAACTCATACTGAAAAATAAAATATATCATCCCAATATAAATTAAAATGTAAAAAGTGGTCCTATAATAATAAAAGATGATTGTGAGCTCCTCAGGCTCGTTGTACTTGTACTGATTATTAAATCAGAAAAAGCTTTTTATGCAAAAAGTGTTCTTTGAAAAATCTTTGGAAAGTGTTTGAAAATAGTGTGTACAAGTATTCAACCTTTGAAAAATTAGTTTGGTGTGTAAAATTTATTTTCTTTGAGTGAAATCAAAATGTGTGAAAATCAGTGTGCAAATGATTGTAAAAACTTGATTGTCAAAATTGTTTTGAAAAACCTATCTATGTTGTGTCAAACCTTTGAAAAATCTTTTTCAAATACGTGTACATGTTTGCAAAAAAATATTTTGGACTAGAGCTTTCAAAACTCTTGTGAAAAATGATTCTCGAATAAGTCTGAGGAGTCTACACAAAAATCTCTCATTTGTAAATAAGGAATAATCACAAATAAAACTGATAAAAACCATATTATATAACAAATACAATTTTTCTTCTTTTGTATATATACTGATTAATAAATCAGATACCCATACAGTATGATTTGAAAAATAGTGTGACCAGTTTGAAAAAATTTGATGTGAAATGATTTCAACCTGTGTGAAACTGTTTTGATTGAAAAACTTTTTCTTTGTGTGAAAGAAAGGATTTGAAAAACCTATGTGCAAATATTTTGAAAAATGCTTGTCAAAACTATTGTGAAAATTGTATATATATAGTGTGACAAATCTTTGCAAAAATAGTTTTCAAATGAGTGTAAATGATTGCAAAAATTATCGTGTCCTATAGTTTGCAAAAATTATTTTCAGAACTAGACCGGAAGAATAAGATCACTATTCCAAACACTTGTAAATCAGAAATAAAATGCATAAAATTCTTTCTCAACAACCAAAATAAACTACTTCATTAAAACCTATAGAGTCTTTATAAATTCATACAGTTTGTAAATAAAGCGGCACGCCCGTGTAAATAATTGTATGTACCTTTTTGTATGTATCAAGTTTTTATTTGCAAAAATTTCTTTGTGTAAAAAGATTCTTTAATTCTTTTAAATTCTTTGTGAAAAATTGCATCATTCATTGTGCATAGCATAAGCATACCATTCATATTCTTTTTGAGTGAGCTTGATGATTGAATCAGTCCAATAAAGTCTCAAATTGGAGCTTGGTTAGACCTTACCGCACCTAACTGCACTGGAACCTTACGGGAACTAGGTTTAAGGTACTTCAGGTCTATGCAGACTTAAGTCTTTAAGAAATCAGGGCTGGGTTCAAGTCACCTCAGTGGACTAACTATAACATTTCGAGACACACGTACGACTGTTGCCGACAGTGACCTAACTTGGACACTTGCACCTTTCACTTGGCTCAACTCAGTTGGAGTGGCGAGGGGGTTGGATTTGCCAGTCTGAGACGCACACGGGTGGAAACATTCGTCCTCGTCTAGGGAGGGAAGTGCACCCCAACCTGGTTGAATAGCCATGAGGTCTAAAGACAAGAGATTGTGGGTTGCGATAAAGCTTCAAAAAAGGGATAGTCTACTGGCTCAAAAGGAAAAACTCCTTATGTAAATGCTGCTGTAAATAGCATGTTAAAAAAAATGGTCAGGCCTGTACAAAAATAAAATGCCTGCAAAGTATGTACAAAGTCAATAAGCAAGCTTGAGTTCCAAAGACAAATATGTGAGCCTGCAGCTGGATGACTTGACTACACTGGTCTTGCATCCCAGGATAGGTAGCTACACTGGCTACCATCCATTCTTCTCTTCACCCCCTCCTCTTGAGCTGGTTGCCACTTGAACTTAGAAGGGAATATCCTGCTCCTCGAGGAAAGAGCTGTTGGACTGGGGAATCATTGGGTTGTCATTCTGGAGAAGTCAGTTCCTTTTTCATTTCAGTTGGGAAGAGCCACCATCACTTACATTGTACAAGTCAGCTTCATAGTTATAAGGGTTTGCGTATGATGTAGACTAGTTCTGACCAGGCTATTGAGGTGGGTTGAACCGAGTTCTGTGACTATCGAAGGCTGTTGTATTTTAGAGCTGGTTCCCGACTAGGTTCCACACACATCTACACCCAAGGTCTGACAGGAGCTCCAAATTCAGAGTTTGAAAAGACATGCATTGCACTGAAAGCACCCCTATTCACTCTATCCTTCTTTAATTCTCCCTTTTCTTTTCTTTATTCTTTTTGTACTTATTGCATAAGTGTTTGCTAGGGACTAGCAAAGGCGAGTATAGAGGGGTGATGAATCTCCATTTCATCACCTTTATTCTATCAGTTTGGCATCAAAAACCCCAGCAAGTGCATGTAAATAGCATCAAATTGTACATAATAGCATTCATGATTCATTGTATTAATTACACATTAAATAAGGTTTTTACTGCCAAAATTATAGAATAAAGAGAATAAAAGAAAAAGGAATAAAATATTGCAAATATTTTATGACCCAAACCCCGAGACCAAGGCCAGCATGGTATTGGTCGACAAGGAATAAAGTAGGGGGAGATAAGGGCCAGTATACAATAAATACCTCATTTATTTATTCATTTATTTATGCATTTTTGACACCCTTTTTGTACATAATTATTTATCAAATAAAGAAACTTTGTTCATGAAAGTTGTAGATAATAATGTAAATAAAAATACAAAATTGAGTTTGTGTAAAAATAATACTCAGTGTACATTTTATACACAGAATAAAAAGCCAAAATCTCAACTTCACAGACCCATATCTTGCAAATAAAAACTCCAAATCACCCAAACTCACCTTTAATTGTATATAGCTTTCCAAGAACTACTTTATAAAATTGGTTTCATAATTTTTGGTGTCCATATGCAAAAGTTAGGTTTTTTGGCCCTCCTTGTACATAGTATTGATTAAAATATTCCATTTATTCATTATTCATTATTGTAGCAAATTTATATTTTTAGAATTTTACAAATAATGTATAAAATACATGTACATATTAAAAGTAAAAGAAAACTAAAAAGAATTTCTAAAATAAAAATAAGTTTATGTAATACATAGGTAAAATACCTATGATAAGAATGAACATAAATAATAGGGGATTTTATTATTTTATTCTTTTATTCATTTATACTTTTATAATAAT
This sequence comes from Ottelia alismoides, assembly GCA_037367405.1. NCBI lineage: Eukaryota > Viridiplantae > Streptophyta > Magnoliopsida > Alismatales > Hydrocharitaceae > Ottelia > Ottelia alismoides. Next base: position 76,015 of record JAZKJV010000840.1, on the reverse strand, counting down.
GTCTATATTATATATAAATTATTAAAAATACAAATCCAAAATAAAAACAACTAAAATTCATTAAATAAATAAAATGTATAGGTAAAATACCTATAAGTATTTTTACATATGCATATACCTATTTATTTAAAAATGTAAATAAACTCCTAAAAATTAAATAAAAATACCTTTATGCTCACAAAAATAAATTATAAATTTATAAAATAAGCTAAAAAAATAATAAAAGAAAATAAACAAATTAAAAATAAAATACATAAAAATACATGTAAATACATACATATACACATTATTAAATTAAAATCGTAATAAAACACTTCGAAAAATTCAATAAAAATCACAAATAAATACTACATAAAAAATAAACATTTTTTATGTTTTAAGAAAATTCTAATAAAATCATTTACTATGGTAAATAAATCAATTTAGACTCAAATTTCCTGTTTTGTCTTTTAGCGGCTGACGTGGACCAATGGGGCGTCGGCCTTCGTTGACCCCCTGGTCAACTGTCCCATCCCAACTCTGGCGTCTCTGAACCATCTTTTCCCCGTTTTTCATCCCTTTTTTACGGCCATCCCGTCCATCGATCGAGCTCGCTTCCTTCACAAGAATTGCTCTCTGATCATCCATGATGCCCGCCAATAACTTGGATCGATCAGATACTCATTGGATTAAGTAATAATCGCCGGTCAATAAGCCCCCCTGCCAATGTTTATAAATAAGTAGCTCCGCCTCCTTCCTCGAATTTGTCCAATTTCATTCCAACCAAAACCCTTGATCTTGTTCCTGGACCGTTCCTCGTGACAGGGGGAGTACTCCAGCGCCTTGAATCGGCCGGAGGAAGGAGAATTTTGTCGCGGCGGAGCTCCGGCGTCCGCCCTGCTCCCTGGTGGCCCCCAGGTATAAGAGTTGTCCCTTTTATCGCTTTTTAGTTAGTTTTTCGTGTCATCATTTAATTCCATCAGCTAGATTAGTCTTTAGTTAATCCCTTTAGCGTAAAATCGAAAATTCGAAGTTCGCCGGAGCTCCGCTCCGGCGACTTCTTCACTGTGAACCCGACCGTGTCCGACCGCCATGAGCACCCCATTTCATACCTCATCGCTTTCTCCATCGATCGCACCCATTTGATCAACCCAGGACCCCCTGGTCTTGGCGAATCGGGGCTTCACCTCCGACGTTCGTCGGAGCCCCTCCGCCTCACTCCATTTTGCTGCCAAGTTTCAAAACCCTAGGTCGAGGAGGAAGCCCTCGCTCCCCCGGTTCTTCCTCTGCAGGTCAAACGAAGAATAGGGCCCATCTGGGCTCGGTTCAACCCAGGAAGAGGGTCCTGGAGGTCTTGTTCTTCTCCGACTTCGTCCGATCACCTCAGACCTCCAGGAGCCATGATGGGACCTTCAGGAGATGCGGAAGGTCGCCAGCTACGAGCAGAGCGCGTCAGAGGCGAGGGAGATGCCCGGAGAAGCCGACGCTGAACGATCGAAGCTCGCTGGAGGCGAGCTTCTTCCCTGTTCCTCCAAGCACCTCCAGCACCGTCAGATCGAAGGAGTCGGCCCAGATCGAACCAGCGCCGTCAGATGAAGCACCGCATCGACCGTCCGATCAGTGAAGCTGATCTAATCTCCGGCGTCATCTGCGAATCATCATCGGCCGACAGGAGCACGGCGCGTGGCATGTGGAAGCAGTCCAACTGTTGGATCGCACGCTTATTAGGGGTAAATTTCAGATTCAACCCCCCGCCTTTTTGTATTTAGGTTTTAATGCTATAAATAAAAATTCCTGTTGTAAATAATTTGTAAAAATTACTGAAGGTCCCCCTGATGTTTCGGTATTTACATTTCAGTCCCTCTACGCCTCACGTGCGGACCCCACGTGAGGCGCGTGAAATTTGCATGTAAACCCTGCCGGGTTTCAGTAATTATAACTGAAAATAAAAGTAAATGTTCATTTTTATTGTAATTTTTGCATGTAGGCCCCTGAGGAATATTTTAATTGCAAAAATACCCCTGTCAGGACATTTATTTTTGTATTCTTTGTCCATTTATTTTGTGCCTCTTTTTAATTTGAAAAATCTTGCAAAAATGGATATAAGCGTCTGTTAACATGCTCTCACACGCCATATTTTTGGATCTTAATTTTGTTGTATTTTTGCATTTATTAAAAATCAAAACATGTCTTTTATTTACTGTCTAACTTATAAAATACCAAAAAAATATTAAAAGACCTCGAAAAATTCTAAAAAAAATCCCTAGTATGTATCTTGACCTATTTTAGTATCAATCCAAAATCCCTAAAAATTTCAAAAGGAAAACCTTTAAAATTCAAAAATACACAAAAACTTCAAAAAAATATATAAAATTAAAGAAAAATCAGACAAACATGAACTCAGTTCCTATTCCTGCTATATTTTATTATCTTTATTAGAAAAATTTTGTGGAAACTTTTTGAGGTTGTTTGATATTTTTAATGCCTATTTTTCTTACAGCCAGACCCTATTTCCTTGTTTTCTCTTATTCTGATATTTAAAAATACTAGAAATGTTTTGAAAAATGCCCAAAAATCACAAAAATAGTAAAAAACATGGAAATTCCAAAAAGACTTTATTCTTCAATTTTTGACTATTTTTGTATATTTTTATAAATATTATAGTACCCCTTTATATATATGTACTCCCTAAAAAACAGATATATATATATCTATCTAACTACTTATATATATTTATATATATTTATTAATATACAAAGTCGTAAAATTAAAAAATTATTATTATTATTATTATTGTGTATACACATATATATAATGTATGTATTATAAGCTATATTCTCACCCTCTATGGGTATACACATATTTACATATTTATATTCTATAAATTATATATATATTACCTAATTATATAAAAAATTGAAAATATAAAAAAATATAAAAAAAATATAAAATTCAAAAACCCACAAAAGTAGGCTCCACACGTGGATGACTTTGTGATAGATGCACATTGTATGCTTATGCATTTTTTGTATTGCTCTCTGTGGTTCGACCTCTACATGCTTGTTCCCTATACATTTTATGGTAGAGTAATAAATATTAATTCACATTTTTGGGCTTAATTTCTTCATTCTTTTATTGCGGGTTAATTGCTGATCAACCCATGTTTGGTGAGTGGTCGCCTCAGCGACACTTGATACATATATTATTGTGACCCTCGCTAAATGTGTGGTTATCAGTCAGTACCACATGATCTTCCTGACTTGATGGGATTGGATTCATATGACAAATTTACAGACCCCCTATCTTCTGACTTCACCTTATGAGGCTCCAACGAACATCTTCCATACAGATGGGTCATACTCAACCCAACATTACATGCCTGAGTCAAGGTGTATTGAGTATAAGATCCTGAGTTCTCAGTAGTATCCTCCAACTGAGTAGACTTCTCTCATGATGTGTCATGAGAACTTATTGGAGGATGACATTTCTAGACCGATCAAGAGTCCAGGTATGAAAGTGGATCATGGTCGCTGATTGAATTTTGAAAACCTGGAAGACACCGGATTGACCACATGTCATGTACAGCTGGAGTCCCTTCTACCTCCCTCTTCTACTAACCACTTTCCCTTCAAACTAGAATCTGTACATTCTCCTATTCCTCCTCCACCTATCAAAAAGATCAAAAATTCGAAAAACACGAAAACACTATGAAAATTGAAATTGGAAAAGACTTCAAAAAATTGGACCCTGTGCTAAGCCAATTGAGTGCGGAGAGAGAGGAATTCAGATCGGGGGATTTCATTAAAGTTGCTTGACAAGTAGCATTAAAGGCCTAGAATATCTATGAGGCATACTCAAATAGGGGATTAGGGAAGCGATTAATAGAGAGTTGATTTTTGAGCTTCCCTTAATAATGGCCATTGAACACTTTCTTGATCTCAAAAGATTTGTGAGAAGTAAATTAATGCCTAAAAGGCTGGACAATAAGAGAACAAGTACTGAGAGACACATAGTATCTATGGACACCTCTTTGGTGATAGGGAGAAAAACCAAGAGCTGCAGAGTAAAGCGGTTGCCTAGGGTCGATTGTGAAATCAAAGATACTACATTCACCTATGCAAGAATCGATGATGACTCACCAATAAATATCCTCCCGACCTCCGTGTTTGCCAAGCTCAAACTCAGATCTGCTAAGAAGTCAAGATAGATCGTTCAGTTGGCTGATCAATCAATTAAATGGTCGAGAGGAATCATTTCGGTCAGCGTTACTTTCCAAGGTACTCTACTACAGGTAGACTTCACGGTCATTGACTTTGAGCACCGAAGAGAGTTCACTCAGTCTCCGATCATTCTCGGGAAGCCGTTCTTAGCCTTGGCTAAGGCAACAATAGATTGCAAGACTCAGGAGATCGATTTCACTGCATTGGGAGCAATCCGACCTCACCCAATCTTCAAGAACACACGATATTCTAAAGTAACCCGTAAAGTCGCATACAACTGTGACCTCCGAGAGACAGTTGAGTAATGTCTCTCCACTACTCCTGAGATACTGAATGTCCAGATGACCATTGGTTCAGAGACTCCCTACACCTCCACATCACCCACTGCTTGCATCACCACCACCTGGCAGCTTCTAGAGAGGACTCACAACCAGAAGCATCCCATGAGTCGGACACGATCATTTCTGATTTCCTTGACTATTTAGATGATCCGACACATGAGCCAATTAACGCCAAGCCAACTGAGAACACTATGTCATACCAGAGACGTATGCTGACCCTACAAGAGTATCACAACGCATATGGTGACCCATTTGATGATGAACTTCTGGTCAGCACCTCACATACACTACATTTACGACCTGCGCCAAAAGAGACAACCAGGACCAAATTGACCAATCTCGATAACTCGGTTGCTCCATCCTCTAGTCGGTCATCTGGTAAGAAGAAGAAGAGTATTGATTCCTCAAGGTGTTCCTTAGGACTCCTCAATACGTATCACTCTCCTCTTCCTCTTGATGCTTCATGATCTAGAAAAATGACTTAGAAAGTTGCCTTCGACATACCAGAAGGAATTTTCTGAGGAGTCCTCATCAGGTCTGGATGAGGTGATCTATATGAGTGAGTTCAATTCGGCTATTCTTAAGCCATATTTGAGCAAGCAGCCGTGCGTCGACCCTCGTTGGACATTCCCTATCCCTCACTATTATTCCTCTAAGGACGATTCTGGCAGTGACACATATGTATACTACCCACCCCCCTCGCTCTCGCAAGAAGATCTGTCACAAACCTTTCCTATCCTTGTATATTACTCCTTGTATAGTTTTCTTTCTTTTATTTTCCCTCCCTCCCCCACGATGCGCATCACTCGCCCCAGTTTTGTATCGTTTTCATTTTGTGGCTATATCTAGGATGACTAGATCTTAAGTATGGGGTATGAGTGAACCGAGTTGCTCCATTTCTTTTTATTTTCTTTTTATATATTCTTTCCCACCCTCATCGGTACCCCAATCTTGTGTTCTCTCCAATACTTAGGCTGACCAGAGCCAAAGTATAGTGGGAACGATGCCTGTGGTGTACTTTCCAACGCTCGTATATTCTTTTTATCTTCTATTCTTTTCACCCACTTATGCTTAGTACGAGCTATGGCTTTTTGTCACCTAGTGCCATGAGGACATAACACATACTAAGTACAGGGGGTTTGTATATATTACATATATACTTTACGTATAGCCCGTACTTTGACTTGTTTGTAATTAAAATAATGGGTTATGGGTAAATTATTGCAAATAAGAGTTATAAAAAAGATTTTCATAAAACAATGCCTTTTTCAAAAAATTTCTTTCTTATTTTCCTTTCTTTTTCAAAAATAAAAAAACAAAAATTTATCTTCTTTCTTTTTCAAATAAAAAAATAATAAAAAATCACAAAAATCAAAATCATAAAAAATCCTAACTAATGAGTTGGTTTAGTCCATGACACTTACATACACAAGACTAGTGAAGTTCAAGAACACTTGGTTTATGAGGTCTTGAGATTTTGAGTTAACCAGCCTTAGTCATTAGGATCTTTGACTTAATTATTCACATTTCCCTAGTTTGAAAGATTTGTGTGTTATATTGCATGCTCAGTCTCTACCTTAAGAATATGATCAACACCACGCATACACGACTGCAGTTGTGATGAGATGAGTTGAAATTTCACTTGAGGAACTGGGATGAGGGATTTGAGTTTGGACCTAATTTTATGATGCTCGAGGATGGGATAAAATCAATGAAGGCTTCATGACACCTGAGTGTCAACACCTTTAGCCAATATGAGAACATGGTTCTTGTACTATCTCTTGACATTTACCTATGTGTAAAAAATTGTTAATAAGTGTGCGCCAACTCTTGGTAACGCAATGAAAAGAAATAAAGAAATGTCGAAATAAAAGCTCTCACCATACAAAGTCAAATATCAAGGAGCTTCCACCAAAGACAAGCGCTCCCAACCATTTCAAAGTGTCCACTTGGAACACCGCTATTAGGACCAAGGAGTTGGGCTAGCACCCAAAAAGGATTCTGTATCGTATAGTGTTACAAGTCTAGGTATTGAAGGTATCTTAGATACTTAAAAGAGACACACCCCAGTGTACTCTTAGGAAAACAAGTTTAGACGACTCCTAATTTTCTTAACGAACACAATGATCACCAACCAAAAAAATACAAGTGTTGAGTTAATAAGACACTCGAGAGGATCCTTGTTCCAAGGAGAGGGAGAGAAGAAATGACACAATCCTATGCCCTCCGTCAACTAACCTTCCATTCACACTTTTAAGTCTGACAACTAAAGAGATGGTGGATAGGATGGAAGAAATGGTTTATTCTCTAGTGTTGAGAATCGGGTTCTTAGGGGAATCTCTTGGACTGGAACCTTGGGTGAATTTGTGACTCTACTCTTTTAACTGAATTCAACACTTAATGTCATATCCATATTATATATGTATATAGAGAGAGTCTGATGATTAGGGAAATTAGATACCTTTTGACTAGAGCTTGGTTCATCTTAGAATTTTAGGATCACTAAAACCAAGAGTTCTTCAACAAATCAACTCTTGTATTCACATGCACAGACAGGGGTTAATCCAACTTATTCATTCTTTATTTTCACGAGGACTAACAAAGTTTAAGTATAGGGGGTGATGAATCCGCGATTCATCATCTCAATATATTGATCTTAGAAAAATCTTGGAGTAAAATCTCAAATACATGTCCGAAAAATCAATAAATTAGTAAAAAAACTCTTATAAATAAAATACACTATTTATTATATAATATATTGTACAAAATAAATCAATAATAAAAATCCGTAAAATAAAGAAGTTCTTCACGTGTAAATGGCCCAAACTTCATACTCACGGTCGTGGGTCGACCAAGCAAGGTGGCAATGCTCTTGATCTCTCGGCTAATAGCCTCATGTTAGTACTTTCTGCATATTTTTAATAATTTCATTTCAACTCCTTTTTGGCTAATTCTTTCTCTGACTTTTTTTTATTAAAATGTATATAAAAATACAAAAATACAAAATAAATTTCACCTCAAATAAATATTCCAGGATCCTAAAGAGAAAAAGCCGTAAAGTCCAACTTCCCGGCTAAATTCGTGCTCCATATAAACTCCAAATTCACCAAACTCACTTTAAAGTTTGGTTAGAAAATTATCTATCTAATGAAATTTGTTTCATTAAAATCAGAGCTCGTTTGCAAAATATGGATTTTGGGACCTAGGTGTACATTACATATATTGTAAATATTTTGCTTTCTTCCTTTATTAATTTTTTTAATTACTAAAAAATCCAAAAAAGTCATTTTTGTGCTCTATTTTATTTTTACTATTTTATTTTTTTATTCTATAAATACCTTTTATTAAAAATATAACAAAAATAAAATTGGAAATGTAGAAAAACCATTTATATATTGTTTGCTTTATTTGTGGACTTTTACAAATTCTCCACTCTCTTTTCTCTTTATTTTATTTTATTTTTTAGATCCAACTTTTGATTCATTTTATTTTATTTAATTTTCATTCTCTACTCTAACTTCTCATTCTACCACCAACTTCCATTCAAATCCACCATTTTTTTAACCTCTCATTCAACTCCACCATTCCACCATATTTCTAACCCTCATTCTTCTTTTTTTATTCGTCTCTTCATCCTCATTTTCCCATCCACCATTATTTTAGAAAAAGGAGAGAGCTCATCGAGGTCGACCGGTGACATCGTTCCTCCACGATACGAAGCGATGACCTCCTTTCAGACGAGATTCGCGGTGACCACATTCCCCGCGTTGCGAGTTTCCCATCAAGCTCGCATAGCTTCTCTGACTTTTTTTGCCAATCGGATCGAGGCCACGACAGGAGTCCATCGTAGCTGCTCAGCCTTCTAGTGAAAATTCAGGTAAGTATTCTCTCTCATTTTTCATGTTATTTTATTCTATCTAACATTTTTTCCTTTTTTCACCACACAATCATTTGTTCTACTCCATCTCCATAATCTTCTTCATCATTCTGATTACCACCCTTTGTCCCCTTATATATATATTCATTCATGGTTTAACAATATTTAAAAAAATAAAAAAAAAATCATCACAACATAGCTCAAAAAAATAAAAAAAATAAAAAAAGAAAGCCACGACAGCACCCGTGGCGCCCCCTTAGCCACCCCCTTCATCGAGCCCTATCGCACGAAGATGAAGGTCTTTTCTTTTATTTTTTTCAAAAGTTACATTATGTTTATTTCATGTTTCCATTATTGCTAAAACATCCTTGTACATAGTCTATTTGTAAGTCTTATTGTCTAAAATTGCACGGATACCTCTATGTTTGCATATTAATTTGAACATCTTTCTTACATCATTTATTTTAATGAAAAATGCCATATTGTTGAGAAAATAATCATCTATCATTTAGATATTTATTTGGATTTTCGTGAGCTTTGGATAATTAATTAAAAATATTTTAGTAAAATATTGCATATTTTACCCACTGTGAGGTTTTAAATGCATATCTAATTCATGATTGCTTCAAAAATTCCTCAAAAAGCATATATGATGCCATTAAATTTGCTTAAATTACTATCAAAATTTCATCTTAATTGTAGTTATCATGTACGTGAAATAAATTGTAGAATTAGTTTAGTAAATGATTTTTCATTAAATCCACCCAAATTATTTTTACGGAATTCCAACTCTCTTGGATTTATTGTATAAATACCTTGTTTAGATAATTCGCTCTCTGGATAAATTAGCACTGTGGATTTATTAGGAATTAAATACTTGCAGTCACTCTGATTTCATAAATAAATTCATATAAAATTCATAAATTCTCGAAAAATTCCAGAAAAATATTATAGCCTCAGTTAAGTAAAACTTTCATAATTTTTGCATTCTGTTTGCATGGAAAATTGCATAAAACCCCATAAAAAGTGCGCATTTTTCATTCTTCCATTTTAACCCTTAAAATTCCAAAAAAATATGTTTTGCATTCACCACTAGATTAGGTTTGTAGGAAAAATATAATTTGCTAAATTACATTAATTTTGTATTAAAATTAATTTGGCTAAGTTGTGTGTTTTCTTATTAACTTAATTCAACCATATTTTGCATTCACATTTATTTTTTGCGTATAAAAAATACAAGAAAATCGCACTGGAAACCTAGACCTAAGTGTTCAAAATTAACCCCAAGTTGTTCCTTTGTCTCCTTGCGTTCGACCTCGGACTTGCCCGTGATATAAATTTAAGCTGAGGCACTCTTCGCGGATATCCATTTCTCGGTTCTGATTAATTGGTTGAGTGTCGTGTTACAATGAGCACCTGATATACCCACTCAGGCACATTCATCAGACATGCTACAGTCGAAGGTATTCTTTCTATTACAGATAATTTGAGTTATGTTTTATTTGATTCTGGTTCATCGCATTCTTTTATCTCTCATCGCTTCGTCAGCAAGTTGAATTTTGAGGTTATTGAACTTCAATATACACTTAGTGTGACTTCACAGATGGGTGAACACTCCACTTTCAATGTACCTATCCTAGTTGAAGGGCATAATCTATCTGCCAACTTGATATTACTTCAGATGAATAACTTTGATATTATTTTGGGTATTGATTGGCTTTGGGAGCACTACACAACCATATATTGTAGACAAAAGAATGTGGTTTAATAAATCACATATGCCAGAACTTGTCATTCGTGGAGATAGAAAGAGGAGTCAGATGATTATCTCGGCTCTAAGTGCACATCAATTGATAGCTTCTGGGTGCACAACTTATTTGGCTAGCATAATAAGTACAAAATCCTTTGTAGTGCAACTTGAGGATTTGGAGGTTGTACGGGATTTTCCTGATGTTTTTCCATATGAACTCCCGGATCTTCTACCTAGAAGAGAGATTGACTTCACTATTGATGTACTAATGGATATTGCACTCATATTTAGAGCACCATATAGGATGGCTCTTGCTGAGGTGAATGAGTTGAAAAAGCAGTTGCAAGAACAATTAGATAAAGAGTTCTTGAGGCCAAGTGTTTCCCATTGGGATGCTTTTGTCTTATTCGTCAAAAAGAAGGATGGATCCCTTAGATTCTGCATTGATTAAAGAGCTTTGAATAAAGTTACCATAAAAAATAAATGCCTGCTACCTCACATTGATGATTTGTTAAAGCAATTGCAGCAAGAAGCGGTCTTCTCCAAGATTGATCTCCGATCCGGTTACCATCAACTCAGGATTAAGGATGAAGACTATCAAATACAACATTCAGGACAAGATACGAGCATTATGAATTCCTAGTGATGACTTTTGGCCTCACAAATGTGCCTGCTGCATTTATGGAGTTGATGAATAGAGTATTTTGAGAATACCTGAACAATTTCGTGATTGTCTTTGTTGATGAAATCTTAGTTTATTCAGCAGATATGGGACAAGACCGAGTGCATCTCTGATTAATTCTTGAGACACCGCAACAACATCAACTTTATGCTAAATTATCCAAGTGTGACTTTTGGCTTCAAAAAGTTACATTCCTTGGTCACATTGTATCCAAGAATGGTATTTTTGTGGATCCCGCAAAGGTGGAGGTATTTCTGTGGATCTCGCAAAGGTAGAGGTTGTTTTGAATTGGGGACAACCAAAGAATGTCTCAAAAATCTGCATTTTTCTAGGACTGCACGGTATTACAGGAGATTTATTCAGAATTTTTATAGGATCTCCCTACCTCTGACCCGTTTGATGAGAAAGGATGCAAAGTTTGAATGGTCACAAAAGTATGAGCAAAGCTTTCAAGAGTTAAAGCAAAGATTGATAATTGCTACCGTGCTCAGACTACCATCGTGTAATGGTGGATTTTTGGTCTACACCGATGCATCAGGATCTGTTTTGGGATGTGTCCTCATGCAGCATGGAAAAGTTGTGGCTTACACCTCCTGGTAGTTAAAGAAAGCTGAAAGAAATTATCTGACGCATGATCTAGAGCGGTTGTTTTTACGCTAAAAATTTGGCATCATTATTTATATGGAGAGAAATTTGAGGTGTTTACTGATCATAAAAGCCTCAAGTATATCTTTCCTCAAAGGAAGTAACTATGAGACAAAGATGATGGTTTAAGTTTTTGTCATACTATGATCTTTCCATTGATTATCGTCCAAGAAAGGAAAATTCAGCCGCTGATGCTCTAAGCAGGAAATATGAAGGGAAGCTCGCAAGTATGAAATTGCAATGGCAACTAATGAAAGATTAAGAGGAATGGAACCCTTTTATTGAAAGAAAGACTAGAGTTCTTATGATTAGAATGAAGATCCACTCTTCATTTGTAGAGAAGGTTATCTTGACTCAGAAGGATGAAAATGGCCTTCAAAATTTGATAATTGCTTCTAAAAAAGAAGGATACAATTTTTCAATCGGGGTAGATGGAGCATTGAGGTTCCGTAATAGATTGTGGGTTCCGGATAATAGTGAATTAAAGCAAAAGATTCTTGAAGAGGCACACGGGTATATGTATACCATTCATCCCGGTACAACAAAGATGTACAAAGACTTACAACGTAATTTTTGATGGCGAAAGATGAAGGACATTGAAAAACTTGTGTCGGTATGTCTTAGTTGTCAACAAGTAAAGATTGAGCACCAGAAGCCTGCAGTTCCTCTGCAATCGCTAGAGATCCCTTAATAAAAATGGGAGCATATCACTATGGATTTTGTTAGCTGGTTACCAAGGACAAAGAATGGTCGCTTTGACACCATTTGGGTGATTGTTGATCATTTAACTAAGCTAGCACATTTTTTAACCATCCGATTGGATCAGTCTACTGAGATCCTTGTTGAATTGTATGTAAATGAGATAGTGAAATTGCATATTGTTCCAGTATCAATCGTGTCAGTCAGAGACACGAGATATACCTCTCGATTATGGAAAAGCGTGCAGGATGATTTGGGTAAAAGTTTGAAGTTCAGCACATCATTTCATCCTCAGACCGATGGACAGTCTGGGAGAACCATCTAGACAATAGAAAGACATGTTGAGAGCTTGTGCTTTGGAATTTACTGGAAACTAGGATCGATATTTACTTTTGGTCGAATTTGCATATAATAATAACTATCATGCAAGCATTAAGATGGCTCTTTTTGAAGCCTTATGTGGTCAATCATGTAGATTATCGTTGTGCTGGAGCGACGTAGGAGAAAAATATATATTGGGACCTGAATTAGTCCAAGCATGCACAAAAGGTGTGGATGTGATCCGTAAGAGACTTTTAGCAATGCAAAGCCGAAAAAGTCTTATGTTGATCGTTGAAGACGAGAATTGGATTTCAAGTAGGTTACCATATGTTCTTAAAGATTTCTCCTACTAAGGGAGTGGTGTGATTCGGCAAAAAGGGAAATTTGAGTCCTAGAAATGTAGGACCTTTCGAGATAATAAAGAAAGTGGGAGAAGTAGCATATAATGTTGCTCTGCCATGTCATTATTCCAAACTACATGATATTTTTCATGTATCAATGCTAAGGAAGTATAATCCGGATCCATCGCATGTGATTGAACATGAAGTTCCGGATATTCAGTTGAATCTAACATATGAAGAAAGATCGGTGATCGTAGGAAACACCAGTTGTGACATCGTCTAGTTCCGATGGTCAAAGTACTTTGGTAACACCATGAGAGGAAAGAAGCAACTTGAGAGTTGGAGGACGAAATGCGTCAACATTATCCGCATCTTTTTGGTAAGTCCTTCTTTACAGTATAAATTTTGAGGATGAAATTCCTATAAGGAGGGTATCTCATGACATGATATCAATAACCAACTAATTACAGGATAATTAAAAAGAGATAATTTGCCCATAAATTAAGCAATAATCTTAAAATATGTTATTCAAATTATCCCCTCATTATTTTATTAAGTGATAATTATTATTGTTAAAAATCTCTCTTGATTATGCCTATAAAACTCATGAAGCTCCAACAACTTCCCCACATCTTTTCTTACACATGAGAAAAAGATTTAGAAAGAAAGAGAGAGAAAGAGGGGGGCGAGAGAGAGGCTCTCGATGACATCTTTCGTTGTGTCATTCTTGAATCCGATAACAATAGCCTTCTCCGTCGGCAATGAAGTCTTGATCAGGCAAAATCGACCAGATAGGCGAAATCGAACCATTGTGAACGGATTTCTCGTACCGTCAAGGTATATGTCAAACCCATAGAATCGTCTTGTGCGGTATCACACCACTGCGGAATTTTCATGCAAGCATTGTTTCTGGGATTGTTAGTGGTACTTTATAATGTTCTAAGTTATAACCACTAGAAATTTTGGTGTGAGAAATTCAAAAGAAAAATCATCTATATTCAAGGCCAAAGAAGTTGCTACGTATATTTTGACAGCTTAAAAGAAACAGAACGTATGGTGCAAACCAGCATTTATTCAGATTAATAATTTTATGCTGATAACGTATTATATCAGAGGATGTGTGTGTGTATATATATATGTATATGTATATATATATATAACCAATATTGTCCTTGAAATCATTAGATAATTTCATACAATTGGTTCATTGAGAACGTTTAACATTGCGTGACATTTTTATTTCTAAGGAGATTTAATCTTTATAAATTGGGTGACGATGACATTAATCGGCATAAGTTGGAAGATTATGTAGTCATAAATGTTAAAATATTAGAAACTTTCGTGATGTTCAATTGTAACGGTACATATATGTGTTTGTTTTCCAAGTAAACTAATCTAACTATAAGCACGATACTCTCCCAATAAGTTGTGATCGAGATAATTTGCATTTTAATTGTAATAAAACTAATAATAATTTTTTGTTTCCGTGTATTGATTAACAAAAATAATGAAGTCAGATGTTCTTCGAGAAGTCACTACATAAATGTTACTATTATTTCCTAGCATACCTGCCATTAAAAATAGGCTTAATTTAATATCGTTTTCTCTTTTGGAAAGAGCTTATCTGGGCAAAATAATTCCATTTATATGCCACACATATTATTCAATGTATTATATGTTAACAATGCATATATGACTTTTGAATATCATTCATGAATCTATATAAATATTTTGCAATGCCCCATAATGGTTATTAAGGAATAAGTCAAGCGGTTAAACATGCATAAGTTAAGATTTTTGGCACCGACTCGAATTAAGGGGTCGTAAGGGTTTAAAGGGCCAACGTCTTCCGGGGGTGCAAGGCAGTCATATATAGTTGTAGCTACACTGTCATGTTATATATTGTTTATAGTTGTAGCTACTGAGCGTTATGCTCATAACATATGTTGTTACCCTTTTTCAGGAGAATGTGAGGATTAAATCATTAACGATTCAAGAAAAACTTCTCCGTCTTCAAGAAATAGAATGGGTACGGGACTACTATTAGATCAGTTTGGAAGGACGTCTTTATGGCCACTGGAATAAGGAGTGGATACGATTTCATCTAGTTTATTTACCTTTGTTTAATTAGTGAACTCTAGGACTTTTGACCTTATTATTATGGAAAAGTATTTTTGTAATTTTGTTCTTTACTGCTCTTTAATGTTATTATTGATGCTATGAGTAACGTTCATGAGATTGTCCATTTTGTTCTCGCTTCCGCATCATTCTCGGATGATCGGGGACGTTACATAGAGAGAAGCTAGTGACAAAATTTCAAAGATGTCATCACAGAAAATGTATGAGGTGAGACAAATCAAACTAAAGTTTAACACAACATAGAAATAGAGCGACCTCAATAGTAAGCTTTAAGTTTGCAGATGCTGACTGCTTTTTTCAGTGTTGATTGCGTCGGTAATTCGATTGTTGAAAATTAGTGACAGAAAAGGTATATTTTCTCAACATTAAGGAAAACATCGTAGAAAACAGAAACGGAAGAGTGTAGCAAGATTCAGCAAGTAGAGTATCATGCACTAGTTTCTTTTGGAATCTGTAGGATCATTACTCCATAATGCTCGTGACATGATTTGGATCTGTCACAATATCTAAATGGATCTTTACCGTCCCAAGGAGCCTCTATGACAGGAATTTTTAAATCTGATTAAAAGATCTGTTTAGCCGTATACCCTTTTATTAATGGGTTACGGTAAGCCATGCGTTATGATACAGGTTCTTCCAGGAGATCATTGCCTCCTACGATAATCATTGCAAGTCCTTTTTCTCTCAATGGATCTATCTTTCCAAAATGACCACCATAGTATTCTCTGAGCTAAAGGATAACAAGTACTTATTCACTGTTTCAATTTGCATGGAGCTAATCAATTTATAGTCTGCGGAGATACCGATAAATGTTGTATATTATAACAGAGTGTAAGGATGTGGTAGTATGTAGGCCGAAATAAAACCCAAGAACCCTCTATAATAATCATTCAGTGGTAAACATGGTTTAGATGAAGAGTGTGGACAGAGAATGATGAATGTCTATTCAGAGAGTGTGGTAAACATGGTTTAGAGTTCTCTTATTTGGAGAAGAGAAATCATGTTGGGAAAATTACATAATAAAGATGAAAAGAAAAAAATACATAGAAAAATAAAAGCTAAAATAACTCTCAACACCCTCCCTCAAGATGGTGCATAGATGCCAATCATGCTCAGCTTGGAACAACATATATGATATATTTCATACGTTGCTTCCTTGAGAAACTCCATAAGTTATCTAAGTACTTCTTTTAGAGGATGGATATGTTATTCGGGATTCTATCATATCAAATATTAAGCATTAAGTTGATGACTAGATTGACCCCAATGATTATCTTTAAGGTTCCAAGGCGTTGTTATGAAATGTTACACATATATATCTATTTTAAAGTAGATACATATTTAGATATTATTTTGATATCCGTCTATACCTATATCAGAATCCTTATATCTATCTTAACAAAAGTTATAATAATTTAGTTTCATTCTTTTGTTGTTTTCCTGAATTATACTTCAATCTTGCATTATCTCATGTTTAGTGAAGACCATGGAATGTCTGGCTAGAGCTTTGGTAAAAATATATGTTGTATGTTCCCCTAAGCTAATGTGGGAAGTAGAGATAAAATCATTCTGAATCATGTCATGTGTATAATGA
The DNA here is from genome assembly GCA_037367405.1 of Ottelia alismoides. Classification (NCBI taxonomy): domain Eukaryota; kingdom Viridiplantae; phylum Streptophyta; class Magnoliopsida; order Alismatales; family Hydrocharitaceae; genus Ottelia; species Ottelia alismoides. Next base: position 59,427 of record JAZKJV010000840.1, on the reverse strand, counting down.
CAATCTACCTCAATGTGCTTGGTCCTCTCATGGAAGGTAGGATTGTTGGTAATGAAAAGAGAAGCTTGGTTGTCGCATTGTAGATGCATAGGAAAAGGCGCATCAATAGCTAGGTCAGTCAGAATGAATCTGACCAACTTCATATAAGTGCAACCATATGCCATGGCTCAGTACTCTGACTCAACACTAGATCTAGCACCTCGGTCTTCTTCTTGTTCTTACATGACACAAAAGAGGTCCCCATGAACACTGCAAAGCCAAAGGTAGAATTCATGCTCTTGAAGCATCACACATAGTCTGTGTCTGCACATGTCGTGACGGCAGGGGATGTTCCTTAGCTAAACAATAATATAGTACTTGGAGAGGACTTCAGATACATCAAAATCATGTTAACCGCATCCACATATGCATGAATTTGTTGCTCCATAAACTAGTTAATTTTGCTCGCAGCAAAGGAAATGTATGGCATGGTAATAGTCACATAGAGAAGCTTTCCAACGAGTTCCACGTATGTCCTCTTGTTCACCTCCTCTGTATCATCATAATATTGCTTCATGTTGAGAACCATGGGATTACTGGAAGGTATGCAATCTTCCATGCATATCTCTAAGAGGAGATCAGTGGCATACTTCCTCTGGGTCATTACAATACCATGTTTGTTCCTAGTGAACTCCAGCTCAAGAAAGTATAGTAAATTGCAAAGATCGACGGTGATAAAGTGTTGTCCAAGGAACTCTATACTTGCACTAATACCATGCCCAGCATCTCCTGTAACAATGATATCATCAACCTATACCATAATAACAATAATACCTCTCCGAGTCCTCTGAAAAAATAGTAAATAATCTACAGTCGATCTCATGAAGTCTTGATGGTCTATCAAGTCTGAGAGTTTCTGGAATCATGCTCTGGGATTCAACTTAAGGCCATAGATAGCCTTATGAAGTATGTAAACCTTCGGATACCCCCTCCCCCCAGCTGCTAACCCAAGTGGTTGTTTCATGTTGACTTTCTCCTATAGATCACCATATAGAAAGACATTCTTCGTATCTAGCTGGGATAGGGATCAGTCTTGTACCACTGCAACATAGAGAAGGATACATAGTGTAGAATGACGGACCACATTGTATCATGATAGTCCACCCCATAAGTCCGGGTGAACTCATGAGACACAAGCCTAGGCTCATAACGATCAATGATGCCATTTGCACGATGCTTCATTATAAACATCCATTCGTAGCTGACCATAGAATCCCTTGTAGGGCACTAACCAAGCTCCATGTGCTACATGGCTAGATCACTGCCTTCTATATCCTTTCCATAATAAGAAGCCATGTAATGTCTCGCAGAGCCTCTTTCTATTTCGTGGGATCTCTACAACTAAGAGACCTACGACCAACCTCCTGAAATCTGTTGAAAAATACCCCAAAGAAACATGGGTAACGAGAGGATGCATAACACATATGCCTCCACTTCCGGAGAGCAATGGACATATCAATGTCCTTTGTACCATATGCAGCATGAAAAGTATCCTTTTGAGGATGCATATGCGCATCCTATAGAGTAGATGTTGGACATGTGAGCCCATGACGAACCATTATGCCATAAATGTTATTGCGAATATCATTTTCTGATCTGAAATGAATAATCAATTTGCATAATAGGTCCCTTAGTACAATTAGGATTATGTACCATGGCCATGTTGATGATCATACAACTGTTGATTCAATTATGTAATTATAGAGGCTATTGCTATGATGAATATCTAAAGAGTTAGATTGAGGACTCATCAAGCACCGTCAAATCATTATTAAGAGAGGATCTCCAGCCTGAGAAGGAGATGACAATCTTTTCTCTAAAGGCTGATATGTAATCGACCTCTTGATGCAGGTCCTCTACATAGGAATAGAGATTCGGAGGTGTTAGATAAGTTAGGTGAAAGAGTTGACTTAATGAGATCGAGAAAACCAAAGTCCTATGACGTATGCTGTCACAATATATGCAGGTATCATCTGACCGGAGACAACTGTGTTACTGTATGTTCAAGTATGTACATTTAGCAGACCAATTGGTTGATGACCTAATCAAGGTCTATACACTGGCGCGCTGGTGTGCATATAAGGGCGTATGAGTAATACGATCACTCAAAGGGATCATACGGGTTCATTACTGAACTGGAAGACATGAGCTCACCCATGAGATATTGGGAAGAATCAAATTCCGCACACGGTTATCTCTCTTTGGAAGCTTGAATGAATTTGTAAGGTTTGATATATGCTTTTGGAAAGTATATGATCAACACCCAGGTATGATATATGCTTTTGGAAAGTATATGATCGATACTGACTCCCAATGATAGAATGAGAAACTTAATGATAAAACCCTGAAGTAGACAGTGTAAACTTGATCTTATACTCCTGGTTTATTCTGGGTCTTCCAGTATGCAGGATGTACAGGTATTAGGAATACCTAGGGTGATGTGATCATAAACGATTGTATAACCACGATGCTTCCATTCCTAGGGAGTGATTAAACGGGTCTGGATTTTAGTGACTCCTCTTAGTAGAGAAGTAATCCGATCTTGGTCTAAATGTTGGACATTGATCTGAATGTGATTCAGATACAATGAGAAGATTATATTTGTGGTCTTGATTCAATCAAGTATCTATGGGAGGCCCAGGATCGAGATTTAAGATGCGATCTTAATATCCAAGTCACTATACGTGGAACAATACAATCTCCGTGTCCTTATCTCTAAGTATCCACAGAGAAAGCGCATTATCCTTGAAAGAGTTCAGGATAATTTCATTATTGGCATATGTATCCAAGTATTGATAAAATGGAATTAAATATGATTTAATTATCATTAATAATATGAATTTGATTCATATTGTAAGGAGAGTTACCTTAGATAATTAAATGTGATTTAATTATCAAAGATGTAAATAATGTGAATTTGATTCACATTATTTGGGCACATGAGAATAGAGATCCAAGATGATTGAATGTGATTTAATTATCATGGATATGAATAATGTGGATAGCACTATCCATATTAATCATATATATTATAAATGTGATTTATAATATATAAGAGAGAGCAATTTGTAATTTACATTTGTTAATTAAATGTTGATGTGAATTGATTCACATTGGATAATTAATTGAAAATATAATTCACATTTTATTTTGGGTTGTGAATGTGATTCACAATTTTCTAATGGTAAGATTTCAATGTTCACAAAATAATTTGGAATTATTTTTTGGTGAATATTTTTGCAATAAAAGTTGTTGCATATGTGGAATATTATGTGAGAAATAAGATCTAAGCATAATTGGAATGAAAAAGCATCCATTACATACATGGAGTGAACGACCAACTTGGGCTCTCCAAGTTGGTGGACGTCCACCCTATACATGGAAGGAGGCTTGATTCCATTCCAAGATATTCCATGTTTGTTGCTTTGAAATATATAGATTGTTTTTCTATATATTTAACTTATTTTAAAGACAGCAAATAATTGTTGTTGGTTTTTACCAATACAAATCTTGACCAATAAAAAAGAAACACAAATCAATGAGAGCCATTGGATTTGTGTTGTCCATGGATTGAGATCCATGGATCCTAAAATATTATAAATAAAAGGGAACCCCTTACTCTTCATATGGTAATGAGAACAGACGTCTCTCTCTCTCTCTCTCTCTTTCTATCTACACGCCCTCTCTCCTTCTCTCATGTGGCCATCCACCATGGATGCCCTAGAGAGATTCTCCATCGAGCAACGTCGTCGTTATGCTACCCGATCGTTTGCTCGTGGATCTCCGTCTTCTTCGGTGCACCTTCTCGTGAAGAAGACGTCGGATCTCGTATGTCGAGATCAGGAGATTCGTCGCTTTATTCATTAACATGGATTGCAAGAAGCACACGTCTCATCCACGCACTCGCAAGCGTCTCCTCGGTCGGATTGGACTTGAGACAGGAGGTCTCCTCGTTTAGAGACTCGATCGCAACCACGCTTCAAGAGATAATCCTATTACTTGTCTGTGGTTTAGATGAAACGAACTGAGAAGTGTTCTTGGATCATGTGGTTTCATCACATGAAAAATTTTAATTTTCGCTGCATCGAGCAACTAGTACGACTAGTCGCTCCCGATCGCATACGATGCGATCCTTACGCTTTCGTGATGTGCTTAAGGATCATACAATATTCTTCAAGTGATATCAGAGTCAGGTTGAAGGTTTTGGATGCGATCCATAATCCAAGGACGACTTGGGTTCATTAGGATTTGCGAAAGTTTTCTCGTATTTCATCTTCGCATCTCTGTTTAGTGATTATTTTAGGCCCTATTTAAATGGTTTAAACAAAAAAATTGGATTTTATTCCCCATTAAATAAGAAAACTGTAGGATATGAGTTTGCATGATTTCAAATTCGTTTGCTCAAGTTATGATCAAATTAGTGAACATGTATCCACTGTTTCGGGGACTTCGATTCTTAACGTAATTAAAGAGTTAATAACTATTTAGAAATGCCTTGAAATGCATGAAAATCACTTAGGTTCTATTGTAAATCAAATTAGCAAACTTTATAAACTTACTTTGCTTAATTTGAATTTAAATTGATTGAGATATGCTAATTTTAGTGAGGGTTACTGCTGGAAATTACTTTCCTAATCAAGAACCTTGTGATTGTCATTTAATTAATTAGTGAAATTAAATGGTTTAATTTCCTGGAATAATTATAGATAAATATTTGTGAAATATTTCATAATAATTATTTCCTTAATTGACATTGCATTAACCAGTAATTGATTAGATGTGATCTAGATCATAATTGGTTACACAATCTACTTTCTAACAAAGAAAGCTCCTTGAATAGGATTGGAATTTGTATAGCAAATTTCCTTATAATCTTAATCGAAAACGTTTTGATTATTATTATATATGGTATAACTTCGGTTGAAGAACCGATTATAATCTCAAGTACACAATGATCAATTTGGCATTATCTTTTTCCGAGGTGGATATGGTGTCTAGTCAGTGAGCGTTGGGTAGCAGGTTGCACCGTGTACGGTCTGTCCCACTCCCGTCGGTACTGGCCATGAACACGGGTAGGGACTCGATAATGCAAGAGAGATCACTGTGTATTTTTCTAATTATTAAAATTCAAAATAATACGTATTTGAGATAATACCATAATTCAAGTAACAATAAAGATTGTTTGTTGGATATTAATTGGATCATTAATTTAATATGATTAGATTAATTTGAATTCAATTAAAACTAAAACACTCTATTATTAATAGAGCTGTTATTTCCCTTGGAAGAATTAATTATGTGAATAAGATTCATGATAATTGATTAGAATTTGAATATGATATGGAGGATCACATAAGTGACATCCATGGTCTCCCGTCAAGGCGAAGGGTTCTGTCGTCGGGGATTGTATGTAGGAGACGCATGTCCGAAGTGACAGCTCCTATATGCAAGCGCATCTGGATCGGGCTCTTTGCTTCTCGAAAGAGTAAGGCCGTATGCGTAGTGACCCTAATATAGGGTCCTCATATTATTAGGGTGATATTGGATTGCGTATAGCAAGTACTATTCCTGTTAACGATTGGTTCAATTAATGACAGGTCAACATCACCTTAGGGGTGGTGGGCTCGGGTATTAAAGACTGAATTGGGAGTGCAAGTTGGACTTGCAAGGCGGAATGCGTTCCCGCTTCTTTTATCGGAGTTACAGGTTCTCATATTATTGGGATGTAACAAATATAAGGAAGGAGATCCCAGATCTTGCTTGAGATATAATGAAAAGTATATCTCTCACATTGAAAGTGATTAAGGGAATGAACTTTCAGTGTTAACAAGGCAAGACAACTTTGATATAAAAATTCCTAAATCAAAGTAAAGTATATATCTATATATGTTTATGCAAATTTCTTATTTCAGATAATCCTTCATTTAAACCCACTCAATTCTATACTTAATAATAACCAGTAAAATATCATGGATTGGATCCATAATTAAGATATTGTACTTGCAGTTGGACACATATTGTATGTGGTTCCAATGTGCAAGTTTCCTCAGAATAATGACGAGTGACAATTAAATAGATAATAGGACTACAACCCTAGGGTTTGTATACATCTACAGTCTTGATCTCTCATCGAATGTACTTTGGAAGTGACATGTCGGTGATGATCGTAATTGTCGAATTATCCTTATAAAATCTAAGAAGATGTTTTGGCATAATATGTGCTCTTGACATTTTATAATGAATGACATGGTTCTCTGCATTATGCAGAATGGTGGCTCTATAACAGATGATGTATTCAAAATGTTTGAGTACCTACCTGAACTAATGTTTTTAAGAGTTTAGATGGATGCAGATACGATGAGTGTCATCATTCTACTGTCTATACTCTGGTCATTAATGAAGCTTCGCAATATTCATATTGTATGAATTGAATGAAGTATGTATAAATGTTGGAGTGCTCTTATATTAAAATTTTTTGAAATCAGCATAAGAGATCATTCGTCTTAAGCAATGGTTGTTTATAGATAAAGGGAGCACAGTGGAAGCATGGGTCGGACCCAAGTAAGAAGGAAAGTCAAAAAGTTGGCTGTACTTCTGTGACTTTCATATGACATCCAAATAGTTAGATGAATGCAAATACTGTAATAAGCTGATGTATTGATAGTCTATCTAGAATCCTTAGAGAAGGACTCGGATAGTGCATCAGGATAATCTACATTTAATCATTGAAAATGATTTTCTTACTTGATATGATCAAAGTCTAAAATTGTATCTCATTCTTCTTATAACACTTACAATTGATTGCATAAGCTTTAGAAGTTTAGAAATTTGATCTTAAGGTTTAATAGTCATCAACATGGATATTGATGCAATTGTTGCAACCATCTTTATTGCATAGATGGACTTCATATTTTCAGTGGGAGAGCTTTTAGTCTTAGAGAATGTCTCTTTGACCCAGAGGTTAGAATATACTCATTGTTTATTTCTAAATGTTGGAAATAAACATGAATTCTGGAATAAACCCATCATACAGAGTTATGACAGATATATTTTAGATAGTATTGTACCATCTAGAGGACTCTATTAAATTAGAAAATTAATGAATGATTCATTAATATTTCTAATACTGAAATTAAACCGTAAAAGATCAGTAGGAGGATGAAGATCATTTGATAATGATCTGGCATCGAGTCTTGGACAAAAGTCTATTGATAAGATCAATAGACTAGTAATAGATGAAACTTTAGAATGTCTAAAATTTCAAATCTTACATACTTGTGAATATTGTATTCAAAGTAATAATGTCCAAAGCGATCTTTTATGAGAATGGATTAAGATGTCAAGGTATTCAATATCTCATACATATTGATGTATGTGGATAATCTATATCATGATAAACGTTGATGATATGTGATATCATTCGATGATTATTTATGATATATGAATTCTTCCCTTCACCTTAGAAAGCTTTGAAATGTTCAAAGATTTCACAATTTTGGTTTAGAACCAAAGTTTGAAGGAAGATAAAAATGAATTTGACATAATCTAAGTAGTCAGTACCTACTAGATGAATTCATGGAATACCTTATAGAGATATGAATATCATTTCTGTCTCACTCCTAATAAACCTAAACTCAATGGAGTTGTAGCAAGATACAATTAGATCATGTATGACATGATTTGATCAATGATGAATTTTAGCATAATTACCTATTAGTTTCCATGAATATATGTAGTAGAGACTACAATATATATCCTTAATAAGGTTCCATGCAAGTAAGATGGAATTTAGCACATGGGAGTGCTACTTCATTAGGAAAATAAAGGATGGTATTGGATAACTACTTTATGACCTTGAGATTATTAAAAGATTTCATATATGGGAATGTGATTCTTAGATGATGAGACTCTTGATAATCAAGATGGAAATGAAGTAAAGGAACTCATTTAGCCTTGAGAAGATAATGAGGCTCCTAAAATTGGAAACTAAAAGGACAGCAAAAGATGAAATACTAATACCTCTTCAAATAAGTTTGAGGATGGATTCCATGTGTCAGTCGAGTCTGACAATGATCTGACTTCATGTGATGAAGCTTCTGAAGATCATAGCATGGAAAGATGGATGTTAGCAATAAAGTCTAAAGTGGACTTCATATGCAAATGTTGTATATAGACCCTCGAAGATCCACCTATATGGGTAAGACCCATTAAGGTGTAAATGGATCTTCAAGAAAAAGAGGGAACCCGATGAGAAGGTAGAGACCTTCAAAGAACGGTTCGCAGCCATGAGCTACACAACGAAGAGAAGACATCGCTTGCGATGAGACTTGCTCTTCAGTGACCATGCTTAAAACCATCGTGATATTGCTAACTATAGATACACAATTTGACTTTGGCATCTTTAAGATGGAGGTCAAGATTGCATTCCTCTATGAATACCTCTCTGAGTATATTCATATGAAGTAGCCCCATGGCTTCATGTTTGAGGAAAGCAAGGTGTGAAAGCTAAAAGAAACTCTGTCTATGGACTCAAATAAATTTCTTGTTGTTGGAGCATAAGATTTGATGAAATTATAAATGTTATGATTTCAGATAGAATCTTGATGAACCATGTGAAGCATAGTGGGAGTGCCATTATGTTCATCATGCTAAATATAGATAATATCCTAATCATTTGGAATGATATAAGGATAATAATAAGTGTTTTATAATCTGGTTGTTCCATACCTCGAGATATGATCTCAATGATGCCTCTTAAATCTTAGTTCTGAAGTTGTTCAGAGGAAAAGAGAAGAGGGTATTGAGACTATCACATTAGTGGTAGACCTTGGATATATTCCATTTTCTGGAAAATGCCAAGAAAAGCTTCTTTCCCTTATAATATGGTACTGACCTATTAAAAAAGGGATAGCACCTCAAAGGGTTGAGGATGTGAATGCTAAAACTGCTTGCCCTTGTGCATCAGTTCCGAGAAGCCGGGTGTATGCTAGATGTATACAAAAGATAGATGTTTGCCATGCAGTGGGAGTAGTAAACTGTTACTAATCTTAATATGGTGATAAAACACTTGATTGCAGTAATAATAAGATCTTCAATGACGACAAGACTTAGAGATAGTGATCTCAAAAGTCTTATCTTCAAGAACTTAAGACTTTATAGATGGTGATCTAAAAATGTCTTAACCGCGGATACCTTTGGAGATAGAGATCTCCAGAATTAAGGGTATTCTAATAAGGATGATAGAAACTACATACTGATTATAATAATGACTATTGAGATGTAGTGTCAACGATGCTATAACTAACAATGTTGAGTATTGGTTGCATAGATGCAACCTTCGCATTGGATGCGAGCACAGTTACCTTGGGATATGCAAGTGTCGTAAAAGGACTTGGCGTAGTCTCTTGGGAACGGAGTGACTGATCAACTTACCTAGCTATTTTTTAAATAGCCTATGATTATCATATGAGTGTGGTTTTAAAAATTAGCCCATTAATGGCTCTTTGGACTAGTGAGAGATTGTTGGACAAGCGAGCCCACAACGAGCCATTATGCAATAAATGTTATTGTGAATATCATTCCCAGATCTGAAATGAAGAATAACCAATTTGCATAATAGGTCCCTTAGTACAATTAGGGTTATGTACTATGGCCATCTTGATGATCATACATCTGTTAATTCAATTATTGAATCGTAGAGGTTGGTGCTATGATAAATATCTAAAGAGTTAGATTGAGGACTCATCAAGCACCGTCAAATGATTATTAAGAGCGGATCTCCAGGCTGAGAAGGAGATGGCAAACTTTTCTCTAAAGGATGATATCTAACCGACCTCTTGATGCAGGTCCTCTGCATAGGAATAGAGATTCGAAGGTGTTAGATAAGTTAGGTCAAAGAGTTGACTTAATGAGATCGAGATAACCAAAATCCTATGTCGTATCTTGTCACGATATAGGAATGCATCCTCTGACCAGAGACAAATGTGTTACTATATGTCTGAGTATGTACATTTGGCAGACCAATAGGTTGATGACCTAATCAAGGTCTACACCGATGCACTGGTGTGCATATAAGGGCATATGAGTAATACGATCTCTCAAAGGGATCATACGAGTTCATTATTGAACCGGAAGACATGAGCTCACTCATGAGATATTAGGAAGAATCAAATTCCGCACACGGTCATCTCACTTTGGAAGCTTGACAGAATTTGTAAGGTTTCATATATGCTTTTGGAAAGTATATGATCAACACCTAGGTATGATATATGCTTTTGAAAAGTATATGATCGCTACCCACTCCCAATGATCGAATGAGAAACTTAATGACAAAATCTTGAAGTAGATAGTGTAAACTTGATCTTATACTTCTGGTTGATTCGGGGTCTTCCAGTATGCATGATGTACATGTATTAGGAATACCTGAGGGTGATGTGATCATAAACGATTGTTTAACCATGATGCTTCCATTCCTAAGGAGTGATGAAATCGGTCTGGATTTTAGTGACTCCTCTCAGTAGAGAAGTAATCTGATCTTGGCCCAAATATTGGACATTGATCTGAATGTGATTTAGATAAAATGAGAAGATTAGATTTGCGGTCTTGTTTTAATCAAGCATCTATGGGAGGCCCGAAATCTGGATTCCAGATGTGATCTTAATATCCAAGTCACTATATGTGGAACAATACAAATGCTCTGTCCTTATCTCCAAGTATCCGCTGAGAAAGCGCATTATCCTTGAAAGAGTTTAGGATAATTTCATTGTTGATATATGTATCCAAGTATTGATAGAATGGAATTAAATGTGATTTAGTTATCATGAATAATATGAATTTGATTCATATTATAAGGAGAGTTACCTTAGATAATTAAATGTGATTTAATTATCAAAGATGTAAATTTGGGCACATGAGAATAGAGATCCAAGATGATTAAATGTGATTTAATTATCGTGGATATGAATAATGTGGATAACACTATCCATATTAATCATATATATTATAAATGTGATTTATAATATAGAAGAGAGAGAAATTTGTAATTTATATTTATTAATTAAATGTTGATGTGAATTGGATTAACATTGGACAATTAATTGAAAATGTAATTCACATTTTATTTTGGGTTGTGAATGTGATTCACAATTTTCCAATGGCAAGATTGCAATGTTTAAAATAATTTAGAATTATTTTTGTTGAATATTTTTTCAATAAAAGTTATTACATATGTGGAATATTATGTGAGATATAAGATCTAAGCATAATTGGAATGAAAAAGCATCCATTCCATACATGGAGTGGACGACCAACTTGGGCTCTCCAAGTTGGTGGTCGTCCACCCTATACATGGAAGGAGGCTTGATTCCTTTCCAAGATATTCCATGTCAGTTACTTTGAAATATATTGATCGATTTTCTATATATTATAGATATTTGTTTTGATTTAAAAAGAAATTAAAAAAAGAATTAAATCAAGTGTTTTTAAACCTTTAAAAATACTTCTAAAATTTTTTCTTTCTGTAATTGATTTCTTTTGACTTTTTGCCCAACATGAAACTTATAGATCTAATCGCTACAACTTTCATGTTTTGACTTTTTGCTAATTAATCTTAATTTTATTTCTTTTTTAATTTATCTTATTTTTCTATTTCTTAATAATGTAATTGGGCCCCGTGGTGTTCTTTGGATTTGCCACGCGGCCCACTCCTCATGTTGCCACCCGCCTTCCCTCTCAACCCTTAGATCTTCCTTCCCCCACCTCAATGTCATCTGTTGATCTCCGCAGTCCCTCATCCCTTCGATCTCACCACCAGATGAGATCTCCACTTCCTACTCCTGCCTTTATCTCAACCATCGGATGATGACCCATCCAACGGCCTTGAGCCCTCTACGTAGCCACTTACCTCCCGACCATATGATGAATCCCATCATTCCATCAAGGTCGCCCTTTCGCGCATAGCCCTCCACCCTTGGATACACATCCCCAGATGCCATCTCAACCATCGTGTAGCACACTCTTCCTGGTCGTTGGATCGCAAGGTCAAATGGCCCATAACCCATCTCCTATCTTCAGCCTCCTTCCTCTCTCCAACGATCCCCTCTTCGACCTCATCACCCTTCCTTTGCTAGCATCCCATCCACACCACCTCTCCACTACATAAGTCCTCTCCTTCATAGCCTCTCCCCCGTCCTTCGCAGAGCCTTCATTGCCTCAAACCATGTCTCCCTCCTCTCAAACCAGTCGTTACAAAATCACCTCCCACTCACCTATAACGACCGTCATTTTCTTTCAAATACACCGCCCCCTCTGCCATCCAACCTCATCCACCATTCAATGTATGAAGCTCTAGCCATCCTCCTCTTGTGATAGAGTAGGACGGAGTTGACGTGCGAAGATGGGTGATTAGGCCGGTGTCGACCCATGGCTTTGATAGTAGTGTTACAAACACCCTCGATGCCGCTAAGCCCCCTAGGGTCGCTACTCAGGTACGAGCGATGACCTGAGCCTCACATGGAGCTCAATACAAGCTCCGCTCCACCCTTTTCTTCTCTAATCAGGTAAGCGTCTTCCCCTCTCTTTTTTGCTTTCTCAAATTTAATTACACATACACCATGAAGTTTACCATCACTTGACCCCCTCTTGAGCACCACTAATCATCGGCCATCCTCACGCTAACCTCCGTTCAACACCGATGAATCTCCATTTCATCACCTTTATTCCTTCATTTTGGGCTTTAAACCCTAGCTAAATGCATGTAAATATCATTATTTTGTACAAATTAACATTCATTTATTTATTGTATAATTATTGTATAGAATACAAGGTTTAAACCAAAATAAAAAATAAAGAAAATAAAAGAAAAAGAAATAAAATACCAAAGGTATTTTATGACCCTATACCCCGAGATCCAAGCATCTTGCTGACTGGGTCGACAAGGAATAAAGTAGGGCGAGATAAGGGCCAAGTATACAATAAAAACCCTAATTTTTAATCTTCAATAATACATTTTTGGACTTATTTTATTCTTTATGATTTATATATTTATGATATAAATTTTATACATGACAGTTTTTATAAAAATATACAGAAAAATACAAAATTGATTTCACACAAAAATAATACATAGTGTACTGTTTATACTCAGAATAAAAAGCCACAACCTAAACTTCACATGCCCATATCTTCTCCATACAAACTCAAAATGTATCAAAATCACCTTCAATTTTATATAACTTTTAATAAGAAGATGGTTTCATTCGATTTGGAGTTAAGAGGCAGCAAAAGTTGGGTTTTAGACCCCTATTGTACAATATACATGTATATAAATAAAAGGGGAAATTATTCTTTTAATTATTTTATTCTTTTTATTTTTATACCTTGTGAATATTATTTTTATTCTATAAAAATATAAAAATAAAATAAAATTATAATATTACATAAAATGAAAATAATATACAAAATACATAGATGAATATACAATATTGATACCTATATAATATATACCCCTATATATTTAAGTGTACAAAATACATCACAAAAATATAATAAAAATATATTTATGTATATTTAATTAGTTGTGAAAATATAATTTGAGAAAAGAAAATAATAAAATCAAAATACAAAATAAAAATAAAATATACATAATATAGATAATATACCTATAAATAAAACCCCAAAAAGTAACTTGTAATAAATAAACCCAAAAAAAATAAAAATCATATTAAAATATTACATTAAATAACAATCATTTTATGTTTTAATCAAAAATTAATAAAATCATTTACTAGTTCATTTTATTTTAATTTAATTTTAAATTACAGTTTTGTCGTTTTACGGGTGGCATGGCCCAATCAGGGCCCATCACCCGTTGACCTGGGTTAACTCTTTGACCCCAGTTGTAGGTCTTTCAGACCAACCTAGGTCCCCATCTTCCTTGATTTTTGTTTCCCGATGTATTCATTTTTTCGTGTGGATTCCTCTTTGACTTTTTCCCCCAATCGATGCTCCATCACGCCAGTTTGATTCCTCGAGCTGAGGGCATCTGAATCGAACGTTCCAACTCGATCTTGTCGTCCATCTGTCACATGTACATAATCCGAGCATCCACCTTCCTCGAATTTTTGAATCCCCTCCTTGTCATTTCTTCCTCCAAAATTGAGCTCCAAGGCTTGAGCAAGGTGTCAGCTCGCTCGCCCAGTTCTTTGGCACGTGGGGGAGTGACGTAGAGGAAGGTTCCACCATCTCCGACACTCCGCCGCCGTGAGGTACCCATCTCGCGACCCACAACCGCTCAAGGTACTTTTTTTCTTGCATTTTAGGTAGATTTTAGTTTCTGTTTTATTTTCATGCAATTAGATTTAGGTTTAATCTGTCGCCTTAGCTTAAAAATCCATCATTCGTAGTTCGCAGGAGCTCCTCTCTAGCGAACTCTCCATTGCGCTCCCTGTTGTTCCTGACTCACCTCCCACCACCATCTCACTCCCCATCACTTCTCCTACACCCCATACGCCTTTAGCCCACACGATCCCCTCTGGATAAGGATTTGGGTGCTCCGCCACCACCCCTCATCAGAGCACCTCCAGTACGCCCCATCTCGTGCGCATCCCACCCGTTAACGGGTCGAGACAATTTTCCCTCAACCCAACTATATTTTTGTGCAGGACATGGAGGTTATACGCCTCATACGAGGTGATTTTGAGGAAACCAGAGGTTCCTTGAGCTCCGTTCTTTCCTTGACCTCCGTGGACTGCTCCGACAGTCAACGAAGCCTTTTGAGCCATCCAGCGGTTGCGGCCACCTTCGAGGATTGTTCCAAGCCTTGGAGGAGGGTCAAAGACAACCAGAATTGCAAGAGGGAGGCGATTGAAGGAGCCCCGATGTATTGTTCTTCCCTATTCTTCAGGAAGAGCAGTAACCGTCGGATCCTTCGATCGTTCCAATTTTGATCACGATCGTATGAGTTCGAGAAGCCACAACCGTCAGATTTTTCGATCGTTCCAAGTTTGTTCATGACCGTCCGAGCTTGAGAAGCCGCAACCATTGGATCTCGTCCAGGATCTAATCACAACTATCGATTGGCAAAGCGGTATCCATTGCTAGGGAGGCAACATGTGGCAAGTGAAGGAATTTGAACCATCTGTCTCTGCATGTTAGGGGATAAATTGCAAAAACCACCCTCCACCTTTTTATCTTTTTCATTTGGTCTTGTAATTATTTTATTTTGTTTAAAACTCTTAGTAAAATATACATGTGAACCCCTGTTTTTACTTAATAATCTATGTCCTACCAAGTCACCTCACGTGCAATCCCACGTGAGCAGGACATTTTGCATTAAACCCCTTCCGGGTTTTATAATTAAATTTTAGTATTTAATTTTTTATTTCAGTTATAAAAGTTCAGGTATTTTGTAGAATAAATCTCGACTTTATTTTTGATTGCATTTATGCCCTTTATAGTACTTGTATTTTTTGTTTGCTTTCTATTTATTCAAAATATCATCCATGGTCTTAAAATTATGAAAATTAGGGCTAAGTTTCTGCTAGCATACACATTCACGATATATTTATATTTGTGCATTTAGGCATTTTCTCTATTTATTAAAAAAATGCATATTTTGTTCCTGCTTGAATTAAACATTCCAAAAAAAATACGAAAATGTATTTAAAATTTTCAAAAAAATACATTTTTATATTATTATTTTGTAACGCTAGACCAAAAATCCCTAAAAAATAGAAAAAGACTAAAAATTAAAAATATCAAAAATCCTTTATTAAAATATAAAAATCACCAAAAAAATACCAAAAATATTTATTTTTTTCTCTGAACTTTCTTTGTATTAGTATCTATATATTAAAATTGATTTGCATAATTTTTTATACCTCTTGTTATTTTTATATCTTTGATCAATTCAGCTTATTTATTTATTCCATGTTTTGGGATGTTTTTCGACTTTAAAAATACCTAAAAATTAGCAAAATTAATTAAAAATCATAAAAATAGTAGAAAAAAATATAAAACACAAAGAACATTTTATTAATCATTTTGAGTATTTATATCTATATTTATTTATATAACAACCTATAGTGTATATTATATCTAATATCTTTATATTAGCTTTTATAAAAATTAAAACAAAAAAATCAAAAAATATAAAAAGAAAATGGAAAATATAAATTTAAAAATAAATAAATAAATATAAATTAAAATGCATAAAAGTTCAAAATTAAAAACCACACAAAAAGACAAATAAAGGACAAGAAGAAGAACAAAGTTTGGAATTATTTTCCTGATCTATCATGTTGATCCATGTGTTCGACACTCTACACATACTTGCATCTATACACATATTTTGTATTGTTAAATAAAATAAATTTTAACTCTACATATTTTTATTTGCATCGCAATATCTATTTATGGGTTGATTGTTGATTAGAAGGATTATTGAGTGGTCAACTCAGTGACTGTTGATCCGCCTTGTCAATTGACACGACCCACTAGAATTTCCCTCTTTTCAACCGCCTCCCTTCCTCCACTTCTCCTCAACTGGAGGCGGAGGAGATTCCACTCCGTGCACCACCATTCTTCGTTCAACACCATCCATTCACTCCTTAATCGCTTTGGTTATGCACTCCGCTAACCCATTTGCAGGTACACTTGCCATTTGCATATTTTAGGTAGAGCTCGGTTCTAGAGCTCTGCCCCAGGCGTGGCTTCATCAACAGTCTTCTCCAGCTACCCTCGCAGCTTCTCCACTCCACCTTCATCGCCAAGTGCTCATAGAGCTCCCCGGACCTTCTACGAGCTCAGGCGAAGGTGTTGGATCTCTAACAGCCTCACTGGAGCTTCAAATGCACCATCACTCCCGCGGTAGAGGATGAAGGCCAGAAGGTACTTGTGCTATTGGATGGTGTCCCTTCGACAGCAACCCAACGGATGTGATGAATCCACGAAGCATCCGTCGAAGCACGGAGGCTCGATGGTATTGAGCCCCCGTCAAAGCACCTCAGGCCGACACGTGGCCTGAGGCTCCTACAACAACACCAAGCCACCATCCGAATCTCGGCCCACTCCCGAGCCTTGCCCGCACGCGTATAGAGTGCTTACAGGCTAGGTAAATTACATTTACACCTCACGCCTTTTCAGATATTTGCAACGAGGTCTCGCCTAGGCATTTGTGCCTGACATGTCGCACCTGGGCAAATTGCATGGATGCCTCGCTAACTTTGATTAATTACATTTATGCCCCTATAGGGACTAGTTTGCATAGTTTATCCATTTATTTTCATATTTTTTTCGCATTTATGCCCCTAGACTCTTTATTTAATATCTTGATCATACGAACTCCATTTCAGTTGATTTTAATTTCATTGTTTAGCTAATTTGACTCTCTACCTAATGGCATTTCAATTTTCATGATTTGACACTTAAATTACATGGAAAAAAATTCTAGATGCATAGTGTCTCCTACTCTTTGATGTCAACTGTCATGTGGTTATTAAGTGCTTAAATTTTATGTGTCAATTGAATAAGAAATTGAATTGATTTTATTGCTCAGTAATTAAACTATTTTTTGGGCATCGTTTTGCTAGTATAACCATTAAGCATCTTATTGTGTAGCATCTTGCATCATTTTAATTTCAAAAAACCAAAAGAAAAATTGTGTAATGGTCATCATTTCATGCATTGTATACCTCAGTTCTTTTACATAAAATTAAAATAAAAAATCATCTCATTTTGTATGTCTTGTGTCATTGCCTAGCATTTGTCATCTGCACAGTGTTTTCAGTCTATAATGTGTTTACTTTGTCTACATTATGAAGACCTAAATCTAATATTTTAATTGTTCATTTTTAATCAATAATTTTCAATATATCGACGAGGAGGCTCATGTCTCGATGTCCGACCTTAGTAGACCTTCCAAGTTATAATATTCCACAAATTCAAATGTGTGGTATTATGCATGACATCCGAAATCATCTCCTATTCTATGAAGATAAAATGACTTATTAAAGAGGTGATTTAGCGGCTCATTAGTTGGTATCGTTACCGGAACATGGCGCATATTGGATTTTATTGTATTAATCTAGTCGATTATCGTCAAAAATATAGGTCTTCATGTTGCATACATTTTTGCATCTTTTTTTGTTGATTAAAATTCTTGATGTATTTCTGATATTTTTCTTTTGTGTCAGGGCTTTTGGAGACGGAGGATGCGCATCAACATGGAGGCATGGAGTTGGGTGCTCCTGCTGCAAGGAGCCGCACAAGAATTTTTCTGAAGATCTTGAGGATTTTAATTAACAAATCATTCCATTTTTATGTTGATTATATTGTTGTACTAATTACATTTCTAGTTGTCCTCGTTCGAGGGCTCGCGTTTGTACATGAACTTGGACATTGCATATGTTGTGTGGAGCTTGTTGCACCCCCAGTCCGGTGGAATTTCTCTTGAGTGTTTAAACCTAGGGTTAGGCATGCGGCTCGCCGAGCTTCCCATTGAAATTGTATGTGCTTGATTTGTAGGTTAGGACACACAATAAGGATCGAAGAGAATTCACTTCTTCTCCTTGATTCATTGAGATGCACATAAACATCGATCTATCTTGCCAAATTTAAATCCAATTCTTCCCACTAATAGTATCATGTTTATGGTGTGGTTTCCTCGACTTGCATGCATATAACGTAAAATACTTTATACATTCTTGCACGTACATGGAGATTGTTGGAGGCACTGTAAGTTCTTCTCTGAAGCATTCATCATGATTTTCTTGTCTGCATTGGCTTTTCTCGATCTTCCTCATGATTTATCACTTAAGATTTTTAAAGGAAATTGGGAATGGTCGTTAGACGATGGATGATTGATCTGTACTCATCTTTAATTGAATGATAACCTTAAGCATAAAATTGGGATTTTTAATGCAAATTGACAAAAATAAAAGGAACCTTGGTTTATGGGAGAGCAATACCCTCATTGTACGTAGATTTTGATTGAATGCGAAAGGTGAGGATGTATCCTTAGGATAGTACCCAAAACCTATCATTAAACCCTGCATAATGGACTCAGTATTTGGATGATCACTAACTAAAGTAGACAAGATAAATACAGTTGAACTTTTACAGTCTAGATGCGTGTGTTGGTGAGTTAAGGGTTATGCTTGCTTGGTTGAGCATGATTTGTGTATTCTACCAAACCCTACCGTATCCACTCTCCATCTTCGCAGATTCACTCATTTATGTAGATCCACTCCCCCTTTAACCCTAACAGTTCCCCGATTCCCCATCCTTAATTCTTCACATCCAAATACTTAGGCTACTCTTTAGCCTAAGTATAGGGGGAACCTTGTACGGTCTCTGAGTACTCACCCGGGTCCCACTATCCTTATTGCATACTTTCTACTTAGGCTATTCTCAGCCTAAGTATAGAGGGACCTGAGTCAAATATATTCTTCCCTCTTCTTATTCTTCTTATACTTAGATAAAGTATGGGGGGCATATGAGTCATATCTACTATATCACCTTGTATTTTAACTTGAGCTATAGCTTCATATTGCGCTTTGAGGATGTAGAAAAAAGTTAAGTATAGGGGGTATACCGTGTATATTGTATATATACTTTAGCCACAACTCGTATTTTGAGAATTTCAAATTTTTTGGGGGCTAGGGAATAAGTATTTTGAACTGATTTTCGTAAAAATGTCTATAAATGCTTTGAAAAATGTTCTACTTGTGTGACACTATTTTGAAAAATATTTGACAATGGTTTTAAAAATGGGGCTAGACTCGTTTTGAAAATCATTTGAAAAATGTTTTGAAAATCTATATATATATATATTACGTAACATGGTTTGAAAAATATTTTCAAAAATCTTTTAAAAACTGAGGGACTAACTAACTTGTTTTTATAAATACAATTAACTTTATTCAAAATCCGATAAAATCTGAAAAACCAAAAACTTTTCTTCAGCAGTGTTTATGACTACTGAGCTTAAAAATGAGAAGCTACTTCTCAGTGGGGAATTACGATCTCCCTTAGCAGAGTGGGTGGTTAAAAGACATTGTGAATGGTACCATCACGAAGTAATACGGTGATGAATATGTGATTCATCAATTTAAAAGTTCAAAATAGAGCTTCGTTCCCGAGCAACTAGCTGCATATTTCCATTTATTATGCATTATTCGCATTCATGCATCTAGAATTAACGTATGCATTTTAGCATTCATATTTGCATAAATAAGAAGCCTAAAATTCCTTGTAAATGTCACCTATAAATACCATACTTTTCACTATTTGTATCTATTTTTACACTAACTCCAAATCCAATAAACTCAACTCTATAGTGTATATATTACTAACACTAATAAATGAAAATTATAAAAAAAACTTGTAAAATTGACCAATAAAACCCGAGCCCTAGTTTGAGAATAAGAACATAAAAAGCACATAACTCTCTCATACAGTATTCTATTTAGGTCTATTCACTTTTGAAGTAATATACATTCAAATCCTTCAAAACAAGACCAATTTCATAAAAATCAAGGTTCGTATGTCAAACTTGGATTTTAGGCCCCTATTGTATATTGTACATATTGACCAAAAAACCCTTCATGTTTATTCTTAATTATTAAAAATAAAAAAATTGATTAAGTTGTAAATAATCCTTTTATATTTCTCTACTTTTACTTTTATTTTTATCTTATTTAAAAAAAAATACTTTTTATACAAATGACGTTTTAATTTTCGGTCCTTCACAAAAGTTGTAGATATCGTCGAGACGGGCAACTTTTGTGTTGATCACTTTTTGATTTGACCCTTTTTGTTATTTCTTTTTAATTTCATTACATTTATTTTTTGATTTTTTGGTAGCGACTCGTGGCAGCTTCTAAAGCCGCCACGTGTCAACCCCATTTATTATTATTATTCATTATTTATTTACTACTTTAATTATTATTTATTTATTTTAATTATTAGTTTAATTATTAGTTTAATTATTTACTCTACTTTTTTTATTTACCTTTATTTTAAATATTTTAATTACTTAGTTCTTATTAATATTTACTTATTATTATTTGATATTTTATTTAATTGCTTATAATATTCTTTTTTAAAAAAGGAAAAATTCAAATATATATATATATATATATATATATATATATATATATATATCGCCTGCCATGTGGCCACCCATCCCCTTCCTCCCATCGTGCGGTCAACCCGCGCCTTCTGTCTCTCTCCCTGCGCTACTCCGCCTGACCCAGTCTGCCTGTGACCCTTTCCTCCCGCAACCGCCGGCACACCACCCTCTCGCCCATCTCTTCCACCTTCGCCCAATGTGCCATCCCAAACCACCTCCTCCGAGTCTCACGTACTCCACTCGCTCCTCCCTCTCCTCCACATCGTTCACCAACCACCTCCGCTCCCTCATACACTTCCGCTATGCAATCCCACTCCCCCACATCTCTTCCACTCATCTCAGGCTAACCGACAACCGCCTATAAAGGCTTCTCCACCTCCGTCATTCCTAAGCATCCACCATTCCACGATAGAGGTTCGAGCCACGTTTAAGCCGTGAGGTGACAGCTCCTCCTTAGACGTCGAGCGACAACGACCAGCCGACGAGATCTGTGGGTCTTCACCCACATTGCAGTCCCTTCCACATCACTGCACAGCTTTGAAGGTCCATCTGTCAACCTTCTCGAGGCGACAACTGGAGTCCAACATAGTTGCTCCGAAAAATCTGACGATCCTCACATATAAATCTTCTATCCTATCTTCTCATTTTATTTTATCTAACATATTTTTTCTTATTGTTCCACTCACACCACCACCACATCATCACTAAATCACCTTCATCCTCGTTATCTACCTTCACCAACATCCCCTCTCCATTTTTTACCACCACCACCATCATCATCACAGCCATTTCCAATTTTCCATTCCTTGTAAATAAATAAATAAATATGAAATCAAAAAAAATTTGCAGGCACGACCAGTCGCTGCCCAACCTTCCTAGCCACCAACCACTTCCTTCAGGCCGACGCCTCTTGCAGTACCCTACGCGTCGATCCACCATCAGTCGCGCTGGCCCCATGCAGCGCGTTCCTCACCACCGCTGCGGCCGCAAGCCCCCTTCCTCGTCGCGGCTGCGCATCTGTCGCACCCCCAGCACTCATCCGCGTTGACCACCGCGACATCTAGCGCCACTCGCACGCCTCTGTTCCACGCCCAGCTGCACGGCGCATGCCACCCTCTGCCTTGCGTGCGTGGCCGCATCCAGCTCGCCTCTGCTCTAGCACCCCGCGCTCGTTGCACCCTGTGGCCGCTGCGACTACCATCCGCCTCGCATGCCTTCGCCAAAAGCTGCATCCCTCGCATAAGTACCCAACGCCCCGCGCTGCCCTAGCATGAGATGGAAGCCATGATTCAGAGGTCTCTTTAATTTTTTTATTTTTTTATTTTTTTTGTGAAAATTACAATTTATTCCGTGTACATTTTCATAATTTCAAAAGTGCTCATGTGCATTATTTTTTTGTTAAGTTTAATTTCTGTATTGCACGGACACCCCTGCATTATTGTTTAATTTGGACCTCTAATTTGCATCATTTCTTTTAATGGAAAATAGTGTTTTATAGAGCATTTAATTCTTTATCTCTTTGATATTTATTTGTAATTGTATGAGCAGTAACTAATTAGTTAGATTTATTTTGGCCAAACATTGCATATTTTACCCATTTCAAGGTCTCAAATTCATATTTAATTAAATATGCTCCAAAATTTGTGAAAATATTAGAGATGATGCTGTTAAGTGTTATTTAATTACTATCCAAATTTCATCAGAATCGGAGTTGTCTTGGGCATAAAATAAATATTGAGTGATTTTAGTAAATAATTTTTAATTAAATCTACACATATCATTTTTGCAAAATTTCAACTATCCTGAATTTTTCATTAAAATGTCTATTTGGGAAAAATTTTCTTCTGGATAAATGAGTTTGTGGATTAATTAGGAATTAAATATTTACAGTCACTCTATTTTCAAAAAAAATTCATAAAAAATATAATTTGTCAGAAAATTCCATAAAAACATATTGTAGCTTCATTTCATCATGTTTCACTTCGAGTAAAATTTTCATAATTTTTGCATCCTGTTTGCACAAAAAATTGGATAAAAAACCATAAAAGTTCGTATTTTTCATTGTTGTGTCTTAAATCCAAAAATTTCAAAAAGTACAACATGGTTGATTAAAATTAATTTGGATAAGTTTCTTGATTCCTTAGTAACCCAGTTCAAAGACATGTTTGCATTTGCATTTTGATCGCATAAAAAATTATAAAAAAATCTCATTTGGAAAACCATGAATTAATTCCTCTAAGTTGATCAGACTTTGTTCCTTTGCCTCCTTCAGTCTACCATGGGGCTTGCCCAGGTTAAAAATAAAACCACACATTAATTGATTAATTGACTCATCGATTCGTGCGGTTAATTTTTCATCGATCCTGATTGCCCAACTACAACAATTTCGACACATTCTAAATAGGGTGATTTTTGGATCAATCAAATGGTGTCGTTGCCCGAGAGGCAAAACTTAGGTTAATTTTTAGCAAATTCAGATTCTACGTTTTCCACCCCAGGTAGTCTGACCCTCCGTTTTCTTCTGAATATTTATCCATTTATTTTTATGTATTTCCTTATTTATTTATTTGTTGTATTTTGTGTCTATCTTTCTGACCACCATCTTGTTTTTGTGCGAGGGATCTGATGCGACTGAGCCGTTGCTTAGTTGCGCAACTCAGGAGCTTTGGAGGCCGGCATTTTCAGGAAAAATAACTGACTGAAGGAGCTTCATAAATTTAAGATCGAGTCGAGTTGTGAGAGAGTGTAGAGTCCTTAGGATTTTATTTTTTGCATTTTATTTTATTGTAAAAATTTTCAGCAGATTCTGTTCAGAATCTTGCGTGTGTAATTGGACACTTGGACAATATTTTGTAGTGTCGCAGGCATGTTTCACTCTCCGGTGAGGATGGGGCCCTAATTGAGTAGCGAAATTATGATAGGCATCCGATTATTTAATTGCAATTTGTATGTGCCAATCGCAGTTTAGGTCACACATCTTTGAAGAATCACATCATCTGAGATTCTAATGATAAGCACATAGCAACTTACAACTTAACCAAATCAAAATCATTTCCTCCCCACTAATAGTATATTGCTTAGGTGTGGTTTTCTCGGTCTGCATGCATTTAGTATAAATTTTAAAAATTCAGTTCTGCATAAACGCTTGGAGAGTGTTGGTAGTCACTGTAAGTATACCTCCTTCTGAGCATGCATCTTAGTTTCACGTTTGCATTCTGATTTCTGACTCCTTCCTTGTTTTATAACTTAGGATTTTAAAAGGAAATTGGGACTGAATGGTAGACATGTTTGTGTGTTAAGACTAAAGTTCAAGTGACAACCTAATTTAAAATTAGGATTGAATTGAAAAGGTCGATTAAACTAAATTGGAATAAAAAGAACCTTTTTTTACGGGTGCATAAAGCCCTCATTGTATGATTTACTTGCAAGTGAGAGAGAGATGACACTAGGATAGAGCCAAGCCAGAACATTCTTACAAGACTATTGGTTCTTTCTTTTTAGGTGATTAGCTACTTTTCAGTGAGGATCTACGAGTAGATGGTAAATGGTCCGGATTTCCTTAGCAAAGTGGGAGGTTTAGAGAACGCCTTATAAGGCTTTGTCCTCAAGGAACGGGTAGCCGTATTTATACGGTCCACACTTACTTCTATATTGGCTGAAAGTAGGTCCAACTAGTCGTAAGAACCAGACCAGTCTATAGGGAAGTACGTGCACCTAACAATCCGTTAACTCTTTCATAGATTGTCTTACCACCATCTAAAATTGACAAGATAATTCAACCGAACCTTTACGGCCTTCACATGTTGAGTTGGTGAATTTGAGGGTTTTGTATTGTGTTTGTATTGTGTGAGTTTACTCCACACCTTTGTGTGCACGGTAGAACTAGCACCTCATTGAAAATCATGCTCTCATTGGTTCTTTTTGCCTTGAAGATGACTGACTGGGGGGATATTTATTCAGGCTTCGCAAATCTCTCATTGAACCCTTCAAGAAGTACGTCTTTAAAGGTCCAAGCACAACTTGAGCCAACCTGGACTCATGACCCTCTTGAGTTCGGGATCTCTCACTCTCGGGATGGTCACTCTCAAACCATTCCCTTTCTCTCCTCCCACCTCACCGAGGAAGACCTTTGCCTCGGTGAGAATATTTTCATTCATGAATCCTCTTCTAATCAAGACCACATTGTTGACCCAGGACCTCAAGAAGATTCAAGCACAATGCCTCAAAAAAAGAAAGAAGAGGAAGAAGAACACCCCGAGGACCCTATGAGGATGATACTAGCCAGACTCATTACATCTGAGCAGCAACACGCTTTACTCCGAGCTTAGCTAGGACATCTGAATGTTGGGGTGGAACCACCGCTGGATGCGGCATACAACCTTGGACAATATAGAATTCGGAATTATTTGAGTCCGGCTGAACCAGAAGTTGATTTTGAATTGAAATTGCAGTTCCTGAA
This sequence comes from Ottelia alismoides, assembly GCA_037367405.1. Lineage (NCBI taxonomy): Eukaryota > Viridiplantae > Streptophyta > Magnoliopsida > Alismatales > Hydrocharitaceae > Ottelia > Ottelia alismoides. The sequence goes on along the minus strand of JAZKJV010000840.1, from coordinate 33,799 downwards.
CCTTCAATGACACTTTAATGGAAATGCTTCTGAGGAACCCTATGCATTCCTAAGGGACTTCGGTCTCGTATGTGTTAACCTTAATCATCTTAATGTTAACCATGATTATATCAGGCTCACAGCCCTTCCATTTGCCTTGGGTGGCAAGGCTAACTATTGGGTGAAGAATTTAGGAGTTATGGTCAACACCTATGCCCAGTTCAAGGACATGTTTCTGAAGAAGTACTACTCCCTAAGTAGGACTAATATGATGAGTACACGCATCACTAGCTTTTCCCAGCTACCCCCATGAAGCCTTTTGTGATGTTTGAGAGAGGTATAAGTGTTGGACATGCGAGCCCACAGTGAGCCATTATGCAATAAATGTTATTGCAAATATCATTCCCTAATCTGAAATGAAGAATAAATAATTTGCATAAATGGTCCCTTAGTACAATTAGGGTTATGTACCATGGCCATCTTGATGATCATACAGCTGTTGATTCAAATATTGAATCATAGAGGCTGGTGCTGGGATGAACATCTAATGAGTTAGATTGAGGACTCATCAAGCACCGTCAAACGATTATTAAAGAGATGATCTCCAGCCTGAGTAGGAGATGGCAATCCTTTCTCAGTTAGACTGATATCTGACTGACATCTTGATGCATGTCCTTTGCATAGGAATAGAGATTTGGAGGTGTCAGATTAGTTAGGTCAAAGAGTTGACTTAACGAGATCGAGATAACCAGAGTCCTAATATCGTATGTTGCCATGATATAGGCACACATCCTCTGGCCGGAGACAGATGTGTTACTATATGTATGAGTATGTGCATTTGGCAGACCAATAGGTTGATGACCTAATCAAGGTCTATACACCGGCGCGCTGGTGTGCATGTGCATATAAGGGCATATGAGTAATACGATCTCTCAAAGGGATCATACAGGTTCATTACTGAATCGGAAGACATGAGCTCACCATGAGATATTGGGAAGATCAAATTCCGTGCACGGTCGTCTCGCTTTGGAAGCTTGACTGAATTTGTAAGTTTGATATACACTTTTGGAAAATATATGATCAACACCTAGGTATGATATATGCTTTTGGAAAGTATATGATTGATACCAACTCCCAATGATCGAATGAGAAACTTAAAGATAAAACTCTGAAGTAGACAATGTAAAATTGATCTTATACTTCGGGTTTATTATGAGTCTTCCAGTATGCAGGATGTACATGTATTGGGAATACCTGAGGGTGATGTGATCATAAACGATTGTATAACCATGACGCTTCCATTCCTAGGGAGTGATGAAACGAGTCTGGATTTTAGTGACTCCTCTCAGTAGAGAAGTAATCTGATCTTAGTCCAAATATTGTACATTGATCTGAATGTGATTCAGATTCAATGAGAAGATTAGATTTGCGGTTTTGATTTAATCAAGCATCTATGGGAGGCTCGAGATTTGAATTTGAGATGTGATCTCAATATCCAAGTTACTATATGTGGAACAATACAATCGCCATGTCCTTATCTCCAAGTATCCGCGGAGAAAGCACATTATCCTTGAAAGAGTTTGGGATAATTTCATTGTTGATATAAGTATCTGAGCATTGAGAAAATGGATAATTAAATGTGATTTAATTATCATGAATAATATGAATTTGATTCATATTATAAAGAGAGTTATCTTAGATAATTAAATGTGATTTAATTATCAAAGATGTAAATAATGTTAATGTGATTCATATTATTTTGGCAAAAGAGAAAAGAGATTCAAGATGATTAAATGTGATTTAATTATCATGGATATGAATAATGTGGATAGAAATATCCATATTAATCATATATATTATAAATGTGATTTATGATATATAAGAGAGAGCTATTTGTAATTTACATTTATTAATTAAATATTGATGTGAATCGGATTCACATTGGACATTAAATTGAAAATGTAATTTACATTTTATTTTGGGTTGTGATTGTGATTCACAATTTTCCAATGGCAAGATTGGAATATTCACAAAATAATTATGAATTATTTTTGTTGAATAATTTACAACAAGTGTTGTTGTAAATCTTAGAGATTTCCATGGAATAATGTAATCTCATGAGATATCATGACATTACATGAGATTGCCCAAATCCCATATTATGGAAGGAGGCAATCTTCATTCCAATAATCTCTATGATTGCTTGATTTAATTTGGGATTGATTTATATTGATTTATCAATACAGATTTAATCTAAATTAAATTAATTGTTGTTGGTTTTTACCAACACAAATCTTAGCCATTAAAAGAAACACAATCAATGAGAGCCATTGGATTTGTGTTGTCCATGGATTGAGATCCATGGATCCCAAAATATTATAAAAGGAGAGGCAACCCTTTGCTCTTATTTACACAAGAGAACATAAGTCTCTCTCTTTCTTTTTCTTTCTACATGCCTTCTCTCCTTCTCTCATGTGGCCGTCCACCATGGATGCCCTAGAGAGAGTCTCCATCGTCGTAGCGTCGTCGTTATGTTGCCCGATCGTTTGTTCGTAGATCTCCGTCTCCTTCAATGCGCCTCGCTCGTGAAGAAGACGCCGGATCTTGTGTGTCGAGATCAGGAGATCCGGCGCTTGGATCATCAACATGGATTGCGAGAAGCATGCGATTCATCCCCGCACTCAGAAGCGTCTCCTCCGTCGGATCGGATTTGAGACAGGTGGTCTCTTCGTTTAGAGACTCGATCGCAACCACGGTTCAAGAGGTAATCCTATTACTTGTTTGTGGTTCAGACGAAACGATCTGAGAAGTGTTCTTGGATCGTGTGGTTTCGTCGCATTAAAATTTTTTTAAATCCCGCTGCATCGAGCAACTAGTGTGACTAGTTGCTCCTCGTCGTAATCGATACGACGCTCACGCTTCCGTGATGCGCTTGAGGATTCTAATCATATCCTTCAAGTGATATCAGCGCCTTAGGTCGAAGGTTTTGGATACGATCCATAAAACCGAAGGCGACTTCGGTTCGTTAGGGTTGCGAAAGTTTTATCGCATTTCATTTCCGTATCTCTGTATAGTGATTATTTTCGGCCTTGTTTAAATTGTTTAAACACGAAATAACCTTTGATTTTGTTCCCCATTAAATAAGGAAATCATAGGATCTGAGTTTACGTAATTTGGGTTCCGTTTGCTCGAGATATGGTTGTTTTAATGAATATGTATTCATTGTTGCGGGAACTGCGAAGCTTAACATGATTAATGATTAAATTATTGTTTTGATCCGCCTCGAAATGCATGAAATATCACCTAAGTTCTATCCTAAATCAAATTAGCAATTTTTTAAATTGATTTTATCTAATTTGGGTTTAAATTGATTGAGATATGTTAATTTTAGTAATTAAGGGTCATTGCTGAAATTACAGTCCTAATCAAGAACCATGTGATTGTCAAATAATGAAATTAATTGTTAATTTCATGAAATAATTATGGAAAATATTTGAGAAATATTGAATGATGATTATTTCCTTAATTGACTTGGCCTCAACAAATAAATTGATTAGATTTGATATAGGTCATAATTGGAAACACAATCATCAAACTCCTTGCTTAAATAGAATTGGGAATTTGTCTAGCAAATTTCCTTATAATAAAAAATGTTTTGATTATTACTATATGATATAATTTCGGTTGAAGAATCGATGATTATCTCAAGTACAAAGTGATTGACTCGACATTATTTTTTCCCGAGGTGGATATGGTGTCTAGTCGGGGATTGCTGGGGTAGCGGGTTGCACCGGATGCGGTCCTTCCCACTCCCACCGGTACTGGCCATGACAGCGGGTAGGGAACGAATGATGCCTGAGAGATTATGATGTATTTTTCTAATTATTAAAATTTGAATTAATACTTATTTTTAGATAATACCATATATTCAAGTAAAATCAAGTTTGTTGATTGAATTGGATTGAAAATTAATTTAATATGATGAAGTTAATTATATCCAATTAAAACACTCTATTATGAATAGATGTGTAATTTCCTTGGAAGATTTAATTATGTGAATATGATTCATGATATTTAATTATAATTTGAATACGATATGGAGGATCACATAAGTGACATCCATGGTCTCCCGTCAAGGCGACGGGTTCCGTCGCCAAATATCGTATGTGGGAGAGGCATGTCCGAAGTGACAGCTCCTGCATACGATTCATTTGGATCGGGCTTGTCGCTTCTCGAAAGAGTAAGGACATATACGTAGTGACCCCAATATCGGGTCCTCATATTATTGGGGCAATATTGGATTGCGCATAGCGAGTTGTATTCCTATTGACGGTTGGTTCAATTACTGACGGGTCAACATCACCTTAGGGGTGGTGGGCCCGGGGGTTAAAGACCGAATTGGGAGATGCAAGTTGGACTTGCAAGGCAGAATGTGTTCCCGCTTCTTTTTATCCGAGTTACAGGTTCTCATATTATTGGGATGTAACAAAGATAAGGAAGGAGATCCCAGATCTTGCTGAGACATAATGGTAACTATATCTCTTACATTGAAAAGAGATTAAGGGAATGAACTTTCAATGTTAACAAGGCAAGACAACTTTGATATAAAAATTCCTAAATTAAAGTAAATTATATATTTATATATGTTTATGTAAATTTCTTATTTCAGATAATCCTTCTTTAATCCCACTCAATGTTATACTCAATAATAACCAGTAGAAGATCATGAATTGGACCTATGATCCAGATATTGTACTTGCAATTGGACACATGATGTATGTGATTGCAATGTGCGAGTTTCCTCATAATAATGAGGAATGATAATTAAATAGACAATAGGACTACAACTCTAGGGTTTGTATGTCTCTATAAGTCTTGATCTCATCGAATGTACTTTTGAAGTGACATGTTGATAATGATCGTAATTATCAAATAATCCTTATAAAATCTAAGAAGACGTTCTGGCATACATATGTGCTCTCGACATATAATCATGAATGACATGGTTCTATTCATTATGCAAAATGGTGGCTCTATACGAGATTATGTATTCAAATTATTTGAGTACCTACCTGAACCTAAGTTTTAAGAGTTTAAATGGATGTAGAGACAATGAATGTCATCATTCTACTATCTATACTCTAGTCATTCATGAAGCTTCATAATATTCATATTGTATGAATTGAATGAAGCATGTATAAATATTGAAATACAATTATATTAAAATTTTTTGATATCAACATAGGAGATCCTTTGTCTTGAGCAATGGTTGCTTATAGATAAAGGGAGTGCAGTGGAAGCATGGGTTGGACCCAAGTAAGAAATATAGTCAAAGAGTTGAATGTACTTCTGTGACTTCCATACGACATCCAAAGAGTTGGATGAATGTCAATATTGCAATATGTTGATGTGTTGATAGTATGACTATCAAATCTATCTAGAATTATTAGAGAAGGAATCGGATAGTACATCAGAATAATCTACATATAATCATTGAAATTGACTTTCTTATTTGATAAGATAAAGTCTAAAAAATTGTATCTCAATCTTCTAATGACACTTGCAATTGGTTGCATCTGTATTAGAATATTAGAAATTTGATCTTAAAGTTTAATGGTCATCCATGTTGGAAGTGATGCAATTGTTGCAACAATTTCCAGTGGATCAATAGACTTCATATTAACAGTGGGACCCCTTAGTCGTAGAGAATGTCTCTGTGGCCTGGATATTAGAATACACTCAGTTTATTTTTAAATGTTGAAAATAAACATGAATTCTTGAATAAACCTATCATAGAGAGTTATGATGGATATATTTCAGATAGTAATATATCATCTAGTGGACTCCGCTAAATTAGAAAATTAATAAATGGTTCATTAAGATTTCTAATACTGAAAATTAAACCTTTAAAGATCAATAGGAGGATAAAGATCATTTGACAATGATCTGGCATCATGGTTTGGACATATGTCTGTTGATGAGATCAATGGACAAGTAAGAGATGAAACTTTAGAATGTCTAAAATTTCAAAACTTGCATACTTATGAATATTGTATTAAAAAGTAAAAATGTCCAATACACCCTTCCTTGGAATGTTGTAAGATGTCAAGGTATTCAGGATCTTATACATATTGATGTATGTGAATCATCTATATCATAGTAAACATTATGGATATGTGATATCTATTGATGATTATGTATGATATGAGATTTCTTCTCTTCACCTAAGAAACCTTTGAAATGTTCAAAGATTTCACAATTTTGGTTTAGAACCAAAGTTTGAAGGAAGATGAAATGAATTTGATCTAACTAAGGTAGCTTGTACCTATTACATGAATTCAAGGAATACCTTATGGAGATGTGGATATCATTCCCATCTCAATCCTCCTAATGAACCTTAACTCAATAGAGTTGTAGAGAGATACAATTGATCATGAGTGACATGATTTGATCAATGATTAATCTTAGCATAATTATCTCTTAGTTTCCAGGTATATATATGGTAGAGACTACATTATAAATCCTTACAAGGTTCCATGCTAGAAAGCTGGAATCTAGCACCAGAGAGTGCTACTTCATTAGGAAAATAAAGGATGGTATTGGATACCTACTTTATGACCTTGAGATTCTTAAAGGATCTCATCTCTGAGAATGTGAATCTTAGAGGATGACTATCTTGAAAATCAAGATGAAAACGAAGTAAAGGAACTCATTTAATCTCGAGAAGATAATGAGGCTCCTGAAATCGGAAACTAAATAGGCAATTAAAGATGAAATATTAATACCTCTTCAAATAAGTTTGAGGATGGATTCCATGTGTCAGTTGAATCTGACAATGATCTGCCTTCATGTGATGATGCTTCTGAAGATCATATCATGGAAAGATGGATGTTAGCAATAATGTCTAAAGTAGACTTCATATACAAATGTTATATATAGACCCTCGAGGATCCAACTATATGGGTAAGACCCATTATGGTGTAAATGGATCTTCAAGAGAAAGAGGGAACCAGATGAGAAGGTAGAGACCTTCAAAGAACGGTTCGTAGCCATGAGCTACACACCTAAGAGAAGACATCGCTTGAGATGAGACTTGCTCTCCGATGACCTTGCTTTAACCCATCAGAATATTGCTAACTATAGCTACACAACTTGACTATGACATCTTCATGATGTGAGTCAAGATTGCATTCCTCTATGAATACCTCTCTGAGAATATTCATATGAAGTAGCCCCAGGGCTTCATGGTTGAGGAAAGCAAGGTGTGCAAGAACTCCATCTTTGGACTTAAATAAGCTTATTGTAGTTGGAACATAAGATTTGATGAAATTATAAATGTTATGATTTCAGATAAAATCTTGATGAACCAAGTAAAGCTTAGTGGGAGTGTCATTGTGTTCATCATGCTAAATGTAGAAGATATCCTAATCATTTGGAATGATATAAGGATAATAATAAGTGTTTCATAATTTGGTTGTCCCATACCATGAGATATGATCTCAAGGATACCTCTTAGATCATAGTTCTGAAGTCGTTCAGAAGCAAAGAGAATGGGTAGTGGGACCGTCACATTAGTAGTACACATTAGACTTATTCAATTTTCTGGAAAATTTCAAGAAAGGCTTCCTTCCCTTAAGATATGGTAGTGACCTATCTAAAGAGATATCACCTCAGAGAATTGAGGATGTGAATGCTAGAACTGCTTGCACTAGTGCATCAGTTACGAGAAGCTGAGTGTATGCTAAATGTGCAAAAGAGCCAGATGTCTGCCATGCAGTGGGAATAGTAATCTGTTACTAATCCAACTATGGAATAAAACACTTGATTGCAGTAGTAACAATATCTTCAAAGATGATGAAACTTAGAGATAGTGATCTCAAAGTCCTAGCTTCAAAATTTTAAGACCTTGTAAATAGTGATCTATAACGGTCTTGACTGTAGATACCTTAGGAGATAGAGATCTCTAGGAATAAAGGTATTCTGATAAGGATTATGGACATACTGGTTATAATAATTAATCGAGCTATAGTGTCAAGGACACTATAAAAAAATTGAGTATTGGTTGCATAAGATGCAACATTCGCATTGGATGTGAGCGCAATTACTAGGGGACATGCAAGTGCCGTAAAAAGACTTGGCATAGCCTCTTGGGAACAGCATGACTGATCGGCTTACCTAGCTATTTTCTAAATAGCCTACGATTTTCACATGAGTGTGGGTTTAAATGATTAGCCCATTAATGGCTCTTTGGGCTAGTGAGAGATTGTTGGACATGCGAGCCCACGGTGGGCCATTATGCAATAAAAGTTATTGCAAATATCATTCCCTGATCTGAAATGAAGAATAAATAATTTGCATAATAGGTGCCTTAAAACAATTAGGCTTATGTATCATGGCCATCTTGATGAACATACAGCTGTTGATTCAAATATTGAATCATAGAGGCTGGTGCTTGGATGAACATCTAATGAGTTAGATTGAGGACTCATCAAGCACCGTCAAATGATTACTAAAGAGATGATCTCCAGCCTGAGTAGGAGATGACAATCCTTTCTCAGTTAGGCTGATATCTGACCGACCTCTTGATGTAGGTCCTCTGCATAGGAATAGAGATTCAGAGGTGTCAGATTAGTTAGGTCAAAGAGTTGACTTAACGAGATCGATATAACCAGAGTCCTATATCGTATGCTGTCATGATATATGCACGCATCCTCTAACCAGAGACAGATGTGTTACTATATGTATGAGTATGTACATTTGGCAGACCAATAGGTTGATGACCTAATCAAGTTCTATACACCGGTGCACTGGTGTGCATATAAGGGCATATGAGTAATACGATCTCTCAAAGGGATCATACATGTTCATTACTGAACCGGAAGACATGAGCTCACTCATGAGATATTGGGAAGATCAAATTTCGTGCACAGTCGTCTCGCTTTGGAAGCTTAACTGAATTTGTATATTTGATATATACTTTTGGAAAATATATGATCAACACTTGGGTATGATATATGCTTTTGGAAAGTATATGATCGATACCAACTCCCAATGATCGAATGAGAAACTTAAAGATAAAACTCTGAAGTAGACAGTGTAAAATTGATCTTATATTTCGAGTTTATTATGAGTCTTCCAGTATGCAGGACGTACAGGTATTGGGAATACCTGAGGGTGATGTGATCATAAACGATTGTATAACCATGATGCTTCCATTCCTAGGGAGTGATGAAACGGGTCTGGATTTTAGTGACTCCTCTCAGTAGAGAAGTAATCTAATCTTAGTCCAAATATTGGACATTGATCTGAATGTGATTCAGATTCAATGAGATTAGATTTGCGGTCTTGATTTAATCAAGCATCTATGGGAGGCCCGAGATCTGTATTTGAGATGTGATCTCAATATCCAAGTCACTATACATGGAACAATACAATCGCCCTGTCCTTATCTCCAAGTATCCGTGGAGAAAGCACCGTATCCTTGAAAGAGTTCAGGATAATTTCATTGTTGATATAAGTATCTGAGCATTGAGAAAATGATAATTAAATGTGATTTAATTATCATGAATAATATGAATTTGATTCATATTATAAAGAGAGTTATCTAAGATAATTAAATGTGATTTGATTATCAAAGATGTAAATAATGTGAATATGATTAATATTATTTGGGCATAAGAGAAAAGAGATCCAAGATGATTAAATGTGATTTAATTATTATGGATATGAATAATATGGATAGAAATATACATATTAATTATATATATTATAAATGTGATCTATAATATATAAGATAGAGCTATTTGTAATTTACATTTATTAATTACATGTTGATGTGAATTGGATTCACATTGGACATTAAATTGAAAATGTAAATTATATTTTATTTCGGGTTGTGAATGTGATTCACAATTTTCCAATGGCAAGATTGCAATATTCACAAAATAATTATGAATTATTTTTGTTGAATAATTTACAACAAGTGTTGTTGTAAATCTTGGAGATTTCTATGGAATAATGTAATCTCATGAGATATCATGACATTACATGTGATTGCCACCAAATCCCATATTATGAAAGGAGGCAATCTTCATTCCAATAATCTCCATGATTGCTTGATTTAATTTGTGATTGATTTATATTGATTTATCAGAATAGATTTAATCTAAATTAAATTAATTGTTGTTGGTTTTTACCAACACAAATCTTAGCCATTAAAAGAAACACAATCAATGAGAGCCATTGGATTTGTGTTGTCCATGGATTGAGATCCATAGATCCCAAAATATTATAAAAGGAGAGGCACCCCTTTGCTCTTCTTTACACAAGATAACATAAGTCTCTCTCTTTCTTTTTCTCTCTACACGCCCTCTCTCCTTCTCTCATGTGGTCGTTCACCATGGATGCCCTAGAGAGAGTCTCCATCGCTGCAGCGTCGTCGTTATGCTGCCCGATCGTTTGCTCGTGGATCTCCGTCTCCTTCGGTGCGCCTCGCTCGTAAAGAAGACGCCGGATCTCGTGTGTCGAGATCAGGAGATCCTTCGCTTGGATCATCAACATGGATTGCGATAAGCATGTGATTCATCCCCGCGATCGCAATCGTCTCCTCTGTCGGATCGGACTTGAGACAGGAGGTCTCTTCGTTTAGAGACTCGATCACAACCATGCTTCAAGAGGTAATCCTACTACTTGTTTGTGGTTTAGATGAAACGATCCGAGAAGTGTTCTTGGATCATGTGGTTTTGTCGCATGAAAATTTTTTAAATTCCGTTGCATCGAGCAACTAATGCGACTAGCCGCTCCTCGTTGTATTCTATATGACGCTCACGCTTCCGTGATGCGCTTGAAGATTCTAACCATATCCTTCAATAAGGACATCCTGCAAAAATGTCATTGTCATGGTCTAAATGACAATATCTTGGTCCAATCATTCTTCACCGATCTCAACCCTGAGATACATGGTTTAGTGAGTGCTGCCTATAGAGGCAGTTACACTTCACACATAGCGGATACTGTCTAGAGGGTATCCGAGCAGATGGCTAAGATTGATTGCTCACAGACCGCCAGAAGGGCATACACACAGTCCCCCAGTTCACTCTCATCTAAAGAGGGGAAATCAACTATAGTTAATTTTTCTTTTAGGACGTGATCCCTAGCACGAGACTCCTTGCGGACAAGCTTACTGTAGTCAAGAGGATCAACAGGAGGATTGATGAATTGGACCAAAGCATCTCCAAATTTCCCAAACAGATGGAGGAGTTGACTGAAAAGGTATCTAAGATAAAGATACATGTCGTGACTGCACCCTCTACTCATGTATATCGAGTTCACCATGTTCAGGAGCAATCGGTGTCACGGCAACCCCAGTTGTGGGAGCAGGACCAGTCCTACACCCACTCATCCCAGCAGCAATCCCCATCCATAGAGACAGTTCAGGAGGAGCCATTTTTAGTTTGGGATGTGAATGGAGTATGGTATACTCCAGACCCTGCCAGGCAGGGAAATATGGGGGACCGACAGAGTTACCAACGTCCCCCGACCTTTCACAACATCGCATTCACTCCGCACCCCATCCATCACAACAGAGCCCTGGATTTCAGCCACCCCAACAACAGAGGCAGTAGTACCAGCAATCTGGCCGATAGGGCGAGTTCCAGCAGCACCAGCATCAGCAGAGGCAGTATCCCAACCAGCAGGGCCAGTCTTCCCGTTCTTCTTAGCCTTTCTCACTTCTTCGTCTGGTCTCACAGACTCACAGCTTCAGCAGATGCACGATACCCTTCATTCTTATCAGAACGAAATGCAGAATGAAATTCATGATTTGTGGGTGGATGTCAACCTCCTATCTAGATGGAGAGACGAGCAATGTGCTCCCTCTACCTCGATCCCAGCCCAAGTTCAGGCTAACCCTAATAGCATGAACCATTCTAGTTCTCAGCAGCATCTTGGTCAGGTGTATTATTTAGCATCTCTTAGATCTGAACATGAGATTCTTTCATGCGATGACGCTAACCATATGTCACTTAGGAGCAGAAGGATCGTAATCGTACCTGATCGGGCAAGGGACACAAGGAGGGGCCTCTCTGGAGCTCTGACTGAGGAGTCTTTAGAGGACGAGGAGGAGAGGCAACACATACAGAGGCCCCATCAGCAACATCTGAGGACCCTTTCTCAGGGAACCGAGAAGAGAAGGAGAAAACAAATGCAACATCAACAACATGGGGATATCTCAGATGTTATGGAGGATCTTACACCTCCGATTATGGCAGATACCACTACAACGTCTTTCCCACAACCTTTAGTAGATAATTTTTATTTCGATCCTATGTTGCACCAAAAAGATTCATGTATGAAGAACTTAGTTTCAAATAATTCCAAGAATGAACTTTCAGTTTCCAATTCAGATTCTTCATCTTCTATTTCCTTCCTATCATCCCTTTCTCTCATGCTCTTACGGGAGAAAAGCACAATAGAAAGTCAAAGTGCCATTCGATGAGTATGTGGCTAACCATCCTGCATTCCAAAAATACCTTAAGGTGAGATACATACCTACTAGGGTTAGTAGGAAGAAATCGAATCAATCTGTAAAGACTCATGTCTTATCAGTTGCCACAACCTATTTTCTCAAGAATCAACAACTACCAAGGAAGAAAAGAGACATGGATGCTCACTACAGGGAGAGTCGTATCGACGACATTGCATTTGCATTCACACTCTTAGATAACGGGTCTTCAATCAACCTACTTCCCTTAGCATTATATCACAAATTGGAGTTAAGACCACTTCACAAATCTAGAGCTCTACTCCAATTTGCTGAATGAAAAGACCTAAGGGAGACGTCGTTATCTCGATTGAGGGGCAGGACTATAAGGTTGACTTCACAATTTTAGACATGGAGACCCCCAATCATTGGAGAGAATCTCATATCATTCTCGGGCGTCCCTTACTTAGGACCGCAGGCGCAACTTTCAACTATGGTACGGGAATGATGAAGTTTTGTTCTCCGAATGAAGAGGTGAACCTTGAGGTGAAGCAGACAAAATGGCAGTGACCCGATTCATAAAGTAGTACCGAGTACTCATCTTCAGAGGTAGATTGCAGAATGATCAGCACCGTTGGGATTTAGAGACAGGTTCCTTCAAAACAGAGTGAGAACCTTTCATCTGGAAAGGATATAGTGCATGATGCAGTTTGCCAGGTGTTTCCTGAATTTACGAGAGATGCATCTTCCTATTCCCATGATGACATAGAGATCTATCAGGATCGGTCTGTTCCATCTCCCTCGGAACAATCATGGGACATAGATGATGAGTTGGACGCGGCTTTGGTTGAATTACCGTGTTTCTTTGGCGATCCGACTCTTGATACTTCTGAGTTGGTGGCGAGTAACATGCATCTTAGCCCACTTCCATATAACATACAACCTGATTTAGACTCAGTTCAGCATGATATGCTTGATTATACTACAATGCCAGAGCTGAAGTTCCTTCCTCCTACACTGAAATATGCCTTTCTTGTAGGACCCAAAGAGAGATAACCTGTTATCATTAGTTCAGACTTGACTTTAGAACAAGAATCTAGGTTGTTAGAAGTCTTAGAGAGGAACCACACAATAATAGGCTGGACCGTGTCGGATCTCGTGGGGATCAACCCTGCTCTCTACTCGCACCATATTTATATTGAGGAAATGTGAGACCTTCTCGTGAATTCCAGAGGAGACTTAACCCCAATCTACGAGAAGTAGTGAAGAATGAGATAGAAAACTGGTGTAAGGCAGGGTTTATATACCATATTTTTGACTCCAAGTGGATGGCCCCGCTTCATGTTGTCTCGAAGAAGTCGGGGATACAGATGGTCACCAACGAGGAGGGGGTAGAGATTGCAACATGAGTACCCACGTCATGGTGCGTCTGTGTCAACTACAGGAGCCTGAATGCTGCGACCGAGAAAGACCACTTTCCCTTGCCATTCATCGATCAGATCTTGGAGAGACTCGTGAGGAAAGCGTTCTTATGTTTTCTTGATGGGTACTTAGGCTACAACCAGGTGGACATAGCCCCTAAGGACCAAGAAAAGAGCACATACACATGTCCATTCGACACTTACGCATTCAGGCGCATGCCATTTGGGCTCTGCAATGCCCCAGACACTTTTCAGTGGTGCATGATCGTTGTATTTGTCGTGATTGTGGGGGATTTCTTGAAAGTATTCATGGATGACTTCTCGGTTCATGGTGATTCCTTTGATACATGTTCAACGCACTTGAACCGTGTCCTCAAGCAGTGTAAGGAAGTGAATCTGGTACTCTCCTAGGAAAAGAGTCACTTTATGGTGACCGAGGGTATTCTGCTGGGGCATGTCATCTCCAAAAGGGGAATGGAGGTTGACCTTGCCAAGGTGGAAGTGATCAAGAAACTCGATCCACCGATCAACATGAAGTCAGTACGGTCATTCCTAGGGCGTGTTGGAATTTATAGGAGATTTATTCAGGATTTTTCGAAGATTGTTCGGCCATTGACTGAGCTCTTAGGGAAAGACACAGAGTTCGTTGTAGATCACAAGTGCCTAAAGGCCTTTGAGCTCCTGAAGATGAAAATTTGTTCCTCTCCAAGCCTACAACCTCCTGACTGGTCTCTCCCCTTTGAGATAATGATTAATACTTCAGATTTCACTATAGAAGCAGTGTTAGGACAACAACGAGATGGGATCCTGTTTGCGATACACTACATGAGCAAAGTATTAGACCCTACACAGAAGAATTATACCATGACTGAAAATGAAATTCTTGCTATAGTATGGGCCCTCGAGAAGTTCAGGTCGCATATTTTGGGCTCTAAGGTGACAATCTACAATGATCACACATCCATTCGATATTTAATGGAAAAGAAGGACGTGAAGGTGCGTCTTCTTAGGTGGATTTTTCTCCTCCAGGAGTTTGATTTAGAGATAAAAGATAAACCTAGAGTGAAGAATGTTGTGGGTGATCATCTTTCTCAGATTGACCTTAAGGATTCCCCTAATTTTAAGAATATTAGAGAGACTTTTCCAGACGAGTCAATTTGTGTTATTGACTCACTCCCTGAAGGATATGGGAAAAATCCTCAAGCGCATCACGGAAGCATCATCGTCGTATCGGATACGACGGAGAACTACTAGTCGTACTAGTTGTTCGGTGCAGCGGAATTTAAATTTCATGCGATGAAACCACATGATCCAAGAACGATTCTGGGATCGTTTCATCTATAACCACAACAAGTATAATGCAATACCTCTCGAAGCGTGGTTGATCGAGTCTCTAAGAAAAGAGACCACCTGTCTCAAGTGCGATCGTCGGAGTAACGGCTTGCGAGTGCGGGGATGAGTCGCGTTGTCCTCACAATCCAACAAGTTGATCCAAGCACGGTTGCTCCTGATCTCGTCGCACGAGATCGAACGTCTCCTTCGTGAGTGAAGCACTCCAAGTAGACGGAGAACGCAGAGCGTCGAAGCGGCAACGTGGTGGCATGGGCGTCAACGAGTCTCTCCTCTAGGGTATGGTGGACGGCCACCAAGAAGAGGGTGAGAGAGGGTTGGCGTGTAAGAGGAGAAAGAGAGAGAGAGATATGCTTCTAAATAGCATGTACAAGAGAGCAAGGTATGCTTCTCTATTTATAGGGTTTTGGGATCCATGGATCTCAATCCATGAGACATATAAAATCAATGGATGAGATTGATTTATATCAATCCAATGGTCAAGATTGTTGTTGGTAAAAGCCAACAACTTTAGATTAAAATATATTTGACAAAAACAAATACAAATCAATCCTAAAATCACATCAATAAATAAGGAGAGAATATACATGGAGATTACATCTCCATGTACATTCAAGGGGGGACGGCCACCCATTCCATATAGGAATTGGGTGCCGCCCACCTCTTTCCTTATGGAGGCATTCTCATGGATTTCCATGAGATTGCATGCCTCCTTGATTTTCTCTATTATTTATTTCCAACAACATTTTGTTGGGATTTTATTCACCAAAAATAATTCTCAATTAATTTTAGGAATATTACAATCTTGACATTGGAAAATTGTGAATCACATTCACAACCCAAAACAAAATAAAATTTACATTTTCAATTAATTAGACAATGTGTATGCAATACACATTAATAATTAATCTACAAATATAAATTTTAATTAGCTCTCTCTAATACATTATAAATCACATTTATAATATATTATGAATAATTGGATATTACTATCCACATTATTCTTATCCATAATAACTAAATCACATTTAATTATATTGGATAATTCCTCATACATCATGATAATCAAATCACATTTAATCATCAATTTCTCAATGCTTAGATCTTATGGAATTGTTCTTAAACCATTTAAGAACAATGCTATTTCTCCTCAGATACTTGGAGATAAGGACAGGGCGATTGTATTGTTCCACGTATAGTGACTTGGATATTGAGATCACATCTCAAATCCAGATCCCATGGACCTCTCATAGATGCTTGATTAAATCAAGACCGTAAACCTAATCTTTTCATTGCATCTGAATCTCATTCAAATCAATGTCCAGTATATGGACTAAGATTAGGTCACTTCTCTAATGAGAGGAGTCACTAAAATCCAAATCTGTGTCATCACTCCCTCGGAATGGAAGCATCATGGTTATACAATTGTTTATGATAAAATCACCCTCAGGTTTTCCCAATACCTGTACATCCTGCATACTGGAAGACTCATGATCATCTTGAAGATATAGATCACTTTTACACTCTCATCTTCATGGTTTGATCACTAAGTTTCTCAATCTTGGTCCTTGGGATTTTGTACAGATCATATGCTTTCAAAAAAAAATTATATCTTACCTTCAAATTCATGTCATGCTTCTAAAGCATGACGACCATGCATGGAATTTGATCAGTCCCAATACCTCATGAGTGAGCTCATGCCTCCCGGTTCACAAGTGAACTTGTATGATCCCTTTGAGAGATCGTATTAACTCATATGCCCTTACATGCACACCAGCTCGCCGGTGTATAGACCTTGGTTAGGTCATCAACCTATTGGTCTACCAAATGTACATACTCAGACATATAGCAATACATCTGTCTCTGGTCAGAGGATGTTTTCCTGTGATGTGACAGTATTCATCATAGGTCTTTGGTTATCTTGATCTCGTTAAGTCAACTCATTGACTCAACTAATCTGATACCTCTGAATCACTATTCCCATGCAGAGGACCTGCATCAAGAGGTTGATCAGATATCAGCCTAATGAAATAAGGATTGACATCTCCTACTCAGGATGGAGATCATCACTTGTCAATCATTTGATGATGCTTGATGAGTCCTCTATCTATCTCCTTAGATATTCATCCAATCATCAGCCTCTATGATTCAATGAATCAACAGCTGTATGATTATCAAGTTGGCCATGGTACATAACTCTTATTGTACAGAGGGACCTTATAGTACACTCATTCATTCAATATCAGAAAGGGAGTGAAACATAATCAATAACTTTTATTGATAAATCATTTATTACAATAACATTTATTGTAGGAATGGTTCGCCTCGGGCTCAAATTGCTAACAATCTCCCACTAGCCCTCAGAACTATTCAGGAACAATCCTTAAACCCGTACTCATTACATGCTGGTCGAAAACCTTCTGTGTCAGAGGTTTGGTAAGAGGATCAACAACGTTGTCGGCAGAGGCCACCATGGTGATGATGATGTCACCATGCTTTTGAATCTCTCGAATGATGTGGTATTTCCTTTCTACGTACTTGCTCTTCTGATGCCATCTAGGTTCCTTCGCTTGGGAAATGGCTCCCATGTTATCATAGAGTAGCGGGATGGGAGTATCAGAGGAAACTACGCCAAGCTCTAGCACAAACTTGCGCAACCACACCGCCTCTTTTGCAGCATCCGATGCGGCAATGTATTCGGCTTCTGTTGTTGAATCGGTTGTAGTGTCCTGCTTCTTGCTTCTCCAGCTCAGAGCACCACCATTCAACAGGAACACAAACCCTGATGTCGACTTTCGATCATCAATATCCGATTGGAAGTCAGAATTTATATATCCCAAGACTTGGAGATCACCATCTCCATAGACCAAGATATAATCTTGCGTCCGTTTTAGATATTTAAATATGTTCTTTACTGCATTCCAATGTTGTTCTCCATAGCAGGATTGGTAACGACTTACCACTCCTACTGCATGGCAGATATCTGGCCTAGTACACATCATGGCATACATTAAGCTTCCTACAGCTGATGCATAAGGGTATCCAGCCATGGCTTTCTTTTCCTCAACAGTTTGAGGAGCCATTCCTTTAGACAGGTGGATACCATGTCTTAAGAGTAGGAATCCTTTCTTGAAACTATCCATACGGAATCGTTCAAGAATCTTCTTAATTTATCCATGTTGTGACAATCCCAATATCCTCTTTTCTCGGTTTTTGAATAGCTTCAGAGCCAAGATGTAAGATGCTTCTCCAAGATCTTTCATCTCAAAGGTATGGGACAGACAAATCTTCACACTGGTTATCATCCATGTATCATTCCCAATGATAAGGATGTCATCTACATAAAGCACGATGAACACAATGGCGCTCCCACTAAGCTTCTTGTACACACAAGATTCATCAGGATTCTGCACAAAATCATAACTCTTTATGGTTTCGTCAAATCTGATGTTCCAGCTACGAGAAGCTTGCTTGATCCCATAGATGGATTTCTTCAGCTTGCATACTTTGCCATCCTCAGTCATGAAGCCCTGGGGATGCTCCATGTAGATATCCTCCTTGAGGTATCCATTGAGGAAAGCCGTCTTGACGTCCATTTTCCAGATGTCGTAGTCAAGATATGCAGCTATAGCCAGCAATGCCCTAATGGATTTAAGCATAACCACAGGAGAGAATGTCTTATCGTAGTCGATGCCTTCTCT
The DNA here is from genome assembly GCA_037367405.1 of Ottelia alismoides. Lineage (NCBI taxonomy): Eukaryota > Viridiplantae > Streptophyta > Magnoliopsida > Alismatales > Hydrocharitaceae > Ottelia > Ottelia alismoides. The sequence continues at coordinate 14,867 of JAZKJV010000840.1, read as the reverse complement.
CTGTGTGTAGCCCTTGACTACGAGAAGTGCCTTGAAAGTCTCTACTTTCTCATCAGGTCCCCTCTTTCTCTTGAAGATCCATTTGCAGCCAATGGGTTTTACCCCTTTAGGTGGATCCTCTAGGGTCCATACACCATTCTTATGCATGGAGTCAATTTCTGACTTCATTGCTAGCATCCATCTATCCATGTCATGATCCGCGAGTGCTTCATCAAATGAAGTAGGATCATTGTCAATTTCACTTGACACATGGAATCCATACCTTTCAGTTGGTGCAACCACCCCCGAACTCCTTCGAAGAGGTATGGGTGTTTCATCTTTATTTATCTCTTCAGTTTCTGGTTTAGGAAGCTCAGGATCCTCAGGGGATTCTATGAGTTCCTCTACTTCACTTTTGTCTTGACCTTTAAAGAAATCATCCTCCAGAAATTTCACATCTCTAGAGACAAAAACCTTTTGGGTCTCAGGGTCATAGAGTTGGTATCCAACACCATCTCTAACATACCCAATGAAGTAACACTCACGAGTGCGAGATTCCAGCTTACTTGCGTCCACATTCTTCGCATGAACCAAGCATCCCCAAACCCTCAAGTGATTAACACTAGGTTTGGTTCCATAGCAGAGCTCATGAGGAGTCTTAGGTACAGATTTGCTAGGAATCTTATTCAGGATATATATTGCAGTCTCTACTTCATATCCCCAGAAACTAAGTGGTAAATGCGCTTTACTCATCATTGAACAAACCATAGCCATGATAGTCCTGTTGCGTCTTTCAGCAACACCATTAAGTTGGGGAGTTCCAGGAGTAGTGAGATTGGAGACATTTCCATTCTCTTTAAGGTATTCCTTATATTCATCTGAGAGGTACTCGCCACCTCGATCAAATTGAATATGTTTAATCTTCCTATCGGTTTGGTTCTCAACCAAAGCCTTGAATTCTTTGAACTTTTCAAAGGTTTCAGATTTATGACGTAATAGGAAGACAAACCCGTATCGCGTATGGTCATCAATAAACGTCAAATAATATCGATATCCATTTCAAGTCGCGGTACTGAAGGGACCACATACATCGGTATGTATTAGGTCAATAATACCATCGCATCTAGTAACCTTGTTACGGAAAGGCATCCTAGTCATTTTACCTCGAATACAACGTTCACAGGTAGGTAAAGACTGAACCTGTAGAAAATCCAAAGGTATATCCTTTATCAATCTATTGATCCAATCAATAGATAAATGACCAAGCCTTTGATGCCAAATCATATTTGAATGATTTATATTACTCCTGGATCTTTTAGGGTTTTTATTAGTGGTTGTAATATTCATGACATGCTCATTAATGCACAATTCATAGAGTTCTTCAGAAGTCAAAATACCATCTGCAATATATTTATCATATCGATTTATGACTAACTTATTACAGAATAGGAATGAATATCCACTTCTAACTAGCTTAGATACAGATATTAAATTGCTTCTGACTTCAGGTACATAAAGATACTCTTTAAGTACTAGGACTCTACCACTAGATAATGACAGTGGACAAGTCCCGATGGCGACTGCTGCAACACTTGCATCAGATCCCATCTGGATGATTATCTCCCATTCTTTAAGTTTTCTAGTTTCCTGAAACAAATGCAACAAATTGCATACATGAACATAAGCACCAGAATCAGAAATCCAACTTCCTTCTCGTCCAACGAGAAAGCTGGTTTCAATAATAAATGTAGATTTCATACCTGTTGGGGCTTTACCTTTGTCAGCCGACTTCAGGTAATCCGGGCAATTACTCCTCCAGTGCCCCGGCTTTTTATAGTGGTGACAGACGTCAGTTTTCTTCGACGCCATTAGAGTGGATGCATTGGAAGACGAGCCAACACTTTGCCCCTTCTTCTTTCTCTTCAGGGCCAGGCCCTTTCGAGAACCATGCTTCCGACCACGCTTCCCTCTGACCTGTGCAACCATTGCACTGCCAGTGGGACCAGCTTTCTTCATTACGTCTTCTGCAGACTTTAATGCAGCAAGAAGCCCAGCATTTGTCAATTCCAACTTGTTCATGTGGAATGACACCACAAAGTTATTGAAAGATTTGGACAACGGTAACAGAATGAAATCGGATTGCATGTATGCATCCATGGTTTCCCCCAGAGTCTCCAGCTCCGATAAGTACCCAAACATTTTGAGTACATGTTCACGAACCGAATTCCCTTCCTGCATCTTACAACGAACGAGTTCTTTCATAACATTATATAGTTGGGTGCGGTTAATGTCACCAAACATATCTTTCAGATTCTGCATAATTTCTTGGCAAGTACTCATCTCCACATGTTGTTTCTGAAGAACATTGGAAAGAGAGCCCAAGATGTAGCATCTAGCCAAGACATGATCTTCATCATACTTGTCATTGAATGCTTTTTCTTCCTTAGATTTAGGGTTTTCATGCTTGTCTTCTGAGAACACATAACTGATGCACTCCGCCGAGAGTACAAGCTACAAATTACGGATCCAATCCGAGTAATTTGGTCCGGTCAATTGGTTGATCTCCAGAAGCCTGCTCAGTGGGTTCATGGACTTCATTTTTTGAAATTGAGAATGCACTATATTAGAATATATAATTATAAACTCAATTTAATTTTATTTAATCAAGGCATTTTAAATCAAATTAGTCTTGCTATGTCAACTATGAAAGTTTATTCCCTTAATCACTTTCAAAGTAGGAGATATACTTACTGATATATCTTAAGCAAGAACTGGAATCTCCTCTTTATCTTTGTTATATCCCAATAATATGAGAACCTATGACTCCAATAAAGAGAAGCGGGAACACATTCCGCCTTGCAAGTCCAACTTGCATTCCCCAATTTGGTCTTTAATACCCGGGCCCACCACCCCTAAAGTAATGTTGACCCGTCATTAATTGAACCAACCGTCAACAGGAATACAACTCGCTATGCGCAATCCAATATCGCCCCAATAATATGAGGACCCGATATTGGGGTCATTACGCATACGTCCTTACTCTTTTGAGAAGCGACGAGCCCAATCCAAATGGATCATAGGTAGGAGTTGTCACTTCGGACAGGCGTCTCCTACATATAATATCTGGCGACGAAACCCTTCGCCTTGACGGGAGACCATGGATGTCACTTATGTGATCCTCCATCTCATATTCAAATTTAATTAATTACTATGAATCACATTCATATAATCAATTCTTTCAAGGGAATTATCAACTCTAATCATATTAGAGTATTTTAAATGGATATAATTAATTCAATCATATTAAATTATTTATCAATCCAATTCAATCAAACTTGATTGTTATACTTGAATATATATGGTATTATTCTAAAAGTACGTATTAATTCGTATTTTAATAATTAAAAATACAACTTGATTTCTTAGGCATTATCTAGTCTCTATCCGTTGTCATGGCCAGTATCGGCGAGAGTGGGACGGACCACATACATTGCAACCCGCTACCCCAGCATCTCCGACTAGACACCATATCTGCCTCGAGAAAGGATAATGCCAAACAAATCAATTTGTAATTGAGATGATCATCGGTTCTTCAACCGAAATTATACCATATAATAATCAAAACAATTTTGATTATAAGGAAATTTGCTAGACAAATTCCCAATCCTATTCAAGCAAGGAGTTTGATGATTGTGTTTCCAATTATGATCTAGATCAAATCTAATCAATTAATTGGTTGAGGCCAAGTCAATTAAGGAAATAAACATCTTCCAATATTTCTTAAATATTTTCCATAATTATTTCTTGAAATTATTAATTAAATTCATTATTTGACAATTACATGGTTCTTGATTAGGATTGTAATTTCAGTAGTGACCCCTACTTACTAAAATTAGCATATCTCAATTATATTAAATTCAAATTAGACAAAATTTATTTTCATAGATTGATAATTTGATTTAGGACAGAACCCAAGTGATGTTTCACGTATTTCAAGGCAAGTATAAATAGTAATTAACTTTTTAGTCATGTTCAGATCTACAGTTCCCGCAATAGTGCATACATGTTCATTAAAAACAACCATATCTCGAGCATACGAAATCCGATTTACGCAAACTCAGATCCTATGGTTTTCTTATTTAATGGGGAACAAGATCCAAGTAAGTAATTCGTGCTTGAACATTTTAAACATGGCCGAAATTATTTACTAAACAGATCTGTGAAATCAAATGCGATAAAAACGTTCGCGACCTTAACGAACCCAAGTCGTGCTCGGTTTGCGAATCATATTAGAAACCGTCGACCTAAGGCTCTGATACCACTTGAAGGATATGGGAAAAATCCTCAAGCGCATCACGAAAGCGTGACCGTCGTATCGGATACGACGGAGAACTACTAGTCGTACTAGTTGTTCGGTGCAGCGGAATTTAAATTTCATACGACGAAACCACATGATCCAAGAACGATTCTCGGATCGTTTCATCTATAACCACAACAAGTATAGTGCAATACCTCTCGAAGCATGGTTTATAGAGTCTCTAAGAAAAGAGACCTCCTGTCTCAAGTCCGATCGTCGGAGTAACAGCTTGCGAGCGCAGGGATGAGTCACGTTGTCCTCGCAATCCAACAAGTTAATCTAAGAACGGTTGCTCCTGATCTCGTCGCACGAGATCGAACGTCTCCTTCATGAGCGAAGCACTCCAAGTAGACGGAGAACCGCAGAGCGTCGAAGCGGTAACGCGGTGGCATGGGCGTCGACGAGTCTCTCCTCTAGGGTATGGTGGACTACCACCAAGAAGAGGGAGAGAGAGGGTTGTTGTGTAAGAGGAGAAAGAGAGAGAGAGAGAGAGAGAGAGAGAGAGAGAGATGTGCTTCTAAATAGCATGTACAAGAGAGCAAGGTATGCTTCTCTATTTATAGGGTTTTGGGATCCATGGATCTCAATCCATGGGACATATAAAATCAATGGATGAGATTGATTTATATCAATCCAATGATCAAGATTGTTGTTGGTAAAAGCCAACAACTTTAGATTAAAATATATTTTACAAAAACAAATATAAATCAATCCTAAAATCACATCAATAAATAAGGAGAGAATATACATGGAGATTACATCTCCATGTACATTCAAGGGCGGACGGCCACCAATTCCATATAGGAATAGGGTGCCCCCACCTCTTTCCTTATGGAGGCAATCTCATGGATTTCCATGAGATTGCATGCCTCCTTAATTTTCTCCATTATTTATTTCCAACAGCTTTTTGTTGGGATTTTATTCACCAAAAAAATTCTCAATTAATTTTGGGAATATTGCAATCTTGACATTGAAAAATTATGAATCACATTCACAACCAAAAATTAATTAGACAATGTGTATCCAATACACACTAATAATTAATCTACAAATAAAAATTATAATTAGCTCTCTCTAATACATTATAAATCACATTTATAATATATTATAAATAATTGGATATTACTATCCACATTATTCTTATCCATAATAACTAAATCACATTTAATTATATTGGATAATTCCTCATACATCATGATAATCAAATCACATTTAATCATCAATTTCTCAATGCTTAGATCTTATGGAATTGTTCTTAAACCATTTAAGAACAATGCTATTTCTCCTCAGATACTTGGAGATAAGGACAGGGCGATTGTATTGTTCCACATATAGTGACTTGGATATTGAGATCACATCATAAATCCAGATCCCATGGACCTCTCATAGATGCTTTATTAAATCAAGACTGTAAACCTAATCTTCTCATTGCATCTGAATCTCACTTAGATCAATGTCCAGTACATGGACTAAGATTAGGTCACTTCTCTAATGAGAGGAGTCACTAAAACCCAGACCTGTGTCATCACTCCCTCGGAATGGAAACGTCATGGTTATATAATCATTTATGATCAAATCACACTCTGGTATTCCTAATACCTATACAACCTGCATACTGGAAGACTCATGATCATCCTGAATATGTAGATCACTTTTACACTGTCGTCTTCATGGTTTGATCACTAAGTTTCTCAATCTTGGTCCTTGGGATTTTGTACAGATCATATGCCTTCACAAAGCATATATCTTACCTTCAAATTCATGTCATGCTTCTAAAGCATGACGACCATGCATGGAATTTGATCAGTCCCAATACCTCATGAGTGAGCTCATGCCTCCCGGTTCACAAGTGAACTTGTATGATCCCTTTGAGAGATCGTATTACTCATATGCCCTTACATGCACACCAGCTCGTTAGTGTATAGACCTTGGTTAGGTCATCAACCTATTGGTCTACCAAATGTACATACTCAGACATATAGCAATATATCTGTCTCTGGTCAGAGGATGTTTTCCTGTGATGTGACAATATTCATCATAGGTTTTTGGTTATCTCGATCTTGTTAAGTCAACTCATTGACTCAACTAATCGGATACCTCCGAATCACTATTCTCATGCAGAGGACTTGCATCAAGAGGTCGATCAGATATCAGCCTAATGAGATAAGGATTGTCATCTCCTACTCAGGTTGGAGATCATCACTTGTCAATCATTTGATGATGCTTGATGACTCCTCTATCTAACTCCTTAGATATTCATCCAAGCATCAGCCTCTATGATTCAATGAATCAATAGCTGTTTGATTATCAAGTTGGTCATGGTGCATAACCCTTATTATACAGAGGGACCTTATAGTGCATTCATTCATTCAATATCAGAAAGGGAGTGAAACATAATCAATAACTTTTATTGATAAATCATTTATTACAATAACATTTATTGTAGGAATGGTTCGCCTCGAGCTCACATTGCTAATACTCCCATGGTTTGCCAACATGGTAAACTTCCTTGTCTCCAAGCAAGTTCTCCAAGGTTGGAGTAGGAGCAGCATTGACCGACTAAAGTCGGATTCGAGGATATAGCACTAGGACGATCCGTTCCTTTTCTTTGAAAGGACGTATTGTGTTTGGAGAAGGTGTATTCTTCAGGAGGAATACCAGAGTGTCCTCACATATTGTCATTCTCTTGAGGTTAGAGGACACTATTCGGGTAAGAGAACTGCCGACAAGGTACTCCAATGTGGATTATATTGGCCGACCCTATTCAAAGATGCTATTGATTTCGCTCGGTCATGCCCAATTAGTCAAAGGATGGGAGGAACATTTACTCAGAGAGATGAGATGCCCATGCATCCCTTGATCATCTGTGATGTCTTTGATGCATGGGTCATAGATTTTATGGGCCACTTTCCCAATATCCAAGGACACGAGTACATCTTGTTGGCGGTTGACTATCTATCTAAGTGGGTGGAGGCTATCCCAACACGAACCGCAGATAGCAAGATTGTCTGTAAGTTTGTGAAAGATCATATTATTTCTAGGTTCGGGGTGCCAAAAGTTTTGATATTGGATGGGGGTAACCACTTCGTGAATCGAGATGTGAGATCTTTAGATAAGGACTATGGGTTTGAGCACATAGTCACTAGTACTTACCACCCACAGACCAATGGCATGGCAGAGGTTTCGAACAGAGTTGTAAAGAGTATATTACAGAAGTTGGTTCGTCCCAATAGGAAGAACTGGTCCCAGCTCTTGGACTAAGTTCTGTGGACCTATAGGACAGCCTACAAGACACCATTGGACACTTCACCATTCAGAATTATCTATGGAAAGCCATGTCATTTGCCAGCAGAGCTAATTCACAAATCCGAATGAAAATTAAGAAAATTAATTGGAGTTGTCACCTAAGGAAACTTTGTCGAGACTTGAACTTGAACGAGCTCGTGGAAATCCGAAACAGGGCATATGACAACGGTCTGATTTATAAGGACAAAGTAAAGAGATGGCATGATCAGCACATTGGATGCAAAGACTTTGTCCCTAGGCAAAATGTATGGTTGTTTAATGCCAGGTTAAAGATGTTCCACGGGAAGCTCAAATCTAAGTGGACGGGTCCCTTTATTGTCAAGAAAGTGCACGTGAATGGAAGTGTAGAGATAGCCAATCTCACAGATGGTTCACAATCTCACGCGGTAAATGGACAACTGTTGAAGCAATTTGTAGCTTCCAAGAAGCAGTTAGTCCAAGTCGAGGTCATCAACTTCATGCAGAGTGAGCAGAGAACAAACACATCAGATTAATCTCCATGAAGATGCAACATCAAGATTCAGTCACTCATATACATCCCTCACTCTATGTATACTATCTAGATCTCATCGGTTCTCACACTCACTTCTGTCCTACACTTAGGCTAACCAGAGCCTAAGTATAGGGGGACCGATGCCCGTCATGTATAATATACTCATCCATTTCACATCTTTACCTCGATCGTCCCATTCTTGATCTTCCTCTACACTTAGGCTATCAGAGCCTAAGTATAGGGGGTAGATCGATTTCTATACCTTTCATCATTTTAGCTCTCCTACGCTTAGCATGAGCTATGTCTTTTTCCTCGCTTTTTTGTGCTCTGAGGATGTAGCACATGCTAAGTATCGGGGGCGTGTATATATTACAGATATACTTTACTCATAGCTCGTACTTTCGCGTATTTTTTTATATATTATGTAATAATTACAGGGTGGGTAAAAAATTAAAAAAACTTTTGTAAATTTGTTGTAAAATAGGAGGTATACTTAAAAAAAGGGGTCTTGTAGTTCATTCATCTATATAGCATGTCATCTGCATCTCAACTGCGTATCTAAGCATATGCAAAGTGAAAAGTTAGTGGATTCTAAATCAACTTATGAATAGATAGCGAGGATGAATTTGATTTGACCTTAATCTACCTAATTTCAAAGGAACGTTATAGGAACTGGATTTAATATTTTTCAGGTTGAGTGACTTAATTTTTTGAGTCCGCAAGTCTATGTTCACATGTCATCTTAATTGGTCTAAATAGAATATTTCATACACACGCACGATTCTTTTAGACAATGACCTAACTTGGACAAGCAACATGCAAGTAGCTCTTCATTGATGAGGTGGTGAGGAGGTAGAATCCTTTGGCTTGGAGTAGCACATAGGTAGAAACATATGTCCTCCTCTAGGGAGGATAATGCATCTCAACCTAGTCTAGTGGCATTGACGTCTAACGACGGGATGCTGTGGATTGCAATAATGCTTCAAAAGAGGGATAATTTACTGACTCAAGAAGAAAAACTCCTGATGTACATGTTGCACCTTGTATATATGTCAAACAAAAGAGAAAAAAATGCAGAATCTCCAAAAGTGGACATGCTTGATTGAAAAGTAAAATGTCTGCCAGAGTATGTATATACAAGTATAGAAAAATAAGAAAAGCTTAAAAGCTTGCAGCTGGATGACTTTGTCAACTGATCAAGCATCCTAGGATATGTAGCTACACTGGCTACCATCCATTCTTCTCTCTACCCCTCTTCTTGAGACGGTTGCACTTGAACTTAGAAGGGAATAACCCGCTCCTCGAGGAAAGAGTTGCTAGACCGAGGAATTAGAGTTACCTTGTTAGAGGAGGCTACTTCTTTGCCATTTCTAATATGGAGAGCTATATTTAACTTACACAATACAAGTAAGATTCATGGTCATCAGAATTTATGTATGAGGATCTGTGTTGACATGACTGTTGAGGCAGCCTGAATAAGAGACTTGTGGAACTTAAAGGTTGTTAGGTCCTAATTTCAATTCCTAATAACATTTTGCCACATTATTAATCCAAAGGTTGAATCAAGCTACATTTTCACTTTTTATTCATGACCTTGGTATGAAACCCAAAATCATTTCACTTTTGCATTCCGTTTCGATTGCTCAGGGAAGAGCAAGGTTTATGTGTAGGGGGTTGATGAATCTGTGATTCATCACTCTAACAATTGAAAATAGTGCTTTGTTCCCGAGCAATTAGCTGCATATTTCCATTTATTATGCATTATTCGCATTCATAAATCTAGAATTAATGTATGCATTTTAGCATTCATATTTGCATAAATAAGAAGCCTGAAATTCCTTGTAAATATCACCTGTAAATACCATACTTTTCACTATTTTTATATATTTTATACTAACTCCAAATCCAATAAACTCAACTCTGTAGTGTATATAATACTAACACTAATAAAGGAAAATATAAAGAAATAATAACATGTAAAATTAACCAATAAAATCCGAGCCTTAGAGTTTGAGAGTATGAACATTAAAATGCACATATCTCTCTTATACAATATCCATTTAGGTCTTTTAAGGATAATACATTCAAAGACCTTCAAAACAAGACCAACTTCATAAAAATCAGAATTCGCATGTGAAACTTGGGTTTTGGGCTCCTATTGTACATTGTCCATATTGACCAAATTACCCTAATTTTTAGTCTTACTTATTAAAAATCCAAAAAAATATTAAGTTGTAAATATTCATTTTATATTTTCTCTACTTTTATTTCGATTTTTATCTTATTCAAAAATAACAAAAAGTTTTCAAAACACAAAAATACGATATTTTATACATATACGATACCGCCCAGAAATACTTTTTGTACAGATGATGTTATTCGATGTCCAGTCCTTCATGAAAGTTGTAGATCTTGTTGGGACGAGCAACTTTTATGTTGATCACTTTTTGATTTTACCCCTTTTGTTATATCTTTTTTATTTTCTTTACATTTATTTTTTTATTTTTTTGGGAGAGATACGTGGCCGCTCCTGGAGCCGCCACGTGTCAACCCATTTATTATTATTATTCATTATTTATTTACTACTTTAATTATTATTTATTAATTTTAATTATTAGTTTAGTTATTTACTCTACTTATTTTATTTAACTTTATTTTAATTATTTAGTTACTTTAATAATTATTATTATTATTTACTTATTATTATTTAATATTTTATTTAATTATTTATATTATTCTTTTTATAAAAAGAAAAAACATTCAAATATATATATATTTCGCCTGCCACGTAGCCATGCCCACGCGTACCATGTGGCCACCCATCCCCTTCCTCCCATCGTGCGGTCAACCTGCACCTTCTCTCTCTCTCTCTCTCTCTCTCTCTCTCTCTCTCCCGTCGCACTACTTCGCCTGACCCGATCTGCATGTGACCCTTTCCTTCAGCAATCGCTGGTGCACCACCCTCTCGCCCGTCTCTTCCACCGTCGCCCAGCGCGTCATCCCAAACCACCTTCTCCAAGTCTCACGCACTCCACTCGCTTCTCCCTCTCCTCCGCATTGTTCGCCAATCATCTTCGCTCCCTCGTCCACTTCCTCTGCGCAATCCAACTCCCCTCGCATCTCCTCCTCTCATCTCAGGCTAACCAGCAACTACCTATAAAGGCTCCTCCACCTCCGTTGTTCCTAAGCATTTACCATTCCACAAGAGAGGTTCGAGCCTCGTTTAAGCCGCGAGGTGACAACTCCTCCTTAGACATCGAGCAATGACGACCAGCCGGCAAGATCCGTGGGTCTTCACCCACGTTGCAGTCCCTTCCACGTTACTACACATCACGTTCCTCACCACTGCTACGGCTGCCAGCTAGGCCGCAAGCCCCCTTCCTCGTCGTGGCCACGCATCTGTTGCTCCCCCTGCACTCATCCGTACTGACCACCGTGGCGTCAAGCGCCCTTTGCACACCTACATTCCGCATCCATCTGTGCGGCGCATGTCACCCTACGCCTCGCGCGTATGGCTGCATCCGGCGTGCCTCTGCTCCAGTGCCACGCAGCCGCCGCCACCGCCATCTGCCCCGCGTGCCTCCGCTAGAAGCCACATCCCTCCTCGCACAAGTACCAACACCCCACGCTGCCCTAGCGTGAGAAGGAAGACATGATTCAGAGGTCTCTTTAATTGTTTTTGTTTTTAAAATTTTTGTGTAAATTGCAATTTATTCCCCGTACATTTTCATAATTTCAAAAGTTCCCATGTGTACAATTTTTTTTGTTAAGTTTAATTTCTGTATTGTACGGACAATCCTGCATTATTGTTTAATTTGGACCTCTAATTTGCATTATTTATTTTCATGGGAAATAGAGTTTTGTAGAGCATTTAGTTCATTATCTCTTGGATTTTTGTTTGTAATTTTGTGAGTAGTAATTAATTAATTAAAATTATTTTGGCCATACTTTACATATTTTACCCATTTCAAGGTCTGAAATTCATATTTAATTAAATATTGCTCCAAAATTTGTGAAAAAAGTTAGAGATGATGTTGTTAAGTGCTCTTTAATTACTTGCAAATTTCATCGGAATCGGAGTTGTCCTGTGCATAAAATAATTATTAAGTGATTTTAGTAAATGATTTTTAATCAAATCCATACATATCATTTTTGCACTCTCGTGGATTTTTCCATTAAAATATCTATTTAGAATAATTTTGCTTCTGGATAAATGAGTTTGTAGATTAATTAGGAATTAAATATTTACAGTCACTCTGTTTCAGTAGAAAATAATAAAAAAAATCATAAATTGTCTGAAAATTCCAAAAAAATACTGTAGCTTCATTTCATCATGTTTCACTTCCACTAAAATTTTCATAATTTTTGCATCCTGTTTGCACGAAAAAAGGACATAAAACATAAAAAGTTCGCATTTTTCATTGTTGCATCTAAAATCCAAAAATTCCAAAAAAATACATTTGGCATTCATCGTTTGATTAGGTTTCCAGGAAAAATACAACGTGGTTAAATTGAATTAATTTCATATTAAAATTAATTTGGCTAAATTTCTTTATTCCTTAATAACCTAGTTCAAAGGCATTTTTGCATTTCCATTTTTATCGCATAAAAAATTACAAAAAAAAATCAGTTTGGAAAATCGTGAGCTAATTCCTCTAAGTTGATCCGACGTTGTTACTTTGCTTCCTTGAGTCAATCCTAGAGCTCTCCCACGTTAAAAATACTTAAAATCGTACATTAAATAATTGATTCATTGATTCGTTCGGTTAATTTTTTATCGATCCCGATTGCTCGACTACAACAATTTCGACACATTTTAAATAGGGTGATTTTCGGATCAATCATACGGGTAGCCATCTAATGGTCCGTACTTACACCCATACTGGCTGGAATTGGATGCAACTATTCATATGAGCTTGGGTCAATCATTATTTCTCTTACAAAAGTCCTATAAAAATTACAAAATTCAAAAATCACAAAAATCACTAACTTTAGAGTTGGTGTATTCCTAACACATTCACTATCACTCAAGGCTTAAGGATTCGAGGACACTTCATTTTTGAGATCTTGAGAGTCTGAATTAACCAGTCTTAGTCATCAGGGTTTGAAACTTAATAATCCACAATTCCTTAGTTGAAAGATTTGAGCGCTATATTGCAAAATCTCTACCTTCTAAAGAATATGATCAACACATAACTTTCACAACTGCATGAATGATGAGAGTTGGGGTATCACTTAAGGGACTTGGACCGGAGATTTGAGTCTAGACCATATTTAATGATGCTCGAGGATGGGATAAAGTCAATGAAGGCTTCAAGAAACCTGAGTGTCGACAAACCCTAGCCAGTATTTGAACAATTTCTCAAGCTATCGTTTGATATTGACCTATGTGCTAGGGTGTAATGAAATAAAATAATTGTTGATCAATGTGCGCCAACTTGGTAAAAGCAGTGGAGCTAGCATACCAAAAAGAAAAGAAATATGAATAAAAAGAGCTCTCAAATACAAAGTCAAATCAAAAGAACTTCTATCAAAGGAGAGCGCTCCCGACAATTTTAAAGTGTCCACTAGGACCAAAGCTAAATAGGACCAATGAGTCAAACTAGTACCTCAAAAAGAGCTTTGCATCGCAAGCGATACAAGTATGTGTGTAAGTGTATTAGATACTTAAAGAAGACACACCCTGGTGTACTCACAGGAAAACAAGTACAGACGACTCAAAAACTTTTGACGGACGCACTGGTCAACAACCAAAAATGCACGTGTTGAGTAATAAGGCACTCGATAGGATCCTTGTTCCAATGTGAGGGAGAGAAGAAAATACACAATCCTATACTCTCCATTATCTGGCCTCGCATGTACTTTCAAGTCTGACAAACTAATGAGACAATGGATTGAATGCAAGAAAGGACTTATTCCCTAAAGTTGAGGATTAGGACTAGAGGATAGTCTCCTTGATTAGGACCTTGGGTGGCATCTCGACTCGACTCTTATGATTGTAGTACACACTAGATGACATATCATTATATTATATGTACAAAACTGAGAATCTGAAAATTAGAGAAGTTGGATTCCTTTTGACTAGAGCATGAGCCCAGAATTTTAGGATCACTCAAATTAAGGGTCTTTAACGAATCAAGCCCTGAAAATTCACATGCAGTGTCAGGAATTGATCAAACTCCTTCATTCTTTAGATGCTCGAAGACGAGCATAGTTTAAGTATAGGGGGTGATGAATATCTGATTAATCATATTATCTATGAATTATCATCCTCCTTAATTAAACAAATCAATAAAAATCTTCATTAACACTGATTCATTAACCATTTACCCTTATCTTGTAAGTAACCGTAATTACTATATAAATTAAGCCTATTTATTTTCTTTATTTATTATTTAAAAATTCCAAAAAAATTAAATTAAATATTGTAGATATTTATTTTGGTTTGAAAAGAAATTAAAAAGATAAAAAATCACAAAAGAATTAAATCAAGTGTTTTTAAACCTTTAAAAATACTTCCAAAACTTTTGCTTTATGTACTTGATTTCTTTTGACTTTTTGTCCAACATAAAACTTATAGATCTAATCGAGATCTACAAATTTCATGTTTTGACTTTTTGCTAATTCATCTTTATTTTTTTCTTTTCAAATTTCTTCTTATTTTTATATTTTTGAATAATGTGATTGGGCCATGTGATGCTCTCTGGAGCCGCCACGCGGACCACCATTCAA